>CM060964.1:136860947-137120947 GCA_030765045.1 Tenodera sinensis | reverse complement strand
ACAGACAGACATACATCACATCAAGACGGACAGACGGACAGACAGACATACATCACAACAAGACGGACAGACGGACAGACATACATCACATCAAGACAGACAGACAGACATACATCACATCAAGACGGACAGACGGACAGACAGACATACATCACATCAAGACGGACAGACGGACAGACATACACCACAGCAAGACAGACAGACAGACATACATCACATCAAGACAGACAGACATACATCACATCAAGACGGACAGACAGACAGACAGACATACATCACATCAAGACAGACAGACAGACAGACATACATCACATCAAGACGGACGGACAAACAGACAGACATACATCACATCAAGACAGACAGACAGACATACATCACATCAAGACAGACAGACAGACATACATCACTTCAAGACGGACAGACAGACAGACAGACGTACATCACATCAAGACAGACTGACAGACAGACATACATCACATCAAGACGAACAGACAGACAGACAGACATACATCACATCAAGACGGACAGACAGGCAGACAGACATCACATCAAGACAGACAGACAGACATTAGATCAAGACAGACAGGCAGACGGACGGACAGACATCACATCAAGACAGACAGGCAGACGGACGGACAGACATCACATCAAGACAGACATACATACATCACGTCAAGACAGACAGATAGACATACATCACATCCAGACAGACGGACGGACATACATCACATCGAGACAGACAGATAGACAGATATCACATCAAGATAGACATACATCACATCAAGATAGACAGACGGACATACATCACGTCAAGACAGACAGATAGACATACATAACATCAAGACAGACAGACGGACGGACATACATCACATCGAGACGGACAGATAGACAGATATCACATCAAGACAGACAGACAGACAGACGGACGGGCATACATCACATCAAGACAGACAGACAGATAAACAGACATCACATCAAGACAGACAGATGGACAGACATACATCACATCAAGACAGACAGATGGACAGACATACATCACATCAAGACAGACAGATAGACGGATGATAAATAAAAATATATGTATGTATACATATATAATGTGCCAGTTATGCGGCCTTCGCGACCTGGGGCCACTACTTCTCCATCAATTAGCTCCTCAATTGACCCCCGGGACCTAACGAAGCTGAGTGCACCTACCAGCGGGGGAAAATCCCCATGGTGGTACCGAGGATCGAACCCAGGTCCTCCGCGCCAGATGCTAGCGCGCTGCCGACTGCGCTACGGAGGCGGTTTCTTGTTTGTTAGAAGAGCGAAGTAATAGTAACTTGGCGTATAGTATAAAACACAAATTAGCACCACCCATCATAATATGCACCCACAATTTTCCGGTTTGCTTCGGCGGTACCGGACCTCATGTCACCCCTGGTTAACAAATAAATTGTATCACCACAGAATAACTTTAGTTTAGGAATAAATTTTTAAAAAAATCTCGCGCCTTCCGATATGAGACGTTGCTATTCTGAAGATACGATTTCATCTGAACAGAGCGTACACACAGTGTCTCGCCGTGCATGTGCGATAAGTTCGCGTAAACGTTTCACATTTTTTCCGATAAGCCTCATGGCTTTGCCAAGTAGCATGCCCTCCATGACCTGCATTTTTAAATGCTCCACATAAACAAAACAAATAATGCTTAAGCTGGACGGATCGATTACCAGATACTTGATCAAACCGAGTCGTGATATTTTACTCAGGTGTTCACTAGATTTTTGTACATACAACGCATTATACGGGCAGAGATGAAACTTCATGCTGTGAAGAGCAAATTACACCAGGGACGTTTTCCTCAGTATCAGAGATATACTCGTAGTTTTGTGTTTTTAGCTTTTCGTGTATTGTCAGGGTGGTTGTCACAATCAGACTGACATTTCCCTCTCGGTCATGGATACTTTGCAGTGCGATCTACAAATATTTATTGGTATTAGACAAGATATAGCGCACGTTCTATTTTAGTTAATTTATTACTTATTTGTTTACTTACCTTGTACTTCGTTTTCTTGCTACTTATTACCTTGATAAGGTTGTAAGAGGATTGGGACAAAAATTAGTATTTTAGTACTTAATAACGCATTTTCGGTGCTCTGAATGGTATTCGACTTTATAATCCATTTTCGGTGCTCTGAATGGCTATTCGACTTTATAATGCATTTTCGGTGCTCTGAATGGCTATTCGACTTTATATTATTTCCTCTCATTTTAACACTTAAAGCGTCAGCATGTAAACCCGTGCAGCAAAAATTGTCAAATCTCCTCATAAGCAACATATCACAATGTATGTAAATTCTCCGTGTAAAGACAC
Organism: Tenodera sinensis; assembly: GCA_030765045.1. Lineage (NCBI taxonomy): Eukaryota > Metazoa > Arthropoda > Insecta > Mantodea > Mantidae > Tenodera > Tenodera sinensis. Next base: position 137,118,588 of record CM060964.1, on the reverse strand, counting down.
TTTAGATGTTCATATGGAAGCTTTCAGAAATAAAGTTGGATCTTAGAGTGTGATTTTTGTAATATTAAAACAAACTACAATCCTAAAATCAGAGCACTTTTTGAATAATTTTTCAAGGGAGCTTAAGACAGCCTCAAGGTCAAATAGCATCTGTTTATATAAATTCGCGACTGTAATATGTTTTATGACATCGCGTAAAACACTTGCTGTTTAATAAAGCTAGCTTGTTTTCCACATTATGCCCTGAAAGGATTAGAATATTCAAAAGTATGCTCACTTTATTCCGTATTTCAGTGATAAAATAGCATTTAACGTAATATTAAACCCCCTTTTCAGACAGGTAAGGCAAACGAATATTTAATAGACAAAAGTGACATTTTATGTAGTGAACGTTATTACAAAAATTGAAACAGACAATAAGTGATTCAGGAACATTTATATGAAAGCATGCTCACGAGCATAATGCTAAACCTGTTTTGTGTAATCGCAAACACCATGCTTATTTTGCTAAAACGTTATATTGCGAGAACTTCCGAAAATTTGGAATTTGTAATAAATATGCCGTATTACTTGGTTGCTCTTACCGTTAATTTCCACCCAAAAGTTCTCCTTGGTGTGATTTTCTTAATTGTCACATTTGAGGTTAGAAGTACCAAGATTTCACCTCCTAAGTAGATTAAGAAGTACAAAATGTATTTAAAAAATGCGCTGTTTTCTGCACTAGTAAATGGCATTTTGATTCAATCACACCCCAACGCTTAGCAACTATACCGGTACTCCGACCAATCGTGTCGAACGTCGCACGAGGCAGCAGCGGGAGTATGCAAACTCTTCTGCGCATGCTCCGGAACTCGCGCTAACGCGACGCTGCTTGGGAATCACACCTTTACTCACTCATACGTCTACACACATACGTGAACCCTAGGCCAGCTTTATCTAAACAGGCCTGAAGACGGGAAGAGATTACGTTAATGACGTCATCATCGGGGGTTCATATTTATCACCTTTGTTTAATACGGGAATACAACATATCAGTGCGTGGTTGGAATGCTAAGAAGTAGCTTGTGTCTTACGTGTCAGTAAACAGTTAAGTGAGCAAAAATTCGAATTACAAAGTGGTGTAGTTTTCAATACAAGATGCCTAGGAAGTGTTGTGTGCCGGGTTATACCTCAAACTATATAACAAGTGTAGAAAAGTATGTTACAATGTTTTCGTTTCCAAAGGATCCACACAGGAGAGCAGTGGGTACGTGCTATTCACAGGGATAATTATGAACCAGGTGTTGTTGCTGTGGTATGTATTAAACATTTTTCTGAACAGCACATAGTGAAGGGATTTACTGCTACGCGAAATGATGGAAGCGTTCTTGTAGTACCCAGAACAACTCCTAAACTTACTGAAGATCCATGCCTCTCCGCTGTTTCCAAATTTACCATCCTACCTGACATCCGAACCAGCACCCAAACGTAGGGATCCAGAAGAAAGAAGAGGGGAAATGTTGGAAAGGGATGCAGCAGCATTTCGTAAATGACTCGAAGATGACAAAATTGTTGATTTTCAGAGCTTTAAAAATAGAATTAGTGACATGAAATTAGAAGGATTCACCGTCATCATAAAAGAAAACGATGCAATTTTTGTGAAAATTGATACTGAAGGAATTCCTAAAATTGTAGCAGCATTAAAAATGAATTCCAATTTTATTATTTAGATTCTATAGGGTGAAATTGTAATGCCCAATAGTAAGTTTAAATGGATTCTCGGCAAACAAATGATATTGGATAAATGGTCAAAATTTGATGCTCTTTTGGTTCACAATAACAAGTGAACAAACAGAACAAACTACTTCAGGCCGCCAACATTTTAAAGGAATATAGGAGGACATGAATGAAGATTCCACAGAATATCTAAAAACTAAATTCCTAGAAGAGCAGGTAAAATTGGTCAGTCAAAAGTAAATTAAATATACGCCCGATACCCTGTTATGGGCGTGCTCAATTTATTTTTCTCACCCAGCAGCTTACAGATAGTTACGTGATTCCAATTTTCGTTCTTTACCCCATTCTGATTACCTCAGACAACTTTCTCAACCCCTCAGTCCTGATAGGAACTCTTTCATTTAAAATATTTATCAGAGAAGGTGAAAATGCTTGGTGATCACAAAAAAGTTGTAAATTTGTTGAGACATATGAACAAGAATTTCTTAAAGTAGAAAACCAGAGAAACTTAATTCTACATTTAGGTGCTGAGACATGTGACAATAATATCGGTGCTGACTCTAATTCTAGTGATTGCGAGTTACCCGTCTGCTATTTTGACGAGGAAAATAATAAAAGTAATAACCAACATCATCTTGATATACTAGTGCATTATTAAACAAGACAGTTTGGTATTATCTACAGGGAAAAAAAAAAAAAAAAAAAAAAAAAAAAAACTGGAGATATATTCGCACTGAGAAGGTCTCTGCCATTAACAACTATGCAAAGGATGTTTTCTACTAACATACTAACACACATTAACTTTTAATACGAAATGTGAAAATATAAATGAATGCACGCTTCTTCCAGCGCAGAAATGCTGTAAAACATGTGTTTATTCCGTATAAATAGCTTGGAACGTCGGCCTCGCGTTGTGACGTCACGAATCGCATATCCAGGCCTATTACTTAGAGATGGCCTTCTCTATATCTTCTTTGTAGGTTCAGGGAATCCCAAAGAATCTATCATATCGATATGAAATTGTTGAATGGAGTGTAATGCTTCCTCTCTCTACATTAGGTACATAATGAGAAAGTGAGACAAAAGTTATTAAAAGTCCTTGTTCTTTTCTTTGCAGGTAAGACTGAAGCTGGTGTAAGTATTCCAAGAACAGAGAGACGTAAGTACAATGTTTGCTGGCTCCAGTCGTTATCTTCACAAAGCATCGCACAGTACACCTTTCCTATTAGAAACATACATATCACTAAACAGAATGCTGCTAATAGGATGTGTCAGAAAACCCTCGGTATACACAGTATGCAGTTACAAAATTTTAACATACTGAATGCATAACGTTCAAGTTAGATATACAGGCTGTATATTGATGTCAAACATTTCGGGAACACCCTTCCAACATTAAAACAGTAAATCGAAGTTCATATGAACATGGGTATGAAAATAGCATGCTGGAGAGTTATTTAAGGATTGCCCCTTCGTTGACACCAAGAATAATTAATCGAATTAAATTGTTGTTCGCTGAGTGATTACTTTTGTTTTTCGTTCTTTTCTCTGTTTCCTTCTTTTCTTTCTTGTAGAACAAAAACTAATAATTACGTCAACGTGGGCTGGTTGTATAGCAGAAAACGTACAAGGAAAATGCATCCGAGATGTACGTATAAGTGAAGAGACCGGTATGCACTACATGGTCTACATGTATCTGTGGGCTTGCAGATGAGAGTGCATCACAAGCACCTGAGCTTTTGTGCAAATAGGTACCCGACAGGCAAATAGCTTGTTCACGAACGTTCTCACGAGTTCACCAACGCTTGAGAGAAGGAGAGAGAGAGAGGAAGGGGGGAGAGAAGTATTTTGGATGTTTGGAGACCAAGCACTGGCCATGAAGAACGAGTTCTTCGTGATGTGGGTTCCAATACATTAAATAGCACAAGATGCAGTGCAGTAAGGAAAGGCGTTAGTCGTATCGCTGGCTGGTTAATTTTGCATGAATATCTTCTGTACCCGTATACATACCTTCAGCAGGTGCAAAACTTAAATGTGGCGACTTTAAGTCAACAAGTTTGCCATCGCATGTCACAAAATACTGCTATATTCATTCAGTTTCATTCATTTTGTGTTAAAGCACAATACAGGTATTGACGTCTGGTAAGAGCAGTACATTAACTTTGTTACAAATTAATAAGTTGACAAGAATTTGACATTAAAATATTGCTGTATGAATTTCTTAGCATGCACCTTGCCCACTGATTACGCTGGGCTTACTCGCCAAGGTAAAGTCCGTTTAGTCTAAACATGTGTAGTTGGGTCACAAAGGAAATTTGCGCTACCCACAACTAATGACTGTCATAAATCCATCTCCACTCTTCAGAAAAGGCAAACATGTATCCCTGTCCTTGAAGACCAATGGCAAACCTGACTTGCTGACTACGTGGAGTCTCAGTTGCCAACATTTTGATTTCCAGTTCTTTTGTTTCATTAGCTACAAAGGTTCATGTTAAGAACCTGAAAGGACTCAAGAGGAAGGGCCCGTGATGTAAAACGATTATCATGGTTCCTTAAAGCAGGCGGCCGAACTGCACGCGCGTTGAGTAAACAGACTCTATCTCAAGTTTTCGCAATGCATGTAATAGGGTCTATGAAAAGCCTCATGATGTATGACTGGATAGAGATCAACGAGGTTCTGCCTAAATTTTTGGGGTGTGATCATTCATAATGATCTCATTAGTCCTTATTTCTTTACTCAGCACATAATGCAAACTCGTATCCACTGTTTCCCAGAAATGAGTTGCGTCATTTAATCTATGTTCCTCTGAACGTCATCTAATGAATGTGACTTTTATACGATGGTGAGCTAGCTCACTTGTTCAGTCTATATTTAAACTGAACTGGGCTATAGGAATTATAGGATCCTAACGCAAAGTGAGGGTTCTGGGAAACGAATGTTCTGGAGTGGGGAGGCTACACACAGTGGCTATTGTTCTGCTGGAGAAGGGCCATTAGTAGGGATGGTAATTTTTAGCATTTTGAAATTATAAATTTAGCATTTTGCTTTTACTATTTAGCACTTTATAGCATTTTCAAATTGTTTATATAGTGTTTTGTAGCATTTTACGGAATATATATATTATGGGCCATTTTTAAAAAAATAAATGTATTAAATCCATAATTGTAAGAAAATACTGTCTAAATGCAATAAAATACAACAAACATAATGGTGGTACAGTGGACTGTGACAGGGTTTTTCAGCTCTGACAGTCATTAGCGTCGGGCAGGTCATGTTCCAAGTTATGTGAACCTCACTCATTTATAGCATAGTGCGCGTAGTCGGTAGGCCCGAACAATAATACGCAGCTTCAAAATACCAGTCAGGCAATTGAAGACATTGTGGGACTATACCATTTTAAGGGGAAGAAGGAAGAAGGATCTATGTGGATTTAATTTTAAACTTAAAATATGTCCTGGAATTTTCTACGACACACAGGCTTGGGCTGAGATAAACCGTTTTGATGGACGAGATGGGTGAGGTTGAAGACCTGTTATTTCTTCATTTCCTACCTGCGACCAAGCTTTTCAGTGTCACGTGGATACACTATTTGTGGAAGTAAACTTGTTAGTATTATCACTAAATCGCGTAAAATACGTTTTTCTTAAAAAAAAAAGTCCATTTCGTATTTATATCGCATTTTGATACTCATTTAGCATTTTAGGTGGATTTCGCATTTTATCGCATATTCAAAACACGTTTAAAGTGAATTAATTGATCATTAACAATGTAAATTTGCAAGTATAGCCTTTTTATATGCAATTCGCACTTTATTGCTAATGTGAAAAATCACGACCCCTAGCCATTAGTAGCAGGTATGCGTTAGCCCTGCTGCTTGTAGGTAGCCTTGCATCGCGAGCCGATTATACTATGCAGGTCAAGAAGTTCTGTGGAATATTCCATATCAACTTCTAAGTTATATATATATAGTTGAGATATATATCGTTTTCTTTTGTTTCAGGATATGATGTGAAGCCTCTGGCTAGCTTACGCACGCTTGCCTTCTGAAAACGAAACCTGTGTAAAACTCTAGAGCTTAACACCCCCCCCCCCCATGTGCATTTGCATCTACTCTCCTATGCAACTTAACTAGTTAGTAATAAAGTGTGAATCATATCCACTTAGATTATTAGCGAAAACTGGATTACTATCACTTTTACATGCAGTGTTCTACGATACTCTCCACTGCATGTTAGGCCTGGAAAATTTCCTTCTCGAAATGTTTTCACAATTTTTACTTTATACATCATCGGAGCCGCCGCCTGTGGTACCGTATGAAGTAAGAACTGGCGTTAAACACTATTAAAATTCATCCTGTTTGGCTTGTAAAGAGGAAAACTGCTGAGGACCTTTAATAAAACACTAACAAAATCCACTTACATGTTAACATCTCTTTCCACAGAACTCACTATTACACAGGTATCACTGTGTAGAAGCGTTGAATCCTTTTCGTTGTGCACCTTTCACTTTAAATGACTTAGAGTTGTATATACACCATTGATTTTGTTTGCCAGAGGAGTCAAGTACTCCACTATTCATCTGAAAGTTCATCTTCCTCAGCTGTTGAGACATTATACAAATTTGAGATACACTTGGCGACTTGCAGATTTTCGGACCTGCCACGTTCTTTCTTTAGCTGAGACGACAGAATAAGTCCATTTACTGTATCTAGCGCCAATCAGTTTCTAATGTTGGTTTTTATTAAACCCAGTCTAGAAAAAACTCTTTCACAAGAAGCATTTCTGTTGGGCAGCGAAATCACTGTTACTGCAAACTCAGCCAGCTCTTTGAAATCAGTATTTCCACCAAGGTGACACATGTGTGTTTAACAGCACTCCAGAAACTCTCAGGCCCAGGCATATTCTTTATTTCACACAGAATATCACTTATTCCGAGTTTTCTCCATTGATCAATGAACAGTGCCTTCTTCATTGAGATTACTAGATCTGGGTACATTGACAATAAGAGGATAAAGGGTAGAAGGATTAGTAGGGTATAAAATGGTTGCCTTAGAGGGGTGGAGACAGGCCACGAGGGCAAAAGTGATGTTGCTGTTGTAATTAATTTCATTTCGGTGATGTGACAAACCAGTGAAAATTATATTTCGCCAGTATCGAACTATCGTACATTCAAATTATCGTACACCCCCATAATTATCGTATGGGTTGGCAACCATGTGTACAAACATTAAAATTATCGTATGCCCCATAATTATCGTATGGGTTGGCAACCATGGTGTGTCCTGAGTGTTTGTGAGCTCCTAGTGTGTACTTGGTGTTTGGTTCGCTCTGTTTGGTGGCGTGTTGTATTATGTGTGTGTCTTGATGTGCGTGTGTGTTGTGTTGTGTGTGCGTGTGTGCGTGCGTGCGTGCGTGCGTGCGTGTGTGTGTGTGTTGTCGTGTAACGGTGTTTTGCACACACGACTGTAGATTTCGGGATTGTAGGTAAGTCCCAAGCCTTAGCTCGAGAACAAGGCAGCTCAGCAATTAATAAGGCACAATTCAATGGTGAGAAGAAGTTTATTAGTAAAACTCCAAGAATTTAGTAAAGTCCTCGTTGAATACTGGCGGCAGGTCCGCCAGCGTTACACAGATGACTTTCAGGACATAAGTAACCAACAAGTCATTTCCAACGGGATGTTTTATAGCTTTACAGGCTATTAACTTCCCAGTTGAGATCATTGCTTACGCAGCACAAGAAAAGGAAACAATGTCCACACACTTGCCACACGCGTTTCAGCTGAGTATTCTATGCTGACTCATATAAGAGCCCTAACTTATTTATGTTTCCAGTTTAAACTAATTACAAAGTAAACATGGGTGAGAGATGGCACCATGTCGGTTAGGGATGCTTTACGTTGGTATGTCACAGAAGTTGTATCTTTATACGACACCTCCCCCTTAAGAAAAAGGTTGTTGCTGTCTTATGACAAGCTCAAGCGTTTGAGAACATCCACCCCTTGAACTAAGGCTCTCATATGTTCACCTACTGAGTCAATACACTTCTTTGGACATTGCTTAAATAACCAGGTGCTACATTCTCTACAACACTTACAGTAATAACAACTACATATCCAAATCACAAAAATAAAACACATACATAATACATAGCTCCCACCAGAATATACAAAATCTGGCCAATCCCTTGGTCTATTGGCTTCCTTTGATTCCTGTTCTTTAATTAATTTCTGCACTTCGTCTATTTTATAACCGGCCAGTTTCAAATCCGTCACTGAAGACATTATATTATCTAGAGGAAGGGTTAAAGGAATTCTATGAATTTCTTCTTGATCAGGAAGTGTTATACAGCAATCGGTGTCCAAAGGAGAGAAGGGAATAATGTCTTCCTTGGTATTGTTTGTGTCAAAATGGGCCAGTGGATACAACACACTTCTTGCTGTTAACCCTTTACATAATTTACCTAAGGACACTAGTCCTCTTCCTAAAAGTCTATGAGATTCACGCTTCTCATTACAAATAGTTGTAAACAGTTCAACTTGCGGTGCCACATATAACCATAAATTACTCATATATAATGGTATCCAAAGGGTGTGAGATAAAGGTAGGTACTTTACATTACAGTTTTGAGGTAATTCTTGGGTGTTTGGATGTAGTAATGTGGCTATACAATCCTGACCTGGAACATAAGTCAGAATAGGCATTGCTTCTGAACACACATAGGTTAACTTATTTGGATTATGACACTTTTCCAAGTCCATCACTGTTAAGTATCCATATTGTTGTCGTAGATTGTCCGCAAAAATATTGTCTTTCGGATAGTCAATGAACCTTGCAGTCAAATTTGATTGCATAATCACTGGAAACGGCAATATTTTATACAACTGATATTGTTTCTCATGCAACAATGGTATTTTTGCAACGTAAACCAACATTGATCCCTGAGTATAAATTGTTGACTGGATCAAGGACAAAAGTTGTGAAGAAGGGAAAGGAGGGAACATCGTTAGATCTGGCATGCTTTCCTTTTTTAAAAGCTCTCTTATCTTTTGCACTGTGATAATTTGAGGCTGTAAAATTCCTTTTTGTGAATTCAAATATACGTTAATGAGAAGATCGAACGTGTGTTGACACTCTTCAATCCCTCTTTGAATCTGTTGTATTAATTCATTACCATACTTGTCTCCAGTTCATAATGTAAACACTTGTGTGCAACTTCTTAATCTTAAGTAATTTGCAACAGTCTTGAAATACCTGACTCATAAACTGAGATCCTTGATCTGTTAAGATCTCATCAGGAATCCCATACCTAAGAATAATTTCATTTACAAATTTATCCGCCACAGTGTTTGCACTCTGATCTATCATGGGAATTACTATCAAATATTTAGTCAAATTGTCCTGACATGTTAATAAATATTTACTTCCTGAATCTGAAGTTGACAATGGACCTACAATATCCAAGTACACCTTATTCCAAGGTTGTGATTGTGTGTCTGTTATTTGCAATTCAGCTTTAGTCTTTGGAAGTGTCTGTTTGTTTAGTTGACAAGTCGAACATAGTTTTATGTAATTCTCTACATCCTTAAACATATTAGGCCAAGAAGTGTACAATTTTAACCTTTCATATGTTCTTTGAATAGCTTAATGCCCTCCTATAGGACATTCGTGCATCTCTTTCAGTAACCTCTGCTTTCTTTCTTTAGAAATTTCTTCCTCTGATTTTAGAACAGCATTACTTCCTGGAAGGGGATACCTACTAAGCGCATCTGCGTTTACGTTTTTGCTACCTGATTTATGCACTATTTGAAATTCATATTCTTCCAATAACAGTCTCCATCTAAGAAGTCTCGAACTCGGATCCTTAACATTGAAAATCCATAAAAGAGGTTTGTGATCTGTTACCACTGTGAAATTTCTACCTAGCAAGTATGGACAGAAGTGCTTACAAGACCATACTATAGCTAGTAACCCTTTCTCCACTGTGCTGTAGTTTATTTCCGCGTCATTCAATATCCTACTTGCGAAAGCTATAGGCCTATTGCTACCAATTTTCCCTTGACTTAGAATACTCCCAATTGCATAATTGCTCGCATCAGTTGTCAAAACAAAGGGTTGTGTAAAGTCTGGAAATTGCAATACTGGATATTCCAACAATTTACCCTTTAATTCCTGAAAGCTTTGTTCCTGCCTTTCCGACCATTCCCATTCTGTTCCTTTCTTTAACAAATCATTAAGCGGTTTAGCAATTTTGCTAAATGCTGGAATAAATTTTCTATAGTAACCTGTCAAGCCTAAGAATGACTTTATATCTTTGGGTGTCTTAGGTTTTGGAAATTTACTTATAGCTTCAACCTTCTTCAGATCAGGATAAACACCTTCTGCAGTAGCTACGTGGCCTAAATACTGCAATTCGCTTTTAAGAAATTCACATTTATCTGATTCTAATTGCATTTGATTTTCTCACAACTTTTGAAAAACTTGTCTTAACCGAGAATTATGACCCTCCAAAGTTTCACCAAAAATAATTATATAATCCAAGTAGACCAAACATCTAATTCCAATTAATTCCATCAATATGGTGTTCATTAACCTTTGAAAAGTAGCAGGAGCTGATTTTAATCCAAAGGGCATTCTGGTAAAATGAATAACCACTTGCACAATCTAAAGCCGAAAAGTAACGAGACCTTCCCAATTTATCTAGAATTTCCTGTATGTTGGGTAGAGGATAGCTATCACCTACTGTCACCTCGTTTAATTTCCTGAAGTCGATACAAATCTTCCATTTTCTAGTACCCGAAGCATCCACTTTCTTTGGAACTACTAAAAGTGGAAAATTCCATGGGCTCGAACTCGGGACTATAATGTCCTGGTCTAGCATATCTTGCACTTGCTTATTTACCTTCTGTTGGTGCTGTTCTGGTATTCTGTAATTCTTTAATGTGATAGATCTACCAGGTGGTAAAGATGGTGCTGGGATGTGATGTGTTATTGCCTTAGTCTCTGTAAGCCTATCCCGTGGTAACCTAAATATATCCTTATATTCCAAACAAATTTCTTTCAACTCTTCTAGCCCCTCTTTTATATGTGCAACCCTTAACTTAGAAAGCAGTAGTTCGTTTCTTCTTTCCTTCCTTATTCTAATTTCTTTCCCTTTTATATCAGACTTTGTCAATTGCGGAGTTACTGCCACTATTCTCATCTTCATTTAAATTAACTATTAAACAGCAAAACTTTCCTCCCTTACAGTTTACAATGCTTTCAGCACAAACTAAATTATCACCTACTTCCTGTTTCTTACAGTACCGTACACCTTGTTCTGATGTATCAAACTCTATTAAAACTTCACTCATCGGTTTTATTTTTATTGCCGCATGCTTCCATGGGACCCTTAATTCGCCTTTGTGTGCCTCTAACCAATCCCTTCCTAGTAGCAGGTCTAATTTTTCAGGTAGATGCGAAACTACATAAAATTTATGATCCGGCCCAAACATTACGTTGCTGAAACTTATTTCTGCGCATCCAAAAACCTTGAACCTTTCCCCAGTTATTGTTTGAAAACCAACTTCCTCTTTCTTTATTTTTTCAGGCCGTAAGGCTTCTTGTCTTACCAGAGAGACTGCTGACCCTGTGTCAATCAGTGCTTCTCCATAACCTTCCTTTAAATCATTACTTAATACAAAAACTACGTAAGGATTTTCCTGTACCCCATTAGTAACATTAAACATACTTATTAGGTTCTCTTTCACACCTATTTTGTTTGCTAGGTTCTCTTTCACACCTATTTTGTTTCTTAGGTTCTCTTTCACACCTATTTTGTTTGTCAGGTTCTCTTTCACACCTGGGTTGCAACCTTTCATTTGGACTTACCACAGGTTGCACAGGTAGCCCTACTGCCTGTTTCCCTGTGTGAGACATTCCCTCGTCTCATGTCCAACTTTACGGAATGCCTTGCAGTAGGCCGTCCCTCTGCATTCTTTAGCAACATGCCCCTGTTTACCGCACCTAAAACACTCTATAGGTGCTATCGCGTGAACCCCTGATGGTCCGCGCCTCACGTTCTCAGGCCTGCTCTTTACGCCCATGCGAGCACCCTGGAACTGGTGGGAACTGTTACTTGCCATTGCCCTTCTTTCTCCGTAATAACCCTTAAATTTTTCGCAAGACCTCTGTGCACTCTCCTCTTCTACTGCTAGTTCAATTAATTGTTTCATCGACATTTGATCGCATTTCACCCTAACTATAGTTTTAACTTGCCCATCTGCCAAACCTTGTACAAAACATGCTCTACTTAAATGCACTATTATATCTCTGCCTCCCATTTTCCTATCATAATTCCAATTATTCATTATTTTTTAAGTGGATCGTATTAAATCGGAGGTCATCTTTTCAACTCTTGCGTCTCTACTCAGACTTCTCTACTCAGTGGGGAGTTACATTTTCACCGTGTGACTACTTGCTAGTAAAAAACTTATTAGCATAATAATCTAACGTTCTGTGAACTGCATAGTGCGTTTCTAGTTTTTCTTTAACATTTTCCCAGGTAGCCCCCGCAGTTCCTTGAAGTTTAAAGTTACTTTAGCATCTCCAGTAATTCTGGCTAAAACAAATTTCAAAAATGTAGGATGATCTGCTGGAGACAAAATGCTACAAGCATGTTCCACATTGTCTATAAATTCCTGTAAATCTTTTGGATTTCCGTCACATTTTGTTTCCAATAATTTAACTGCAGTAGCTACTGACACGAAACTATTCGTTTCTTCCACCTCATCGTCCGGTTCTGTCGGAAGTTCTACTTTACTTCTACTTGCGAAAGACATGGCAAGGGGTTACTTAGCCTGATTATCTACGATTAATACAATGCCAGATATAACGATGGTGAGGACTTACTTGGAAAGAATGAAGGGAGTCTCGCCGTCCCTCGGGACTGTCCAGGTGTAGTCGCCGCGAAGAAGGATAGCTGCAGGCTTGCTGAGTTGATCAATGTCCCCTCGAGGACCCCAGCTGACAACCAGAGCCCAGGCTTGTTGACGAGCTCGACACCAGAAGGCGGACGTGCTGCGCCGGCCTCCGGCTAGAGGAAGCAAAGACGTTCGGAGGTTCGTGGGCGCCGTCCCCCCTGAAGTACTGCAGGTCTTCCACCTCGATGAAAGATCTGCGAAGTTCTAGAAGATGACGATCTGATTCAGCTCTTCAGAAGACACCCTGAATCAGGAAGAAGTTCAGTCGAAGTCGAAGAAGTGCCGTCTTCTGAATGCTTCGCCTTCTAATCGGCTTGTAATCCGCCGCTGCCACCAGATGTCGTGTAACGGTGTTTTGCACACACGACTGTAGATTTCGGGATTGTAGGTAAGCCCCGAGCCTTAGCTCGAGAACAAGGCAGCTCAGCAATTAATAAGGCACAATTCAAAGGTAAGAAGAAGTTTATTAGTAAAACTCCAAGAATTTAGTAAAGTCCTCGTTGAATACTGGCGGCAGGTCCGCCAGCGTTACACAGATGACTTTCAGAACATAAGTAACCAACAAGACATTTCCAACGGGATGTTTTATAGCTTTACAGGCTATTAACTTCCCAGTTGAGATCATTGCTTACGCAGCACAAGAAAAGGAAGCAATGTCTACACACTTGCCACACGCCTTTTAGCTGAGTATTCTATGCTGACTCATATAAGAGCCTTAACATATTTATGTTTCCAGTTTAAACTAATTACAAAGTAAACATGGGTGATAGATGGCACCATGTCGGTTAGGGATGCTTTACGTTGGTATGTCACAGAAGTTGTATCTTTATACGACAGTGTGTGCGCGCGCGCGATCTCCCGTGTGGCCCTTTGGTGTTGTTCGCAGCTTAGGTGCTTGTCTGTTTCTGCGTGGTGTTCGTTTTGGAGTATGTAGGTGTTTTCGTGTTGTTCAGTCTGATCGCTCTTACGCGCTTGTTTGGCTTGGTGAGAGACGAAGGAGAGGGTTTCCATCTTTCCCTATGACTGAAGATTCCATATGCACAGGGAGTGTTGAGGAAAATGAAGTGTGTAACGAAGGGTTTTGTTTCTTAATGTGTAAACTAACTATAGGAGAATGAAGGAGAAGAAAGGGAACCTAACCGGGAATTTATATACTAGATAGGTTAGAGTAAAGTTGGTATTAGATGAAAAGAAGGAGCAGATAGAGTGCATTATAAGGACCCAAAGACGGAGGTGCTGAGTGAAGGCGCCTAGGTAGCAGTCGCGGTGGTCGTATCTTTCTGCCCTGCAGACGCTGGGGAGGCGGTACTGCCGCTGGCTGGCCGTTCGCGGATTTCGGGATCGCTTGGCTGTCGTCAGTTCCGTTCGCGGCTACTTTCTCTTGCTGTCCTACTCTCAGAGCCAAAGGCGATGGAACTGGTTGCTTCTTCTAGTCCGAAGCTACAGGTAAATACACAAGCGCGCAGTTAACCATTCCAAGCGAATACATACATTCAGCTTCACTTGCAGTGACGTCTACACCTTGTAGGCGGGCGGGATCTGCGTCAGGCCCAGGAAAAAGCACGCCGTACGACAACGCCCGGAGACGTTGAGAACTTGTAGGTGGGATTGCTCACTGTATAGCAGTTATACACACACACACACCAAAGAAACGCACCTCGTAAGTAAACTATATGTCAGCCCTCTAGAAGCAGAGATCATAACATATAAGATGACTGTGTTTAATGCAATAAAAACGTTGGTTCTTGATTCCTAAACAGGGTCAAGATGTTTATATTCATAAAAAAAAAAAGGAAGTGAACCCCTTCCCTAGACTTTCAGTCATTAAACAGTATATCATTTCGGAGGGTACCCTATCGCATTCATAAAGCGTTTTAAGCAATTGCTAAGGATAAACGATACTTATGATGGTATTGTACGTATGCTTTGAATTTCCTGAAATGTAAATTAATGATTGATTAGTTGAATGTAAGAAGAAAAACAGTGCTGGGTTTGTTCAGTATTACCTTACTGTTTTTCGGGAAGATAGTGTCGTGTCTTACCTCAGTTTTGCTAATTACTCGTCCGTCATTAATGTAGATCTATGTTCATGACTTCTTCACGACAACAATGGATGGCAGGAACAGGGTTTAGGTGATCCTGACGCATAACAGACCAAAGATGTCTCTTTCGCCTTAGCAACCCCGAGAATAAACCCCAGGAGTACATATCGATATCGGGATAACACTATTTTTAGAGGTTCAGGCAAGACATATGTCTTGCAGGTGTGCCCTCTTCTTAAATGGTCCATCAGACTATTAAAAAACTCATCCTTTCCTCCCACTTTGACTCTAGGATCTCTGGTGACGGAGAAGCAAAGGACTGTATCAATATCATATTTATGTTTCATGATCAATGTTGTCATCATCTAGAAACAACTGTTATATTTTCTGCGGGAATTTCTGTGCATCGTAATGAAAACATGGGACAACGCAGTTCGAGTTTCTTATCTCTCAATTAAGTGTTGTATTTGTCACGAATATCTGGACAGTGTTGAATGGCAGTATCATTAAAATTGATCATACCTTCGGGGCACTTCTTTTCCGGGGTAATTTTGGACACTTAACATCCATGGTCTCATTCCAGATTGCATCAAAATTGTCTCTTAAGTACTTAATTGTCGTTGAAAGCATAGGAGTTATTTTATTGGACATAACAAATTAAGGGCCTTCCTTTTCAGGGCTGTATTAGTGTCAGTATATCCAAACAGCTACATTAAAACTACCAATGTGAAAAATAGATCTGAAATAAGAAACCACTTTATTTAGAACCTGTATCAGATTTATCATACTTACAAATTGTGTGAAAAAAATTCTTGTACTTCACAGTAGTTGACTAAAACAGAACACTAAGGGAGGTATTTCGGTGTCCAACAATTAGAATAGAACGGTCTAGGTTCGCCGTAATTTTCATAAAGTTTTAAATTAGTGAAGGACACCTTTAGGAGTTTCCATGATAAAATTGACATCTCTCATTATTCCTGATAAACACCAAGATTCTGGTGTTTCTATTAAGGTAGGCACCTTATAATACAAGGTTTAGAATATGTACCAGGCGGTGGACAAATACAGTTATTCTCAACCGCTGTTAATTTAGCCCGCATTTCATTGTAAACACCGGCCACATTGCAATCATCCCCAGCAGTCGGATATCAGCAAGACGTCATTAATTATATTAAGCAAACTCTGAGCTGAAGTGTTTTCTGTAAAGTAAATTCCTCCACAATATCGATTCATTTCTAAAGAGGCCAGAAAAGCTCTAAAATACTGAATTCTTTCTGTTGACGCATACTTAGTTTCATTCCCTATTAGATAAACTTATCTTGCAGCGGTGAGATTATTTTTCGAAGTAAGTCGTGATGTATAATAAATAACAATTCATTTTTATGTCGTGAGAAATTCACGCATACGAATCACGTTTCATCAATTTTTTTCGAGATGGTGACTATCCACACTCTTTAAGCTGTAGCAAGCTTTGATAATGAATTGTGTCATCTCTGTGGCCTGGGATTGAAATTGCTGGTAATTTAAGAAGATATAATGTGGATATTCATTTTTGCAGGGAAAGCCGATTATTTCCTTGCATTTGCATCATTTTCGCTTGTAAGCTGAGAACTAACGTTTAATATTCGTTTTAGAGCACTGAATATAGCCACAGCTGCTGTGACAAGTTGAGTTTTCGTATGTTTTCTGTTTTTTAACATAATTTTTTTTTCCACTTGCAGAAACTTCAGAAACGACATTTAATTCTATTAAATCACTTAAGTTGTTCCTCTATAAACTCGTACATACTTTATAGAAAATAGCATACTTCGAATTTCATGCAACATCCATTGGGATTGCTGAAAACTACGTGCGTTATGCTTGGTTCGATTGGTTTTTGGGTGCCCTTGTAGTGACAATTCTGATGCACTATTGGTTCCATTTTTGCTACTGAAGGGCAGTTGACCCTTCTAATCTTTATTTTAAACGCTTTGCTTTATTAAGAATATATCAATTTTGATTACTTGCTGCTGCTAGGCTACTAGATGCAAGAACATTGGACAACCACACCAGAGCTACGATGTTTATCAACACAATAAAATGTGAATAATAACAAGCCAATAATGCAGTAACTAAGTAATGTTCACTTGAGGTACCTACCACGCGAACATTCCAGTTTATAACTTTATGCGTTAAGAGTAATGAAATAAGTATTAACAGCCTGTAAATGCGTTTTGAGTGATCCGGCCGACTATCGCGACAGTTATAGGTTTGAACCGAAAGGTGAGGTGATCATTGTGTAGGATAAAGACAATTTTACAGAGTACTGTTCTCCATCCAGGAGAAGAGCCGTATAGGATACAATTTTGTAGATACAAGAGCTATAAAGTTTGGCCAACAGAAGCGAATGTTACACGCCACGTGGAAGCATGCACTCACACTCACACTTACATTGCACGTTTTAATGTGATGGCTAAGGAGGAGGAGGGGGAGGAGGAGATGCACAAGCACGTGCACTTCGTTTATGATCAGATGGTAACTGAAACCTAAGTTACGTCATCATGACTTGCTTTTGTTTAACTGATGACCATGACACTTGTGTCCTTGCGTGGACGTATTTTAGGTTGGTGGTTACCTGCCTATATTGACGTCACGGGTTCAATGGTACTGCACTGTGAAAGGAAACAGCAATCTGTCTGTGCTGCGTCGAATAACGAGTTGCATGTGATCCGAATTCATTTACTTGTTATTTAAAATTAATTTTATTGCCTTTAATACGTGTCGATGGACTTCTCTTTTGCTGAACGTCTACAGGCTCAGTGCCGTCCCTGCTGATGGAACTTCCTGTGGTGGGACGTCCCGTCACTAGGAGGTGCGGCTCCACTAGTTTGTAAGTTACAGCCCTGCTGCTCTAATCCTGTTGGCCGAAACCAAGTTACCTGCTGTTATTAGTAGTTTCAACCATATCAATCGTCATTTTATTGACTAGATTATACGAATATGAAGAACAAAGAAAGAAAGGAGAGAAGGAAAGAAACGAGAGTGAGTGGAAGGGAGGGAGGAAGGGCGGAAGGAAGGAAAGGTGGGTAGGAGGGATGGAAGGAGGGAGGGAAGAGTTTACGACCAGACATGCTTATTGAAGGAGGGTGGGAATAAGGGACGGAAGGAAGGAGAAGATTACGACCAGACATGCGATATTGAAGGAGAGTGGGAATGAGGAAGGGATTGAAGGAGGGAATGAGGGAGGGAAGGAAGGAGACGTTTACGACCAGACATGCGATATTGAAGGAGGGTGGGAATGAGGAAGGGATTGAAGGAGGGGAATGAGGGAGGGAAGGAAGGAGACGTTTACGACCAGACATGCGATATTGAAGGAGGGTGGGAATGAGGAAGGGATTGAAGGAGGGAATGAGGGAGGGAGGGAAGGAAGGAGAAGTTTATGACCAGACATGCGATATTGAAGGAGGGTGGGAATGAGGGAGGGGTTGAAGGAGGGAATGAGGGAGGGAAGGAAGGAGAAGTTTACGACCAGACATGCGATATTGAAGGAGGGTGGGAATGAGGAAGGGATTGAAGGAGGGAATGAGGGAGGGAAGGAAGGAGAAGTTTATGACCAGACATGCGATATTGAAGGAGAGTGGGAATGAGGGAGGGATTGAAGGGGGGAATGAGGGAGGGAAGGAAGGAGAAGTTTATGACCAGACATGCGATATTGAAGGAGGGTGGGAATGAGGGAGGGGTTGAAGGAGGGAATGAGGGAGGGAGGGAAGGAAGGAGAAGTTTATGACCAGACATGCGATATTGAAGGAGGGTGGGAATGAGGGAGGGATTGAAGGAGGGAATGAGGGAGGGAAGGAAGGAGAAGTTTACGACCAGACATGCGATATTGAAGGAGGGTGGGAATGAGGAAGGGATTGAAGGAGGGAATGAGGGAGGGAAGGAAGGAGAAGTTTATGACCAGACATGCGATATTGAAGGAGAGTGGGAATGAGGGAGGGATTGAAGGGGGGAATGAGGGAGGGAAGGAAGGAGAAGTTTATGACCAGACATGCGATATTGAAGGAGGGTGGGAATGAGGGACTGATTGAAGGAGGGAATGAGGGAGGGAAGGAAGGAGAAGTTTACGACCAGACATGCGATATTGAAGGAGGGTGGGAATGAGGGAGGGATTGAACGAGGGAATGAGGAAGGAAGAAGGGAGAAATTTACGACCAGACATGCGATATTGAAGGAGGGTGGGAATGAGGGAGGGATTGAAGGAGGGAATGAGGGAATGAGGGAGGGAAGGAAGGAGAAGTTTACGACCAGACATGCGATATTGAAGGAGGGTGGGAATGAGGGAGGGAATGAGGGAGGGATTGAAGCAGGGAATGAGGGAGGGAAGGAAGGAGAAGTTTACGACCAGACATGCGATATTGAAGGAGGGTGAAAGTGAGGGAGGGAATGAGGGAGGGAAGGAAGGAGAAGTTTACGACCAGACATGCGATATTGAACTTCTAAATCCTTCCAACTCATATGCTCATCTCAAGTATTGTAGCTTCTCATTGCAAACTGTGTCTGGAATACAAACACAAGTGACCAAAGTTATAGCATAAAAAGTGCCTCAATAAATAAAAAAATGTCAACTGCGTTAAATATATTTAGCTAATGTAGACAGATAGCACATCAAACTTGGATCGTTTAACCTAAACCGTTTGTAAGTAGTAGTATGGTATTCTTGATACATATTAACTTGCTCTAAAGCTGGTCTATAAGTTAGAAATTCAGGAGTTGAACTAATGAGAACTTTCACTTAGTTATTCTACTAATACAGGGCCGTCCAAACTTCGGCCCGCGGGCCATATCCGACCTACTAATGCTTTCTCTGTGGCCTGTCTGACATGCCTGAAGTGGTTCGATAGAGTACACAAAAAATAGGCTCTAAGCAAACGTTTTCCCTCAAAAAGTGGGACCAAATATTTTTCGAGGAATATCGGACAGTTGTGCACTTTCTTATCCAGCAGAGGGTAGTAAAAATAGACCATGTATTATTCAGTTTGCAGGCCCACCCTTCCCCGGCCAACAAACAAGGACATCTTTAGCAGGTCATTTCTCCGTTATGCTCCAATATCTATTGAGAACTTCTTTCACTGGTTTGGAGAGCGCTTGTATTTTCCACGGTTAATTACGTCGTTCGTAGTGGACTGTGAAGTAAAGCTGCTAAAAGTGAAAATTGCTTTCGAAAAATCCCAAAATTGATCCCGAGTACAGAAAATATAAACAATTATAGCTCGAAAATTATTTTGTAAAACAGCACGTGAACAAAGTGATGTGCGTTTTTTATTAACGTCCTCCAACATTGTATCATATCGGACGGTGAATGAATGAAACGGGTGAAATGATACTCAAATGAGCCCGAGGTCCATAGAGCTTTAAGTTACCCGACATTCGTCTTCTCAGGATAAGGGAAAACCTTGGAAAAGAAACCTTACCCGGATAACTTCCCCTAAGCGAGATTCGAACTCGCGACCTCTTGAACGTGAGGCACACACGATAACCGTCACGCTACCGAGGCGTAAGTTGATATGCCCGATAGCAGTAATGAAGGAATATAATATAAAAATACATTATCAGACGAATTATTCTCATGAGTTTGACAAACTTACTGGCCACGAGCGGTTTTGACGGAGAAAAAATAATGCAACAAAGTCACTAGTCATAGCAATCTCTAATTCAGGGTGGGAATACGAAACAGAAAAATGATTAAAAGGTGGCATCAGGACTGAAAAATTCAATGCCATAGCCGGGATTTGAACCACGGATCTTCCGCTTAAATAATTATTACCAGAAAAATGATGTCAGTAAAGCAGCTTACCAGATTTATCGCTGAACATGCAAAATCATTTGCTTAGGAGAATTTGTAGAAAGTGTCCCGAAAAAAAGCATTGGTTCAAATCTGTTTCTCTGCCAAGATACCTATCCTACCTACCTATAGGTAGACGTGTGGATCAATAGCGGCTGGATGCAGACTGCCACCAAGTTAATTAGCTTCTTCCGGACTAGTCTTAACTTATCGCAATTTTAAAGTTCTTGCAGATCAAATGAATAGTGAATACGGTGACGTAATTTATCATGCAGAAATAAGGCGGCTTAGTCGTGGTCTAAGGTTAGCTAGACTTTTTGCTCCGCGAGACGAAATTCCCAAACTTCTAAAAGAGGCACGCGAATGAATTATTAGGTGACCCCGACTGGTTGTCCTGCTAAGCATTTCTGGTGGATATGACCAAACATTTGAATGATTTGAACCTGATACTCCAAGGTGAAGACAAACTCACCAGTGCTGCGTATAATGCAGTTAAATCTATTCAGTTAAATTGTTCAAGAGACAAACGGCTTTAAAGAACTGGACACATTTTCCAACACTTGGCACTCTTAAATACTGGTATTCGGAAGCATCCTTTGTCACTAATTCTTTTGCAAAAGTAATTGAGGACATTGAAGAAGATTTACAAATAGGTTCACCGATTTTGTAAAATTGGATTCAGAGTAACCTGCAAGTTTTCTCACCTTTCTAGCTCTACTAGATCACAATTTAGTCCAACTAGCGCTTCAAGTGTCCATTTCGAGAACCTACAAGTTGATGACGTGGTTTACCAAACGTTATCCATTACTAATCAATGCATTTTGTAGTGTCTTATGTGGTCTCACTAGTGGCCGGCTGCCGGTTAGTGCTGCAGCACAAGGTACGCTGCCGCCGCAGTTGAATATTTAAATTCTAGCGCTTAGGTTTATCATGCAAATTATAATTACAATAATCACATTCCTTTGTCACAGAAGGTGTTGGAAATTATTCCCATGTGTTGCCACGCATGTCTCACACCTGTTGACACGCATTAATTCATCTTCTGAAATTGCAGCAATTTCTCTTCTGATACTGTCTTTCAGTTCTTCCAACGTATGCGGCTTGTTCCGATACACTTTATTTTTTTCCCCATAAATAAATATCGCATACCGTAAGGTCTGAGGATCGCGGTGGCCATAGTCGTTTACTGATGACCCTATCTTCAAAAGTTTCCTCAATTAATTAACGAGAGATCAGCTGTATGTGCTGTAGCAGAGTCTTGTTGAAAATATACCTGTGTGCACTCAATATCACACAAATATTCCAGGAATGGTTTGATTATTGCATCCCTGTCCCTCTGTCTGTTAACTGTTTCCTTAAAGAGTATATACTCTATGATTCGGCACGCATTCGCAGCACACCAAACACCAATTTGCTGCTCATACAATGGCATTTCGTGCACAATATCGGGGTTTTCTGCACTCCAATATGTTGTTTTGTGACAATACATGACCACGTAATGGAAACCATGCTTCTTTGTGAAAAAAAAAAAAAAAAAAAATTAACTTTGGGTCCATAGATCCATCATTAACTTTACCCGCTATCCAAATGCGAATATTTACTCTACTCACAGTACCATGTGGTTGCAGTTCTTGAACTATGGCTATCTTATATGGTTTTAATTTCAAAAGTTCAGTGGCTTTCTAAGCCGAGAATAATGAAACCCCGTTTCCTGAGATAACCTACTCAGATATTTTCTGGGACTACGTACTAACTGTTGTCCTATCTCATCGACTTTTTCCTCTGTAAGCACATGGCGAGTGCTTTTGGGTTTCTTATCAACAACAGAACGAGTATCTCTGAGTCTCTTTACAAGTTACGAACTGTCTCTCGGTCTACAAATAGCCATGTCACTTCTCTACAAGACTGTTCACATGTAGGAATCATACATGAATATGCGGTGTATTAAAGTATACGCACTTCTTGGTATAATAACAGAACTCATCACAATTTGACCACAAAGCTTCCTCCCGCCGGCCGGCCACCTGTGAAAAGTAAGGCACTGTATTACCTTCACTGGCGTACTTATTACTAGACATGGAAGAAAATCTCACATGGATGCTACGCTGACTACGCATCGACGGTAGAGTGCGGGGGATGTTGTGATTGGCATGTAAACAAAAGAGGTAGGAATGCCACTGTCAATAACGCACCGTGCACTTCACGCCACAATTCCACTTTGTCAATGGAAGAGACTGCACACCCTCCCATACGACCTTCCCCCCTGTGACGTAAAAGTTCCATAGTTCAGTTATGCTTACGCAGAGATCATTGCCACTGAGTTTCCCCCATGTCCGGTCATTACCAATTCTTCAGACTTCCAGTCTTCGTCTCAAAGACTGTATTTTGTGCTAATTCCTTAATTTCACTTACAATTGAAGGGCTGAGAATCATAGTGGGCCATCACTATGCGCGGTCGAAACTGAGCTGTTTGCTATCTGCTGGTATGTTTTATGGTTATGCATCATATATTACAGTGGGCTTTGTCCAGCGTTTCCCGTTTGCAAAATGTATAGAATCAGAATATCGGCCGAACTGAAACTACAAATTCTGTTAGTGGTCTATACCCATACAGCGAATCATACTACCGCATTCTGTGATCTTCAGTGCTATCACTATGGATCTACCGGCTTCATTTACTGTTCCCATACCACTAACTTGGAAGGAAAGAGGGAAGGATGGAAGGACCAAATATATTGATCTCATGTCAGTGCTACCATATATTGCTGCTGTGACTCATGAATTTTACAAGGATTTGCATGTACAAGTTAATTGTGGCGATTAGCAGGATTCTGGTTAGAAGTTTGGAAATGGTCCAGTCCTTTTGAAGTACTTAGAGTCAGAATGGGCCAAATTCCAACAAAGGAAAACAGCTCCAAATCGGTAACTGTAAAACCTAATTTTGCATTAAGTGAGATAAATGCTGTGATAGTATCAGTTAGCCGATTTGTTCTAGGTTACCGTGGTGATTGTTTATAACGTGAACAGTGGTTCAATAAATTGTGACATTAAAGAAACTTTGATTTTAATTTTCTCCACTTTCAAAACATGGCGTTATGGTTCTCAAACTTTCTGAAGTGTAAGAACTATAGTGTTCCATTTCTATCCGCAATGAAAAGTGAGATGTCATCAATCGTTCCAGTTTGGAGCTGTGTGTCCTATAATAAATAGGTTCATGCCCACAGTTTCTCATGTACAAATCTTTAAAATATTCATCACATTGAGTTCTCGCTTCTGCTCAGTCATAATGGGCCAGATTCAAACAGCGAATCATGCTATGGTCTCAATCACGTGAGTATGGGTGACGTTGAGTAGAAGTTTGGTGGAAACGCTATTTTATTTCAAGAAAAAGAAGTAGAAATTGTGAAAAGTGGGTGAAGAATGAGAGCACGGGGATGATAAATAGTGGAGAAGCATACAGGAATGTTAGTAGCAAAGTTGTAGTTGCAAAACTTCATGCAGACAAAGATTGTGAATGTTGTTTTGAGCACCTAGACGCCTGTGTTGGTAGGAAGAAAATTTGATATATTTGGAAAGAGTGATACTTTTAATGAACGGAATGCACACGTTGCTGCCTTGGTTCACATATGGGTTTAAACGAAGGAAGAGCAAATTTTAGATACATCCTGAATGAAATGCAGGGCTGGAACTCTAGATATTTCTCCAGCTTAAAAAAATACCAACTTACAAAAATACCAACTTACAAACTACCATTAAAAACTCGTGCACCTTCGCAATGGGATCTAACGTCAGCATGAACAACCCTTATCAAGCTAACAAACACTAATGACGATGCAATTCCATTGCTTCTATTTATTCCGCCAGCGAATCATGAATTTTACAGAGGTCTAATACCAGTAGTAGAACAAAATAATGTTGATAAACAGCATTTTCTACTGAAAAATGAAAATGGCCCAGCAAATCATTTTTATTCGTATAACTACTTTGGAACCAAAATGGGCCATATCCAATTAATTCAAAGTTATTGATGCTAGTATTAAACTACGTATAGTAAGTATGGGAAGTGTAGGGGAAGTGTTGTATTTGGTCCAAAATTTCCATGTGGACATTTTACCGGAAATATGTTTTGAGGCCCTCCTGAATCCAAAAAAGCAATTTTATTAAGGTGTGTGTGTGTGTGTTTATGTGTGGGTGGGTGGGTGGGTGGGTGGGTGTGCTTGCTCTATGAATAGCATAAATAAAGGACCAAGATTTGGTTAAAAACCAAATTTGCTAATTATGTTTAATATCTTTCAAGGATGCGACACAAGATTTCGAAGAAAATTCCTCCACCCTAAACTACCCTTTACATAGAAAATTCTTCGAAAATTTTGATTATCTCAAAAACGGCTCTAACAATTTTAATCAAAATACCATGTTTAAGATATTTTTATGGCAAACAAAAGTATGAATTTTCTGGCTATAGCCCATAGCCCACGCATTTACTCCTGATGACTTTGGCACAACTCGAAAACCGTAAGAGATATGCCAAATCTCAGTATACAAAAAATGTAGATCACGTTAAAACACACAATTTTTGTCCAAATACATTTTTTGTGGAGTGAACCATTTAGGATTTAATCCTCGTATTTTTGAGTTCTGCAATACTTGTGCTTTTCTCAAATGTAAGGTTGTTATTAACTTTTTATGTCTTAGCCGTGCAAAGAGAAAGGAATTTCAAACCCTTCATATAGCGACCACTCTTAAAAGATTTGATTATGGCTCAAAGCCTGCTGTGTTCCCCTTGTATCTACAAGGAAGTAAGCAGTGAGATAATTTCTACAAATGTTTATCTCGACTAACACGAAGATGGAGGAATAGGTGTTTGTAAGAATAGTGCAAGAGTAGAGAAATTCATGTGACTGCAGCACATCAGATTTCTTAAAAATGTTGCATGGTTCACCATGGTTCTCAGCCGTTCAATTGCTTATATGAACACTTAATATAGAATACCAGAAGATTTATATTTATAACGAAAAATAGCTACCAAAATTTGAACTATAAGAACTTAATTGTTTTATACAAGCGCATTTTAGAAAACCCGTCTCAGAGTTGGCGATGTATAGCAGGACCCATCCCTCTTGGCCCCTGACCTTGACTGGAAGTCCTGTAGGCGAACATACAGCTTTTGTCTCTTTCATCAGCTCCTTAATTCTGCGAATGAAACCATGCACAACATGGGGAAGGAGGCGGAAGGTAATGATGTCTGTATGATCTGAGACACAGTCCTTGCTAATTCACAGGTGCTTTTTAGTGCAGCGTGCAGTTGAAGACATAGTTAGATCTTTGCAATAAGGAGTGAATATAGTGCATTTGTGAGGCATTGATCATAGCGCAAATCAATTATGCTTTCTAAATTAGGGACCAAAACATTACACAGTCAGAGTAGAGAAATTGTTTCAAATGTATGGGCGTATATGGAGAAAGAAGCTAGAAGCAAAGGGCTGGTTACATCAGATTTTTTCAGAAAAATTCAAAAGCGTGTATCAGATGCCACAGGAGTATCAGAAAGAAGGTGCATTGTGGAGACATTTTTCTACATGGACTGTACTGCCTTAATAAGAAGAACGTTATCTGAGTAGCATATGAAGCTGACGCACCAATTTGCATGCTGTCTGCAGTCACCTGGCTTGGCAAGTAAACTCGCTTTCAAGCTTCACATTTACTTCCTCCAGGGACCAAGAACGGTGGATCCAGCTGTACTGTGGTTCACGTGTTTGACATCAACAACTCTAGCGTTTTCTGAGGAAGATTACGGCTCCAGTTTCAACATATGAACAAGTCGTAAGCCTCTTAGAAAACATGTACTCTAATGCTATCAATGCTGGGATACTAACGTTACGCGATTCCCCCTTTCTCCTCCAGAGAGCAGAACACCCCTTGAAAGAAGCCTACAGTATGTTCAATGACGTGAAGTTAAAGCCGAACGGCTTAATGGAACATTCATGTTGACGGCTGCTCTTTACTTTTATGCCATTTCATTTCCATCCTTACGCTTAGAGTACTTCTGATTTTAGTTTCACACTAACGAATTGTTTGGATTTAGATTATATATCATTAGTCTTTTACGGCTAATTCTTGATGTCAATCTTTGTTTTCTTTACTTGTTATATATTTGGGTGTCGAGTTCAGGACATGCCTAAGCATGAACATAAATCGCCGATCGAGTATTTTCTAGTTATGTAAGGGAAAGGTTATTAACTAGGAGCTTAAACCAGTGACCCTTTTCCCCGCTGATTTAATCAATTAATTCAATGATTTAATGTTTTCCTGAAATGAAATAAAGCGAATAAAATATTATAGAAATGCTAATCGAAAATCTGTGATTATATGTTACTCATTATTGCGAGGTGATGGTGATAGGGTTGGAAGTGGGACTGATGTTGCTAAGTGGTGGTGATGTTGATAATGGTGGTAAACGGCGGTGTTGATGTTCAATAATGATAGCGATGGTTGTGGACTTAGTGAAGATGACGGTGATGGTTCATTTAGGTGGTGTTTGTCTTTGATAATGGTGATGGTGATGGTGATGGTGATGGTGATGGTGATGGTGATGGTGGCGGTGGCGGTGGCGGTGGCGGTGGCGGCGGCGGCGGCTGTAGTGATACTGGAGCTGATGCTTGTGAAGCGACGGTTGTGGTGATGGTGGCTGTCACGATGGTGGTAATGATAATGAGCAGGGGGCGGATTTTGATGAACTAAAAATGCTTGAAAAATGACGGATAAAATGACTTAAAAATTCAGTGAAAATGACCTAATCATCTTAAAAAAAGACCTAAAGATTGACTTTCCTAACAGTTACTAATCAAAAGTTATAAATTATAATTATAAATTAAAGGGTATTGAATTAATATGCGTACATAATTAATTTTCAACATTAAAAAGTATTAATATAAAATAGGAACAAAATTCACGAATTAACTAGCAATAAAATTGAGTGTACCTAAAATACATTTATTATGAAAAATTAAAATCATACCTTAAATTAACAGCTGTCCATTCCATTGCAGTAAATAACCGTGTACATTCGAAGATTCTCGAATGTGAAGGAACGACGGTTGTCGGCAAGGACATTGTTGTACATCGAGAAACTTCTTTCCACTTGCGCACTTACTACAGGAGCATATTTGAATAGTGACAAGTCACTGGGTGTCAATTCCTCTTGTATCTGCACAGATTTAAAACTTTCCCCTAGAAGTACTTTAACTATTGTGCAAAGAGTTTTGTATCATTTGTAAATTTCTTTAGAATCTTCTTGCCAATTTCATCAGCCACGATGTTCAATGTATCTTCAACTTTTTTAACCAAAGCTATAGCCTTGTCTAGTGCAATGCCCCTTTCTTGAAGATTTTGAATTATAGATGGTAAACAACCAAAGTTTAACTTGATATAAGCTAACTGTCCCTCTAATTCACTATCATTAAACAGCTTTTGGACTACCTCAATCGCTCTAGCATCTTCTGAGTCAAGGGAATTTACAAAGGACTTCACTGTTTGAAAATGTTCACAAAAATAAAAACAAGCTTGTAGCCATGAGCCCCATCGCGTTATTACTGGTTGTGGAGGTAACGGAACACCAGGGAAATGAGATTTGAAATTTTCTCTGCGTGCGGGGGATTTGACAAATCTCTTTTTAGTATTTGAAATAAGCGCATCTAATTTCGGAAAGTATGACCTCACTTCTTCCGCCACTCTGTGTAAGGCATGTGCCAAACAGGTTGCATGTATCATTCGTGGATAAAAATCCTTGATTGATTTTGCCGCTTTAACTATATAAGGGGCGGCATCAGTAATAAAAAGCAGCACGTCCTCATATCGGATCCCATTCGGCCAAAGCAATGACATGGAATTGGCGAACAGAATACATATGCTTGAATGATTTACTTTCTCTAACACTTCAGAAGTTAGCAAAAATATTTTACCTGGTCCATTCAGCTCTAGCGTCCCTACTATTACATTGGCTACGAACCGACCTTCACTGTCCGTGCTTTCATCAATGGAGACATATTTTCTTTCCTGTGACGTACTCTCTTACATTTCGCATAGTTTCTTCGTAGCACAATGGAATGTAATTCTTTCTTCATGTTGACTCGTCCGGTAAACAACGCCCCATGTGATGTTCCAGAAAGTTTTTCCAACTTAGCGTTATTTAGCTTTTTTAGAGGAATATTTGCAGACACAAACACGTCACATAAGTCCTTAAAAAACTCGGAACCTGTGCTAACTTTTGATCTTACACTCTCAGAAATCAGCATTTGCACATTATTGCGCTTCTTAGAGTTTTCCACAGCCCGCTTATGTTTATCACGTCCGATATGCTGCTGCACTGTGAATCGTTTCTCAGCTGCTACCTTAATTCCACAAGGCTTACAAAACAATATGGAACCATCTGTAGAAAATACTTCCTCCCCAAACTCGTTTACAATATTCTTTAATCTTGTTGCAACACTGGGCTTCACTTTCGGCATAATTGATGCAGTATGCACAATCATACTGTTACAAATCGGCTAGTTCACTGACCCATGTGCACAGTTGCAACTCCAAGAAGTGCGAGGCAATGAGAAGGGGAAGTCCCCTACGACGAATTTAACCTAATCGGAGCCCACGCGGTCAAGACTCAGGTCATTGCAAGAGATGACGCAATTTAAAAATTATTAATGTCCCAATATGTTTTAAAAATGACCGGAAAATGCCTTAAAATATTTAAAAATGACCTAAAACGTTAAAATAGAGAAAAATGACCAAAAAGGAAAAAAAGATGGCATTTCATCAGAATCCGCGCCCTGGTAATGAGTATCAATATGACCATGTTTTTTTTTCTTTGTTTTTTGTTTTTTTTATGATGATTTTGGTGTTTGGTTTAGTTCTTTTTGTCGTAATGATATTAATTATGGGGGTTGCGTTGTGTTGGTAATGCTTCCTTCTTGTTTTAATGTTATAATATAATGGTGGCAGTTGCGATAGTGGTGGAGGTGGTACTTGCGGTAGTGACAGCTGCTGTGATGATGGTAGTGGTAGGCATAGTGTTTGGTTTCGGTGGCTGGGCGTAGTTTTGATGTTGGTTGGTATTGGTGGTCTTTGTTTTCGGTTGTGGTAGGGATAACGGTTGGTGGTGGTGGCGGCGGTGGCAGTGGTGTTTTGGTTGTGGTAAGGTTCAGTTATGGCGGTTCCAGTTGTGCTGATGGTAGTTGTTTTATGGTTGCTTCTGTGGTGCTTATGGGGACTTCAGTCCCCGGTGTAACAGCAGGGCGCAGGGCGGGGGGACCTTTTGAGAAACCAGGTATTGGCCTAATACAATGTGTTGTACCTGAGTTGCTCGCCAGTATGTGACGGCGTACTCACCGCCTTGCGTGAGTAAACCAGCAACACGCCGCACAGCACTGCTCTAGGGTGAGCTGTCGTCATGGCACGGCGGGTACTCAAACTGCTTCTGTTAACATGGCTTGTCTTTGTTCACGAGTGTTGTCGTACGGAGCTATACATTTTACAAGGTGTGATAAATATGATCTGTGTCAGGAGTGGTACCGTCAGGCTGGTTTGGTAAGTGCTAAGGTGAGTTGAATAGAACGAAAAAGTGGGTTTATGTAAGAATTGAGGGATGAATAATATTAGTTGCACATCTCGTGAATGGGCTCATTTACCCCGAATTGCAGAAAAAATAGATAATTGGATATTAATGTTGCTTGATGTATAATCTGCGTTCCTAAAAACACAAAAACTATGTATACAAGTGTGAAATAAGAAAAAGAAGAAAAATAACGTGAAAGCGCTGTATCTGAGCGTCCTGTTTTCTGATAGACCCATGGTGTTCATATAAATATAACTATTGAGCCCAGATCTGGCGGCGCCATGACCGAGCAGCGTCTGGGTGGGTTTTCTCCGGTTTCCCCCTCCACTCCTACCATCACATTTCGATTCATCCATTTCGCCTGCATTTCATGTCATCCTCTTCCTCACTCTCGTATCTTATGCTGGTCTGACCATCCGCTTCCCGGTCTTCACTCTGTTGTCCATAGGGTTCTCTGCTCCCGACGGGCATCTGACCCTAGGCACATCCTTTAACCCGTAGGGAGGTGGGGGGGGGGGGTGTAAGTCCCCATATGGGCAGGGTAATCAGATGAAGAAGAAGAGCAGGAGCTCGTATCTGTATTGTGTCGTTTTGCTTCGAGAGGAGTGTATCCGCTCCTTTTAATAGACGAGCTTTCAGTAGCAAAGGAAACCTTTTAAAACTGAAAGGTGTACTTTATCTGAATAAGTTGATGAGGAACTGTTCGGTATTTATAGGTATGTCACAGCATTTAGCAGATTGTAAAAATGCAGTGCGTTAAGTTATAAAGAGTATATTAACCCTCAAAATGGTGTTGTAGGGTCTTTTAAGATACCACTATTATTTTGCAACCCTGGCATATTGTCTACCTGGTACTCTGACCTTAAATATTTCTTGTATGTGCCATCTTTCACAAAAGTAAAGACCCAACTTGAGTGAGACCTGCTTGAAGGGTCACCTAATTCTCAGGCGTTCCTAGATAGATGGTATGAGAATGAAATTTGTCATATACGTATGTTTCCCTTGCTATTCAGAAGGGGTGGCAGACATTGGTTCACCTGGCAACTTTGAAAAGCGATATTTCAGCAATTATTCTAAATTAAAGCGTAAATATTGCAAATTCAGCGTTGCTACGTCTGCAGAAAATATGTTACTATTGGGTACTGATTAAATAGTGAACCAGAAGTAATAAACGATACCAGTGTTGAGCTCTTTGCTTACCAAAGTAAGCTTTATAATCCACACTCAGTTCCTGTACTCCAGGCGTGTCAAACAGCACTCACCAGGTGTGAAAACTATTCCCCTATTTTCCCTCCCTTCAAATCGGAAAACTTGGAAAACAAAGCGAAAACCGGTTCTACTAGCGCGTGCTACTGCAGTTAAGGAGGGGTGGACTCCTCTCTTCACACCCTCGGAGTGATGTTTGACAGGCCTGCTGTACTCAGTGTTAGCCGAGAGCGTTAAAACGCTTTCACGCGGACCCGAGTGGTTTCGCGAACTTGGTTCGAATCCCACGGACAGCATTTTCTCCCCTTCCTTTCTACCTTAACGGGAAGATCATTATTTAGCTAACCTGAACCAAATATAATATTACACAATATTATCATATTCGTGCTGTACGATTGACATTTTAGAACTGAAAGCTTTAGAAAATATTGAGAATTGCTCTAGACAACACCGTGAATGCGCCTACTTCAACTGTAAATCATTCTTCCACAAATTAATATCTAATATTTTCCTTTGAATAACCCACATTCAAAGGGATTTTTCTATAAATGTCGACGGTTACTACCATATTAAAGAATTAGTTTCGTCGTGTACTGTCAATGCTTCGTTAGTTTACCATGGATATAACAAAGCACTATATCTTGTTCATGTTAAAAATGCACGAAAACTAAAATGCTTCAGGTACAATAAAATATAATTATT
Organism: Tenodera sinensis; assembly: GCA_030765045.1. NCBI lineage: Eukaryota > Metazoa > Arthropoda > Insecta > Mantodea > Mantidae > Tenodera > Tenodera sinensis. Next base: position 137,086,536 of record CM060964.1, on the reverse strand, counting down.
TTATAAAATTGAATTCCTTGGCATGATTACATTGATTTATGATTTTTATGCAGTAATACGACATAAGTATCATAGTATGCGAGAATATCACTCAGAATATCGGAGGAAAATGAATTTAGTGTATTACATACCATACGAAAGAAAACGTGGTATCACTGATCACAAAAAGGATAGAAGAACTTGATGCCAGTGATTCAAGTTCATGGTGTATTAAACAGAATGCAATTCAGTTGTAGATTACCTCAGCCTGAAGCAACCTTTGGACCTGACAGCGTTGTCATTTCGCTTATTTCCAGGGACTACACAATGTTGTCATGTGCTCATTCACTCAATTTCTAGAAGTGTGACTTTATCCTGATTCTGCATTCCTGATAAAAACCTCTGGAGGACTAAAGTCACTGGTTAATTTTTCATTTCAGAAAATAAGTATGCAGGAGGTGAGGTTTGAACCCTCGACTCTGAGTACTTTTTACTCCTACGCACAGTCACGCAACGATATCGGCCATTTCTGAGTCGGGCAACTTATGCTCTGTTCCTGTTGTATTAAGTTACATTCTCTTATTAAGTTGGCAACAAATTTCCTTGGAAGGCGGAAATTTCGTAGCATTAGTAACAAAAGTTTAAATACTTTGATTTTATTTCTAGATGTTCGTTTACACTTATGTAGGAAAAGAACATGTCCAGAACAAACATGGGTATCACAGTGTTGATTGTGGATTGTAAGATCCTTAAGTTGGTTTTATTAATGACAAACAAAGATGAAACTATTAAAGTTATATAATAGCACACATTCTCGTTGATAGGAATTTGAAAATACTGCTGTTCAAATCCACGTCCATACATGACGGAGGGTTGATTTAGTGATGTAATACGTGTAAAATATGATATACTTAATAGATATAGGTATATAATTTAGTTCAATAATTTACTAACTTCATAGTCAAACCCTCCGCTTGTGTTGCAGATGACGCCTGCTCCGCAAACTTGAGGTTAGAATCGAATCTGTTTACAACTCTTTAACGTTATATTTCTTTCAAGGTCACCTTACTGAGGAATAGCCTAAGCTGGTGTGTCGCTATTGTTAGCATTCAAATGAGCCAGCTGTTGCTGTTTCTACTCCTGCCTTCCGCAAGTTTCTTTTTATCTTCTGAAATGAAAAATTAACAAATGTCTTAGGTTAGTCCATAGTTTTTTTATCGGAAATGAACTGGATTAAAGTGACACTTCAGAATCTGAGTTAATGGGTCGAAAGGAACAAAATGACAACGTGCAATTTGCAAACATTTGTTTCACATTCAAATAACCAACAACTGTATCATGTTATGTTTAATAGATCATTAATTACTTTATTTACTGACATTCACTTCTTGCAATAATACACTTTTATGACCAATTATACCATATTTTATAGTATTAAACACTTTCCCATGATAAACAATATATGAAATTAATTTTGTTTAGCCACTTTGAGCCTTTTTCTCACATAGCATGGTGTTTATGTAGTATTACCGCATAATTAATAAGGAGTGTAATCGTGCTGAGTGATTAAATTCTCCAAAATAATACTTATTTTCTTGTGCCTGAAACCTTTTAGCTTTCGTGCATGTTGATATTTTCTAACATAAACGAGATATGATGCTTTCTTACATCCATTGTAAGCTAACTAAGCATTGACTGTGTACGACGGAAGTAAATTCTTTAACCTGGAAATAATCTTTGATATTTATAGGGAGACGCATTTGAATGCGGGTATTCAAAGGGGAGTATTAGATATTAATTTGTGAAAGAAAGATTGACAGTTAAAGTAGGTGTATTTCCAGTGTTGTCTACAGCAGTTGTAATCAATATCATCTAAAGCTTTCAGTTCTAAAATTTCAATCGTACTGCAGCAATGTGATAATATTGTATAATAGTATATTTGGCTGAAGTTCGATAAATAATGACTTACCGTTAAGATAGAAAGGAAGTTGGAAAATGCTGTCCGTGGGATTCGAAACAAGTTCGCGGAACCACTCGGGGTCTGCGTTAAAACTTATTAACGCTCTCGGCTAACACTGAGTGCAGGAATTGAGTGTGGATTATTAAGCTTACTTTGGTAACCCAAGACCTAACACTGACATCGTTTTTTACTTCTGGTCCACTATTTAATCAAACCCCAATAGTAACTTACTTTCTGTAGATGTAGTCGAATTTGCAATATTTACGCTTTAATTTAGAGTGATTACTGAAATGTATCTTTTCAAAGTTGCGAGGTGAGCCAATGGCTGCCATCCCTTCTGAACAGCAAGGTAAGCAAACGTATATGAGAAATTTCATTCTCATACCTCTATTTAGGAACGCCCAAGAATTAGGTGAACTTTCACGCAGGTCTAACTGAATTTGGGTATTTACTTTTGTGAAAGATAGTACCTTATCGCCAGTATAAGGCTGATTTGCAGCCAAAGTGGGTGTGCACAGATGTGTGATTTGTTTTCCCAGTGCATAAGCTGAATTATCAAGTTGTGCCATTATTGACCCTACGATAGCGAAAGTGTTTCTATTTTAGTTTAAGAAAATTGTCTACACCCGTGAAGCTTTGTGTAGTTTTCAGTACTATTCATACATACACACCTGCTTCTCGATTTAACTTCACAAAAGCTCTGGTTATATAGTAGCTACAAAACAAGAATGGACATGGACCTAGCCAATACAGAGACATTGCTCTCTCAGCGTTGCCAGTTGCCAAGTGAGCGGGCGACGAGGATGAAAAATTTGACTGTCCTTGTCACACCAAACCGCCTCGCGCGTTAAACTGGCAACGCCGAGAGACCAACATTACTGTACTGGCTAGGCCCATGTTCATTCTTGCTTTGTGGCTACATTAGACAACGTTTTCAGAAGTATCTCAATGAAAGACTCATCACTGATCTGCTACCGAAAGAACTCCGGTAGAACTCTTTGAAAACGCCTTGTCCTAAAAGGTAAATAAATGCTCAAGGGTTAAAGAGGAAAGGATGTGCATTGTGCCCCCGTTCTACTGAGAGGAAAACCAACCAGTATTGTGTCAAACGTAATCGCACAGTCTGCCAAACCTGTCGCTCTGTGGAAGGTATATGGAGAAGATACGTCATAAATATTGAACACTTATGAAATCAAGCTAAACGAGATTTAAATTTTATTATGTATAATCTTACTGGAGCTGTTTAAAGTTGATTTTATACATTATATTCATGACATATTTTTAAAATACCCATGCACCACCGATTAATTTTCATATAGCGTCCTTTTCTAATAACTTTTAATGTTACTTCTCTTATCTCATCTATTTATTTTTGAATCCCTACACTAAGGGTTATCGTATGCTTACTTGAAGGAGTTTCATCTATAACAGATTCATGTTTATTTTTCAACCTCTATAGTTAGGGTTATCTTATCTTATGTTTACTTGAAGGGGAATCCCCAATTTCATCCATTAGTAGAATCATCTGTTTATATTTTTCAATCCCTACTCGTATATTAGTAATCTTCTTCCTGCCTTATCTTGTCTACTTGAAGGTGACTACCAGTTTCATCCATAGCAGAATTAGTCATTTGTAAGTTTCATTAGTGGAAAGTTGTGTGTGATTCATATAAAATACTAATATAGGAGCAAATATGTCGCGAATGTGTATTAATCATCCTGATAGTTTCTGTTATGTGTGCAGTGAACATACAATTAAGTCTAATAGACAGAAAACAACACCACTAATAGAAATGGCTTATGAATTATTTGTTGATCTTAAACTTGGTGATCAAAACCACAGTTGGGCTCCCCATGTCGTTTGTAGAAATTGTGCCTGCCGGTTAAGAGGGTGGTTAAGGAATAAACGAAAAGTTTCTATGCCTTTTGTAACTCCGATGGTATGGAGGAAACCAATGAACCACACTGATTATTGCCATTTTTGTATGACTAAAATTACAGAACTTGAGGGAAAATACAAAAAGACAATTGAATATCCAAACATTCCATTAGCTATTATACCTGTTGCTCACAGTGATGAGATACCCATTCCTGTTCCTCCTGAATCCTGGACATTAGAAGAAAAGCCTGAAAAAGTGATAACTCAGTACTTCAATCAAACTCAGGATCAGAATTTGAAGACCCAGATGCCAACATGCATCATGAGGTAACTCGGGGAGAGTTAATGATTTGATCCGAGACTTAAGTCTTTCCAAAGCCCAAGCAGAACTTTTAGGTTCTAGGCTAAAGGAATGGAATTTCTTACACAGAGATACATCCATATCAATTTTTCGACAAGGAGAACATCACCTGATTAAATATTTCAGAATGGAAGATAATTTGAGTCATTGTTGTGATATTGATGGTTTGATGAATGCTCTTGGTGAAATTCACAACCCAAATGAATAAAGGCTCTTCATAGATGCTTCAAAATTAAGTTTGAAAGCTGTGCTTTTACATAATGGTAATACACAACCATCGGTACCCATTGGTCATGCGGTACAAATGAAAGAAAGTTACAAAAATATGCAGCTAATATTAGAAAAAGTGCATTATGACAAGTACAGCTGGTCCATCTGTGGCGATTTCAGAATGATTGGAATACTGTTAGGATTGCAAAGTGAATATAAGAAATATTAGTGATTTTTGTGCGAATGGGATAGCCGTGATAGATCCAAACATTACGACACTAAAATATGGCCTCTCCGGAAGAATTTTGTCCCTGTAGAAAAGAACATCTCAGCTGAACCATTGGTTGATGGATCAAAAATTTTATTGCCTCCACTTCATATAAAATCAAGCATAATGAAGAATTTTGTAAAGACATTAGACAAATATGGAGCAGGTTTCAAATACCTACCTAGAAGAAAAATTTCCAAGAATCAGTGCTTCTAAGTTGAAGAAAGACACTTTTGTTGGGCCTTAGATTCGAGAACTAATGAAAGAGCAGCTGTTTGAAAGTAAATTGAATGACGTGGTAATACTAGAGCACAAAGTTATGAATAATTAATTGAGAAATTACTAGGAGCCTATAGAAATCTAGGTTGCAACACGTATCTCAAACTGCACTTCCTGCATTCCCATTTGGACTTTTTCCCTGCAAATCTAGGACAAGTTAGTGATGAACATGGAGAAAGATTCCACCAAGATACTTCCCAAATGGCGAAAAGGTATCAAGGAAGATGGAATCCCAATATGCTTGCAGATTACTGCTGGAACCTCATAGAAGAAACCACAGGAAAGTACGGAAGAAGCAGCAAACGGCAGAAATTCAACTGACAGCAGTAGAAGATGGACTTGAAAACGAGTTGGCAATGTTTCCGGTTATGCTAATTGGTTACTTTTACAAAATTAGATGTAATTTTATTATGAAGGATTCTTCTACATATTACCAGTTAGTCTTTGATATTACGGTGACTTAACGTTCTATTTATAAATGACTAGAATTGTAAGTATACGATTTACTAAAAAGCTGAGGGTGCTAGACAAAAACAAAGGCCATATTTGAACTCAGCACGTCAAAATACATAAGAAATGATATGCTTTGTGTAAAAAAATTTTTCGAAGGTCAGTTTTGTTGTCCAGTGTAATTATATGCCTCACTGTTTAACAGTGGTGAAGCTGAGAAGCTCATCATTAGCACTGATTATTAAACAGCTTCTCTGTAATTCGAACATTTTTACCAAGGGATACTAAACAACGTCAACACTTACTTTTAAAACAATGTGCCACCCAAATTTGGCAAAACCCTCCCAAAAATGCACTTCGATTGTGTAACCTCAATAATGTAAAGCCTAAAATTAAAAGAACGTATTTAAGTTTATTGTACTGTGATTTATAAACAAATAGGCATACATATTCTGTATCGTGATGGGTTTTGAGCCATTGACTTTTAAAGCAATAACTAACTGTAAGCAACTGAAAAAATGCAATACTAATTGTTTTAATTATTAAAAATAGCTTACTTATTTTGTGGTGTGTAATCAAATAAACCCAATGACCGTTAGAAGCAAACGTTACATTTAAGTTGTTATCTAATGGAATATTTGGCATAATACTATGCATTTTGTTCTTGAAGCACAGTAATTTCGAAACTAAAGAATATATTGAAATCAAATTTCAAACCATTTACTTCATATGTTAGACAAACACGTGTAAATTTTCAGCTAAACTGAGTAAAAGCTTTTGTTATTTTCAGTGGTAGATTCCTTAACACGCACGCACGCACACACACACACACACACACACACACACACACACACACACACACACACACACACACACACACATACACATACACAAAGAAAGAAAGAAAAAGAAACAAAAATATAAATTGTGAGATCTAACATTCCTTCCTTGCCTTACCTGTTTAAAAGCAACTTTCCTTACTGACGTTAAGCAATGTCCTATATGCATGTATAGAAAATCTTACAGTAAGGCGCATTCGTTCAAAACAAATATTGTCAGGTCTTAATTTTATTAGCAACCCTGGTGCATGGTGGTGGAGGTGATAGTCCAAAATTTGAATCCTAAGCAGCATCAACAGAGATCTCTGTGTACCATAAGCTGAGAATAACACATGTGCTGTCTGCAGCTTAATTTGCATAATAAGAATGACATTTGTCTCAAGAGAAGTTATGATGTGTCGTGTAATATTTTGAGTTTTATCATTGCAGAAGCAGCGTAGAGGCAACACCATGCCCCCGTAATTGTGCTTATTTCCGGGAGAAGATCAGCGTTGCATGTTTCCGCCAACCATCCCTAACAAAGCCAAGAGCGGGGGAGATGTTACCATCATAAACATCAGTCATGGTAGAGCTCTCGTATCTTGCTCAGATGAGTCCTGCACTTTTATTTTCACATATTATTCCATTAGATATTTATTCTGGTTATTACTTCAGTTGTTGGGTGTGTAATAAGTAGAGTTTGGATATGTAGGCATATCTAGGAGTACGGCACATGAGTTTTCACCTAATAATCATTTTCATCACCACAATAGAGTCGCTAACAAAGCGGTATGAGTTATTCTGTGTCCAAAGGAAATGTCAAATTAACGAAAAGAAATCGTAAAATGGGGAGAGCGGAGATGTTTGTCATCTTCCTTTGTCCACTTGTTAGTGTCGGTTCCATTTCGCTTTCTTTTGTGAGTAGTGCAAGCTGTTTTTGATACGCATTATATTATTAGAGATGGATCGAATGAATTAACTCCTATGAGTAACTTCACTCTTGTGAAGTGGTTCGTTCACAAGGTATTGACACCTTACAAAGTTGATGAATCTGTCTTTCACGAAGTTATTGTACCTTAGCGTTTCTCTTTCTACATACCTGAATTTAGCAGTTCGCAGAACCGTAATTAAATTCAGAATTAAATGTAGTTTTCTAATAGTCAAATAGTTTGAAATAAAACCTCAATATGGACTCAATTATCGATATGCAGCCAGCATATGAAAGAGGTCACTCAAGGTATAGTACTGAAGCTAAGAAACTAATTTTAAAACATATGGCTGAAGATTCCATCAACAGTAATTCTGAAATGGCTCGCATGGCACGCGTGTGCCATTAGATTGTCCACCAGTCTTTTCTAATGGTCGAATATAAATACCTAAGTTTTTGAAGAATAAAGTCAGTCAACAAAGCATCTATTAATACTTCTCCGGAATAATACGCATGAAATAGTGGCAAAATTATTAATATAAGTGAAAGGAAGCCCGTGTCCTAGGTTTATAGTTAATCAATTGTTGTAATGTATGCCCTGAATCAAAGAGCATTATGCATGTGTTTTGCGAAGTTTCTGTCGAGAAGGAGGAATTAGGAGTCACTGTTTTAAAAACCATGGTGAAATATTGTTTGTCTTTAGACTGCTTAGAGTAAGCATTTTCAGAATGTTTGTAAGCAAACTGAGTGGTGCTCACAAAGTACGTTTTCCAGGATACCTCTGGTAACTATATGCCTTGACAAAACAAGTGGAGAAAACTATAATTAAGTTTATAGAAGAAATGGACAACGGACGGCTTGACTACAGTCAGAACACAGAGCTGTGTGTTAGTAACAGCACACTGAGTTAACGGCGAGGAACTTGAATCTGCGGTATACATACTTTAAATAACGATAGCCATAATTCAGGAAATCTCGCCAAATTTCGACGGGTTATTACGGAATGGTATTCAAGGAAAGAATGCAATGTTTGCTGCTAATGGTATGGCAGCTTCAAAACATATCTTTTCTTCTGCTTACTACATGGATTAAACGGGGATAAATACGTTTTAACCGGTCACCTGATAACAGTACGCCCGAATTGGTTCTAACGAGTGAGGCAGAAGCTATAGTAGAAATTTATTACTAGCTTTAAATGATCTAGAGTAAATAATGGCCCACACATGTTGTGTTCATCTTGAAAAATAGGGAATGCCACATACGCATAGGTACGTGATTGATTGTTAAAGATTAGACATTAAAAATATAGGATTTGGTGCTCGTGTTGGTTGATGCAAGAAGTATACCTGAAATTAAAAAGTGAATTGTTGATTTAAGTCGGGTATATACCTGGCTTAAAAACAGGTGAACCATTTTCGATTACCTAGTTTTAAAGAGAGATTGAAGCACTTGTAGTAAAATTTGCGTATATTTTGCACTTTTGTAACACCATGTAGACTTTTAGAATTACAATTTCCATATTACATATGGAAAATGCCTTTAAAAAGCCCCCCTTCCTTTGCAACACACTGTATCTGACAGTCTCTGAAGCTTCGTATGTCACGTGCAATGAGCTCAGGAGTAATGCGTGCCATGTCGTCTCTGATTCCTGTCTTCATCTCTATAATACTGACCAATCTGGTTGCAAACACTTTACCTTTAGGTAGCCGTGGAGGAAGTAATCCGGAGCGATGAAGTCTGAAGACCATGCCGGCCAGGGTATGCCTCCAAAATGGGGAATGATGTGACCAGTGAAGAACTTCCTCTTTGTTCCATGCTGAAGCCATGACTCCATCTTGTTGGTACCAGAGACTTTCCAAAGGATAACCAAAGTTTCGCAGCCCAGGAGTAACAAATTCTCTCATAATTAGGGAATAGCGTTCGACATTCACAGTGACGGTCCATCCGTGGCCGGAAAACCCCATCATTCCTATACAGCACCACACAATGGCCTTTGGAGCATACCTGGGGTCTCAAAAGTTACTTCAGGCTTCTTAGGCGCCCAATATTTTCAATTTATTCAAGTGAAAAAGGTCATAAATAAAGTAAAGTCAGTCATAAATAGGGAATTAATGAATCAGGGGCCAGCATTATCCTGGTTAGCAGTGCGATACAGCTGTACTCACAAGGCCTTCAGATGCAATTGCAATCTTTGTGAGTGACGCCTCGCTGAACGTTGAGGATTTGCTTGGAGAGCAGCACGTACCCTCGCAATGCTTTCAGGTACCATTCCTCTCCGCGGTCGATTGTTAACACTGATTACCAACCTTATGCAACTAGGTCTACCATCCATGAATTGTCGTAAGTGTAGGAACTACTCCGCTATTGTTGTGATCTTCAAACTTCCTCCGGAACGCCCGCTGTTGTGCTACAACGGATCATGTTACAATAAACTGTTCTCCGCGGAATAAAGGCTGCTGAGTGGGCCAGTTCTCCATGATTTCCGAAATCCAAATGAACACTGTAAGCACAGCTAGCTTAAGGTCTTCCCCTACTTCTGCTTGGCGGTGATGAAAATTTAAAATGCTCCAACCTGTATCAGCGAGTCGTCTTAATCAGCTCATATTTACGCGGCAAAATGTACGATTTGTTTAGGCAAATCTTATTGATTTCTATTTCCAAGTGAATGAAAGGTAATGCATTTTGTAGTGAATAAAGTTGAAACTGAATTCTACTATATCAAGAGATAAATGTAAAAGCTAAGCTATACAAAATATGGTTTCCACATCATCTCTGAGATTTTCTGAATTCTACTGAATATAATACTTACGGACCGCGATATAAATTTTTATTGTGATTTTATAGCCTGCATTCCTCTGCTGGATTAATCACTTCTCTGAATATTTGCATGAAAGTTTTGTTTTTGAAAAGTATGGGGCACTCTGTTGCGATATTTATCATACATACAATATAAAACATAGATTACCTCTTGTATCAGAGAAAGACGTTTATATGTTATAATGGAATATCTGTTTTGCGAAAATTCGCGATCTCAGTGGACCTTGTAAAGGAAAAGCAATTGGAGATAGCCAAGCAATAATTTGGCAGCAAATGCTTTGGGCACTTCATTATTCTAAGCGCCTCATTACTCGAGAGTACTTACAAGTCAACTGTAAGAACTCAACATTTGAAGGCATTGATTCTCCGTTTTTAGTTCATAAACGCACTATAATAATTTCTTATTGTCACTACGTATTTTTAATCCCTAAAAACCCAATTTCTGTTAGCCAACTCAGATTTCTTCTCAGTCATAAACGTTACCATTTTGGAAATCTTATGCCACTGGAAAAGTGACGGAGTACAGAAGATCTAATCCCTGAACTTAATTATGTAAAATATTATTTTTGTTAAGCTATATTTTATAGAATGCAATAATAAATCTATCTCTGAGGTATCCAGTCTATAGACCCGTTGCTTTAAATCCCTGGTGCTAATTAGTGGTAAAGTTGCGAATTGCTCCTTGAGAGCCTCTATTTTTCAAATTGGGGCTTTTGCACATTCAACTCATTCGGAACACATTTGTAGACAGGATATGAAAGCAACACTCATCAATCGTATTTAACAATAAATTAATTGCATAGGATTTAAAAGGAATGTAACCGTCGATTTAATCCAATAAAACAATAATCAATAAGGTATTTAATCAAAGAATTCATAGATAAGGAATTAATTTCTGGGAACTCCATTATTTCTCCGGGACACACATATGTGTAACGGTGACTGTTTACTGACCAGGACCGAGTAGCTAAACAACACCGAACAAACCTAGCGGGATGGCTCAGGCCGTAACGTCTGTAGCCCGCATCAGGGAGGTCGCAGGTTCGATCTCCGTGGCCGATCTTCCTGACCAATGAGTTTTTTCGGAGGTTTCCCCGGGTCACCAGGCGAGTGCTGGGAAGGATTTCCATATCCTCCGAATTTCCTGTCCCTAATTTCGTTACATAAATCATATCATTTCACTCTTCATCCCATTAGGTTTCTTTCAGGGTTGGAAGAGTTGGCGAGCGTTGCGGCAGCAGCACGGCAGAGGAGATAAATGCGCGTTGGAACTCTCTTTCCCCCGATTGGAAGACGAGCCATCGGTTTCCGAGCGCCCATGGAATGGTACAAGCCCGAGGAGTGGATCGGAGCTAAGTCAGCCTCCGCCGGGGTGCTTCTAACTGGGGAAACGTGCGGACCCTAACACCTGCTCTGTCGTGGCAACGTTCCGGCTCCCCTTCGGATACATTCGCTTTATCCATCCTCCCGAGCGTGCCCCGTCACGGTCATAGGCCTAAAAGATCGCATTTCGATCGAGGTGCTAAGTCTCTCGCCGCACATTGTTATAGAGTCAACAATGAACAACAAAATATGCCAATGTTAGTAAATAGAGCAATTCCGCGAATATGTCATACCGAGTGTTAAAATTTGAAATCAAGGTTTCACTTTTTTTACTGAGGAAAGATGATGCTAGATACTCCAAAGTATCTTATGAAGTGAAAAATAAATGTTTTTGACGTGAATATGGGTTCAAATTTCACTTCTTACCCACATATTTCCAAAACGCTAAAAATAAGCGTGAATAACAGTGATTTTCACATCAATATTTCAGGAGCTATGTACAACGGTTTTATTTATTTTTTTTATTTTTTTTTTTTATTTTTTTATTTTATTTTATTTTTTTTTTATTTTTTTTTTATTTTTTTATTTTTTTTTTTTTTGTTCTGCACATCACACAATGACTCTTCGTCTTCGAAACGTGTATATCGCTAATAATTTTCGACATTTATAAATAATCCTTAGAGCCTGTTTAATTATTACTGTGTGTCAGTGTCAGTTAGTCACGGTAAATAAGGATAAAGTCCTCTGCAGGGAAAAGTAATAGACTGAAAAAAAAAACATCCTTTTTGATTCTGCGTCATTACAATATAACAAGTAAAAAAAAGTATCAGAAAGTTTTCTTCTATAGTCATTAGTTTTCCCACAAAACACGTGACTAACGGACAATTAGTGCTGGTGCCCTGTGGTCGTCATACGCGTACAGTGCTTATGAGACTTCGGTCAGGATAGACGTATCAGTCCGTTTCTGACTCCATGGCTAAAACACCAGCCCAAAGACAACATGAATACAAACAATGTCTGAAGGAGCAAGGCAGTTATGCACAATGGAAGGAAAAAATAAGAGTGACTATGAGGAAAGGAAGAGCAATACTGAAACAAACAAAACAACGAAGAGAACACCTCAAAGCTGAATATAGGAGACATAAGCAAGCACAGCGGGCAAGACAGAAGATAGAGACCAAGAAGGGATTGATAAGGATACTCCATCAACATCAACCACTTTCAAAAGCAAACGGTATTTCGGAAAGTGCAGAAAAAGTCTTGAGGAAGCATTGCCGCAATCTCCACGCAAAAGAAACGAAATGATTCGTAAGTTAGCAGTTGAAGAGGGATTACATGTAAAACCAAAGCATTCTGTCCCGGTATCAGGAAAACAACTATCAGAGGAACTTAAAAGTGCAATCATCAAGTTCTATCACGATGATTCAATATCTTATCAAGCTCCTGGAAGCGTATATTGGTGAAATTCAGAAACAATCTTTTGCTTTGGTGTCTGATTATGTATCACATGACAAATATGCAGTTGATATTTACTTAAGGAATATATTTTCGGAAATATTGGATACCTATTGTTCCGAATGTTGAACTTGTGGAGTGGAGTGTGGAGTTTAAGGGCCCGTCGACAGCTGGGTCATTTGGGCCCTGTTGAACTTGTGAAAGTGTTTTCTGATGGAGCTGCTAGTCATTTTAAGCAGAAATACACATTGAGTCATGTGACATATCTTTCCGAAGTATTTGGAATCCAAATTGAATGGCACTTCTTCGAATCCTATCACGGAATCAGTAGATGCGATTTGAGGGCAAGTGAAGAGGTTGGCCTGGACAGCTGCGAAAGCAGGAAGCAGGATTCAGAGTGCTGAAGAATTTGCTAATACTGTTAGAAAGAAAACCAAAATATGTCTTCTTGAGGTTTCTCTGCCTGAAATTGAAGAAGCAAAAGAATTTCTCGACAAAAGATTTGAACGTATTTTACCTATGCCATCCCCTCAGCGGGTTCATTATGTGAAAGTATTAGGTTTTAATATTGTGGAATATACTTTTCTTTCATGTGCGGAAAGTGTCAGAATGATGCACAACTTTCGGAAATAAAAACAGTGTAGTGATATGCGCGTGTACTACGAGGCTACTGCATTTAGCGTTCCTGCAGTATAAGGAGTCCAATCAAGTACTAGTGTGTTAGAGGTATGCTGTGTGCTGTGTGCTCTCATGTGTCGTCTTTGTTATGGTTTTGAGTCAGCTTTTTATACTTGCAATGACGTAACTGTGATAAGAAATGAGAGCTGTCAACATCTGTTTATATTGCATGCTATTAATGCTTCTCCAAAGGACATGATAATTGTCAAAACGATAAATACAATTACACACCTGTATGTATTACATGTATGTAACGTATAATACGTATCACTATGATTTACCATATGTTATACCATGTAAAACAAAGGCAAAGTATTACAATTTTCGCAAATGTCAGTTAGTCACAAACTCGTGTCAGTTAGTCACGCTGACCTTTGAATAAATATCTCCAGATGAGAATAACATACCAAACCTTTTTTCAGGTCATTTTAAAGCTTAGAAGTTCCTCTCACAAGTGATTTTTCAGAACAAATCAAATACGAAAACTTTCAGAGAAAACGGAGGACAAACGTTTGAAGTTGGACCTGCAGTTGACAAAAATGTCAGTTAGTCACGAAAAGTTTAGCGCTCATTATTAAATAATTGTTTCAATTTTTTAAGGTTTTTATCTTTCCTATCACAACCGCCAATGTATTCTCTGTCATCGTATGTCGTTAAAATAACATTTTTACACCTATATTGGCCATTAGACAGACATTTTAAGAAGAAAATGTAGTGTAAATGTCAGTCACACGCGGAATTGCTCAATACTGAAATTGTTTTGCTGTACGCGGATAAATCAAGTGTACCTCTTTTTTCCAATCACGTAAGGATTTTTTTTCAATAGAACACTTTCCTTTCATGGAAGCATATTAGCAGAGAGAACAAGGTCGCAGAGAGGGTGCGCCCGGATGTTTCTCAACAAGTATTAATAAAAGCGTTTATGCAAGTGTTCGTGTTGCATGTATTCATTCTACTAGGTATATTTTGTGTAATAAATCTTATGGCCCTGAATTCCTATTATGCACTTTACAGAACTTGGTGAAGTACTGGACTTTGTGTCGCACGGAACAAAGGAGTTTAAAACTTAGCACGTTGTGAGGACATCAGGTTTAACACGATGATATAATAGATGTATGATGTATAACACAATGCAGACAACAAAGGTTCATAGCCACCATGTCACTCATGTGTGTTGTAACCCCGATCTTATTTTGTTACATTTAGTGTATGTTTACTACTAAATCATTGAGCAGACTTGCCCAACTTCAAGGGATTGGGGGCCAAAATATTTAAACAATGCATTCTGAGGGCCACACACTGAAAAGTTTCACTCAGATCCCCCCAGGGGGACCTACTACGGTAGGTCCGGGTTTGGCGCACCCGGGGCCCCGAGCCAACTGACTCCCTCGGTGTGGGCTCCTCTTCGTGGTGAGGCAGTCAGTCAAATCGCCCACCCACATGTAGGCCGTGCGTGGAGACCCGTGTCGATGGAAATGATTATCCTGGTGGTTGAGGGGTGCGTATCTGAGCCCGGGACAGTTTCTTTTCTTCATCCGTTGAGGGTGCACATTTCCGATACACGGCTTTGGTTTCTGCTTCATCTAAACGGGAGGCTAGGGACTAACCCACCCCTAGTCAATTGGCCAGGATTAGGTATTGCACTGGACTCCAGGGTGAGTGGGACGGTGAGCCCGCAATATCCTCTGTGTAGCCCTGTCATCCCAGTGGTTGGGCTTCGTGGTGGGTGGGGATCACTGGGGGATGAAACTTATAGCCTTTTTCTATGGCACATCAAAACATTAAAAGAAAACGACAGGTAAACAATGAAAAAGAGGTATACGTAGCATCCACAGCTCGTTACCTAGCAATCAGTAGTACGGAAGAGGGACAGTCTTTTTTGCAGGTCATCCCGTTTCCTATCCAATTAGGTCTAGATAAAATAGCCAGTCCAGTCAAGTCATGTACCATATTAGATCAGGATCACTACTTGTCGAAATTTATACGTCCACCCAGTTCGACAAGTTGTTGAAGGCAAAACTAGTCCACGGGTATCCCATCCGTGTTGAGAAGCACCGGAGCCTCAACTCTTCCAAAGGCGCCATTACCACCCACTTGTTGGACGGTATGCCGGAGGAAGAGATTCAGGGTTACCTGTCTGACCAGGGAGTAACCTTTTTCTCGAGTCCGAATAAAGCGTGACGGAGGGTTAGTAGATACACGTACACCTTTTCTTACCTTTGATCGACTCGATCTCCCTCCGAAGATAAAGGCCGGCTGAGGTCATTAACGTTCTGCCGTATATCCCCCGCCCTATGCGGTGTTTCCAATGCAAACGATATGGCCATACTCGGACGTCTTGTAAAGCCTCTGTTCCTGTTTGTGTCACCTGTGGCAAAGATGCCCACGAAGGAACGTGTCCATCTGCTCCTAGCTGTGTTAACTGTAGAGGTGCCCATCCGGCAACTTCCCGCGATTGACATGGTACCTGGACGAGAAGGCTATTCAAGAGCTGCGGGTCAAAGAGCGCTTATCGTTCTCTGAGGCCCGTAAACGCCACCTTGCTCGCCAGCAAGGCTGGGTGGCTCAGTTGGTTAGACGCTGGCCTACTGATCCCAAGGTCGTGGGTTCAAACCCGGCCCAGGCCGATGGTTTTTAAGTGTGCTTAAAAACGACAGCTCCATGTCAGTAGATTTACTGGCATGTAAAAGAACTCCTGCGGGACGAAATTCCGGCACACCGGCGACGCTGATGTGATCCTGGCAATTGACAGCGTCGTTAAATAACAACTTTTTTTTTTTTTTTTTTTTTTTTTTTTTTTGGCTCGCCAACCGTCGATACTCAAATTTGGTGCTTTTAGTTCAGTAGTGTCAAACCCAGTACCAAAGCGGGATGTAGGTACTCAAACCTCCCCTATACCTAGCTCCGCCAACACATCTACTCGTACACCATCCACAGCTACAGCCTCACCAGTACCAGCTCCAAGAATCTCCCTACTAGCCCTCAAACCCGCAAGTTCCGAATTGAGCCTACACGGAGTGATTTTCTCTAAGGCCCAACGACCTCTGCCGGTGGGAAGTGTGCTCTCCCAGCCACTTCGCCCTCTCCTCCCCGGCGCGCATGCTCTCAGGACACCAGAGGGCGTGGTCGGGTGCCACGGGTCTCTCCAACTCCCGTTACCATAGGCAACCGTTACACCGTCATGTCTTCTGTTACCGGTGACACAGGGCCTCTTCCGTCCGAAGAGCCCATGGAGCAAGAACCATCTGCTCCAAAGAGCCCTAGCCTCTGAGAAGGGCAAATTAAAGCGCCAACCGTCGGTCCTCGTTCGCCTAAATAAGTACGAGCAGGAAAAAATGAGTACATAAGCTCGCGCATGCAGACAGAGACAAAGAGCTGGTAAACAGCAAATGTGTAAATATCTCCCCGAACCTGAGGCTCTAAACACGGCCAACTGGATGCATTGCTCCTGATCATAACCTTGAACGAAGTTTCCACCAGAGCCGCTATAGCATGTAATGTTTGCGCTATTGCGAGAAATTTCAAACAGGAATCGGTTGCTGTATTAGAGGTATCCAGGGGCCGCAAAACTGTGGGTTGTGGACCGCGGGTTGGACAAGCCTGTCATAGAGAGTGATTAAGAGAGCGTAAAATTGTACTTCAATTCCAAATTTTATTGCTGTAGTACATTTGAGAGGCTGGTTAAAATATGCTACGCGCTGTTGTATGGCATTCACAATTCCAAAGCTACGGGCAGATTGTTATTTCAGCTGCCCTCAGCATTCCGTACCAGAACGACCTGTTCAACATTGTGAAATCTCAGTCATCCCCTGGGGCTGGCTTTCTGCTGGCTGTTCTTGCCCTTGGCTCTAACACTGAAGGCTGGTTAATGTCACAGTCAATACTAAATTATAAATTAAGAGAGTTAAATCTCACAACTCCATGCAGTGCCGGCTGCAGTGGGCCGCCTGGTATATATAATTAATAATTATTAACAGTAACAAACTAACAATATCAATAATAACAATAACTAATATCTAATAATAAACAAATACAGCAATAACATTAATACGAAACGAAGAAATGCCAATGAAACACTACGTGCTCACATGCTTGCTCTTTACAATCTGTAATTCAAATGTTAGACAATAGCAGCATATACAGGAGTGAGTTTATTCCCTGGAAAATAAAGATCCTGTCAGTAAAATGAGAACTTTTCGGTTGTTTATACTCGTATTGTCTATTATCACGAGGTACACACGCTGGTTCAATTGCCTGTCACCTCACGTCCCGCTGCAACACCATTGGCCTCTCTAGCGCCGTGAACTTCTGCAACTGTTTTAACGCACGAAGGGTTATCTACTTACGGTGGGGCCGGCTCCAGTGGGCCACCTGGTATATTGCATATCTCGGAAACGGCTCTAATGATCTGGTTTAGCACACACGTTGCTCTGCTGGTCACGTTGCCAACTTACCACCAATATTATTCGCGCTACGTTTACTCGCTGAAAATTTCTGCCAGTTTCAGTAGTAAAATCGTACTTATCACTTGTTTTATGTTGGAAGTAATGGTAAAAGTAATTTCCGCCTAGGAGTGCTGGCAAGTCTGCTAAGATATTGTGGTTGTGTGGCAGTTGTATGCGTAAAGCAGATCTTTATAGGGTGATTGAAACAACCGAAATTTTAATACTTCATCCCGCAGGAGGGAATGAGAAGTTGTTAGGCCGAATTCTTTCTCAATTGCTATAATGTTATTTTTATTTTATTGAGCCACACTGTCGTTTACTTGCCCCCATGCATGTGTTATCTCAATCCCACAGAACTAGCTTGGACCAAGGTAAAATGAATACTTTAATGCATGTAAATGGTGAGTTATTCTTACAGGAATTACACGATATAACACTCGACCGAACTTCGTAACAGACAGGCAGTGCTTTTGAAAAATATAGAAAAGGCAGACAATAATCAGTAAGAAAAGATGGAGTAGTTGAAAACAGCATTTACATTTTATAAGTTAAATATACTGCATGAACTGAAAATAACATTTAAATAGTGCTGTTTTAAGCGAGTTCTTTACTTTAATCTGGCGTGAATGCACATTCCAAGGTTGGTAACGTTATCGTAAACTCGATTAGAAGCAGAACTGCTGCTGCCGATATCTCTGTGTATCTGGAATTATGGTTTACCGACGTAGTGGCTGGCTACATTCCTGCCAGGGACCTTCAGCTGGTGAGCCAACTGTAGTGTGACGCCGGCCGACTACCGTGGCAACAGCAAAGGCTCGGGGCCAGACTTCCTCGCAGCACTGGTGGTGCGTGCAGAAAGGCGCTCAAGGTCAGGTTGCCTCGCGCGACTGTAGTGAACACGTGACAACAATCAGAGCGACAGAACAAAAAGAGGTTTTGGAGATTATTCGAAAAGCGTCCTGCGGCCGGCATATTTGTAACATGGACCTTTCTCGGACTTCTTCGTCATCCTCGCTATATAGGGAGGCGAGGCAACGAGAGTTGGGAGTAACTCAGTTTTAGTGTGTGTGTGTGTGTGTGTGTGTGTGTGTGTGTGTGTCAGCGCTCTCTCTCTCTCTCTCTCTCTGTGTGTGTGTGTGTGTGTGTGTGTGTGTGTGTGTGTGTGTGTGTGTGTGTGTGTGTGTGTGTGTGTGTGTGTGTGTGTGTGTGTGTGTACGGTCGCGTAGAAGGGAAGTTAGCGGAGCAGTTAATGAGTATCGAATGATTGTATCATCCAAGTCAGCTGTTTGAGAGACAGAGAAAGTGAAAAAAGACCTAAAGGAGTGAATCAAGGTTAGGAGAAGAAAACAATTTCGAGTTGTGATGTTACGAAAGTCTGCAGGCTGTGTTAACATCGGTAAAAGAAACGGTGTTGTGCATTTAGTTTTGGAAGAAAATAAAGACAAAAAAAAAAAAAGTATTTGGACTGGAATTTTGTCCATTTATTACACTATGAAAAGTTGGTGCTCTTCTACAAACGTTTAGTTAATACGATCTCAAACTGGGCTTTTAACGAGCGGCAGTAAGTTGCTTTGAAAAGTAAAAACGAAAATGATAAGATGTAAATTGCACTGTTCCCAACTTTCGTGCATTAAGAGAAAAGTAATGTAAAGATTGCACATGGTTGTCAATGGCTGAAAATTATGTTGAAGAAAGTGCCAATTTTAATCTCCGTAAGAGGTAGCAGACACTGGACGAACTGCAGATGCCTGTGAATCTTTTCAACCATATTCTAATGCAAGTTTCAACTTCTGTCATCCAGTAGCTTCCGCGGAACACTTGACGTCTTCTCAGACCAATTACAAATAGCATCTAAAATCTACATACGGAAAAAAGTGCTGCACGGTGAATAAAGAATACATTCAGAAGCAAGTCCGTAAGAATGAACAGTGCATCATTTTATAGCCGATTTAAAATATTTCTGACATTTCATGACATATTTACGGCAGGAAAGCGCAGTGAAACACGAATAAGAAGTGAAGATGCGTTGCAATTTAAACAGTCCGTGGGAAAATGTTCAACACGCATCCTCGGTGCAGACTATGTGTTCCAGTGCACCTTACACTGCGAGTATAAAAAGAGCAGTGCAATTATCATGCTATACCTTTAATGATTTAGTGCAGTTTATGAATTAAACAGCTTCAGTGCAATGTACAATCGCACCTTTTACCTGGAAAGTAATCACGACGGTAGGGGGCTCTCCTGTCGTGTGAGTGGGAGTCACATGAGACAAGAGAGTCTCATTAATTACTAAGCCAGTGGGTAGCCTTTGACATAAAGTGTGATACCTTTAGAAAAAAAAAGGCGTTTAACTTCAACCTGTTGTACAGTCCAATATTATTTTATCACCCCCATTCTGTACTAAATTAGATTTAATTAGGGCATTTGTTAAAGCAATGAAGCTGAGTCGGTATCTGAAAAATAGGTCTCCGAAACTGAGTGATGGGAAATTAAAAGCATACACTTTTGTTGCTTCTGAAATCCATGCAGCCCTGAATGAGCCTTTGTTCTAGGCA
This sequence comes from Tenodera sinensis, assembly GCA_030765045.1. Lineage (NCBI taxonomy): Eukaryota > Metazoa > Arthropoda > Insecta > Mantodea > Mantidae > Tenodera > Tenodera sinensis. Next base: position 137,066,131 of record CM060964.1, on the reverse strand, counting down.
CAGCTCATTGGTATGTGTCCAAAAGAAGGTTTCCGAAACATTCTAGAAATGTCGGAGCCCGTGAGTGATTTAAAGCGATGCAAGACTTACGAGGCAACGAGGTGCAGTAAGTAAACTAAAATCATAGTTTACACTCTCGTTTTGATGTCTTTCGCCAGATTCCTGAAGCGATAAGTGGCCAACATGGCGAAATATTCCACAAAAGAGCAAAAACTAGCTTGAAAGTCTTAACTTTCAGAAAAACGATGTCCAACATGTTGCTGGTTGCTTTTGTTTCTTGTGAGTGTTTTGCATTCAATAAAAAAGAAGTATGATGGAAGATTCCTTTAAAAGCAGTTTTGTTTCCTTGGCGATTGAATATACATGACAGTAATGTTTCGGATTACTTGGAACTATGTGCCATTATATTTCTGTCCTAAGCATTCTTTTCAATGAAGGTAAAGCCTTTAAAATGATGTTTAGTGATTCTGTTTATGGAGGCGAATTAAAAAAGTCCACCATTTTCTGAGAAATCTTGTGCTCTATTCGAAAAAAAGCAAACAAACACGAAACATTGACAAACTTTTGGACTCAAATTTTAGTTTAGTGCACCAAATTCGTAAAGTTCACCTAGTTTCATTTCTTGGCAAGAAAACAGAATACGGTTCTGTTGTTGCTGTTGTACAATGTATTAGTACAGGGCTCTCTGAGCATAGCTCGCTCAGTCTTGCACTGATAACTGACTGGTTTTTTTTAAACCCCGCGTGACAGCCCACGAAGGGCCAAGGCCTACCGCCCAGCCGCTGCGTCCCCCACCTCTGCCCACTACAGGCGTCATTGGTGAGGTGCAGTACTGGAGGGTGGGACGTGGTCAGCGCCCCGAGTCCTCCCGGCCAGTTATGCGGTTTTCTAGACCTGGGGCCGCTACTTCATCAAGTAGCTCCTCAATTGTTCCCCCCGGGACCTAACGAGGCAGAGTGCACCCCTAGCCAGACCTCCCAGAGGGGATAAAATCCCCCTGCTGGTACCGGGGATCGAACCCGGGTCCTCCGCGCCAGAGGCAAGCGAACTGACTGTTTAGCAGTTAGAAAACATGAAGATGGATCAGTGTATTCCACTAGTCGCCCAGGTTTGTATTAGCGCCACCTGCCACAGCATAAAATGAAAGAATAGGTAACATCATTGCGAAGCAGGTCCAAACCTTAAAATTGGATATTTGTATTCTCATCAATATATCACGAGATGTCGTAATTTTACATGAATGTGTATCTCTTTTTAAAGTTCATTATCAGCAAAACATCTATGTTCTTAAGCTTTGTTGTTGTCCGGCCTTCTTGTTTTTAAGGATCACAGAAGATTACTTATATATACACAAAAAATTTAGACCTCTGGTATAAAAGGTAAATGTACCTACTGTCTGTTCACCAGCTCATGGTCTTAGGTGAATGGAGAGAAGAGAATTTCCACGTAATGTAACCAGAGTTTTCTATACTTCCACGTAAATATTTTTCTGCTGGTTACGTTGTCTATTTACCTCCAATGTTACTCGTGCTATCTGCTAATTTCTCTGAATTTCAGTTGTAAAATTGTACGAATCACTGGTTTTATATCGGAAGTATCGAAAAAAGTAGTGTAGAAGAAGATAAACTTTCGCATACGAGTGCTATGATATTGTGGTTGCTGATCAAAGGGGCAGAGTGGCAGTTCTATGCATTAAACGGACCTTTATAGGATTATTGAAACAAACATAGAGGCCCTTAAAGCGGACACATTTTTGGTTTTATTAGGTCAAATTGTCATTTGCGTGCCCCTATACATGTGTGATCTCAACCCCATAAAACTAGCTTGGGCCACAGTAAGATTAGCACTTCAAGAAACATAACAGGTGACTTATCCTTACAGAAATTGTACGATATAACGCTCGATGATATATCACTTGAGACCGAAGCAGACTGGCAGGGTTTTTGAAAAATATAGAAAGCGCAGAAATTGGTCAGTGGGAGAAAGACGGAGTAGTTGAAAACTTAACTTATATTTTATAAGCTAAATATACTGCACTGACTGAACATAATCCGCAATTTTGAGCGACTTCTTTGCTTTGATCTAGTGTGAATACACATTCCAAGGTTGCCAGGTTGAGGGTTTCTTCCCTGGCGTAGGCATTTTTCAACTCGAAAGCAAATGAGGCAAAAAAAAAAAAAAAAAAAAAAAAAATTAATTTTTCTGAAATTCATTAATTCAAATTCATTTACCTATGCACTTTTGCTTTTAACCAGGAATTTTTCATTAGACGTTCCAGCATTAAATGAAAGTATTACTTCATTAACAGTTTCTGCATTATTCGTAATGAAACACCATTGACGCAACTATCGCGGAAAAGAAAACGCTAACGTTTTTCTAGAACACCACATGTGCAAATTATCGCAAAGTGACAATGAGTCCTCAGTTTGTGGTTCACTACTGTGTTGGGTACGTGAGTGAACATTGGCGTCAACTTTTAGAATAATTATTAACATGGTAACACCTTTATATGAATATGAGCGACTCAGACGGGCTCAGTACTAAAAAAAAAAAAAAAAAAAAAAAAAAAAAGTACGGGAAAGAAGAGGGGCACTCGTTAAAGCTGAAAAATCGTGGCGGAGACAAACTTTTATCGAAGCATGCATTAAGTGTGGAACGTCTCATATCAATATGTGTTTTTGTGATTTTATGAACAGAAAGGGAATTATTTTGATTTTGAGAGATTTTGAAGGCTTATAGGGGCATTTCCTCTAACAAAAACTTGGCAACACTGGCAGTATTATCGTATGCGCGACTACAAGCATGACTCCTGCTTCAGATATCGCTGTGTACCTGGAAGTATTTGCTGATGCACTGACCGGTTGCATTCCTGCCGGGGACCATGAGCTGGCGAACAAATCATAAGTTCCTCGCTTTTGGGCGCATTCACTCGAGTATAACTCCACATAGGTTTGATCTGAGCATGGGTATTGGCCGCAGAAAACGGTTAAAAAGTAAGCACATATGTGGAAGCGAAATCGAAATTACAAATAAGGCGAGGTCGAAACAAAATACGTTAATAAAGTTGCACTGGTGTGTCATACGCGTAAACTGCAGAATAAAATATTATTTTAACCTCCATCGTTTTCAAACAATATGCATAATAAATCCTCATAAAATAACTGTGATGTGTAAGAGTGCATTAATTTAAACACTGCAACACTGTGGTTTTAAGTGGTCTTCAAATTCGAATATAATCATCCTGGTTAAAATTCATGCTGCGAACTCTTACTTGATGAACGTTAATTAATCCTTGAGTTTATAAGCATTCACCTGTTCATTTTAGAAATACTAATAACCAGGGTTAGGATTTTTAGGTGCAAATTTCAGATGAAAAAAAGAAGGGAAAAGAATAAGGTAAAAAAAAATGAATAAAAAGGTGCTAGTTTATTCAACTAATTCAACATTTTTTCTTTTCTTTATTCTAATGTATTGAAATACAAACAAGTATATCAAATTATCACTCATCAGAAGAAGGCAAACACATGAAGCTGTTACACTTCAAGACATTAAGCATCTCCACATTTTAAAAAGTAAGTCTGTTTCCATGAGGAGATAGAATGTCTTTGCACATGCTAAAGCTTCCTTCGATATTAACAGAAATAAGTGGAGCAAATCTTGTAATCACTCGGAATGGCAATTCTACAGATGTGGCGAAATCCTCAGTGTCCGGATTCTTCTGAAGACTAAACCCCAGTTTGTCTTTGGCAAAGCAATCTAACTGCTCCCTCACGGAAGTAAAATATCCCAGTTTCTCCTTTTCCAAACCTTGTTCTTCTAATATTTTAATAGCTGCAGTCAGGTACCTGTAACTATGGACACAGTATTGTTCTGTCTTCAAATTATGTATTTTCTTCAGTAACAGAAGTTGCTCTGCCTTGGAAATTGCACCTACGTCGGCTGGATTCAAAGAAAGCACGAACTCTTTAATTTTGTCAAACTTCTCACACAACATAGCAGTTCACTCGATCCAAGATCCCCAGCGAGTAATGACCTGGAAATTTGGAAGGGGCAGGCCAGTGGTTTCCTTGTAGACCACAACACGATTCGGAGCTTTCAGCAGAATCTTCTTCAGGGAAGAGATGAACTGATTTGCGATGTCGTAATCGTTCCTTATGGATTCACAAACCCTGTGTAGGGTATGAACCAAGCATGTCACATGCTTCAACTTAGGAAATAAGGGCTTCAATTGGTTAACAGCTGAATCCATGTATGGAGTCTGGTCCGTAACCACAAGAAGTTTTTCAAACTCTATACCAGCAGGCCAGAGATTTTGACAAAAGTCCGTAATTGACTGCATTGCTGTAGTGGCATTGGCTTTCTGCATTTTTAACAACACAAGCTTAATTTTCTCCCCTGCTAAGGGAAAAACTAAAATTTCAAAACATGTTTCATTGAGTCTATGGTTTCATCCACAATGATTCCCACATCGCAATCAGACACCTTCTCCTTGATTCTTTTTATGGTTTCTTGGTAAACAGTGCGTGCGTCTGTGCGGGGGGAGGACGTGCGTACTTGTGTGTCAAAGGCGTGACTCCGATGAAACAGGAATTAGTTTCTGTTCTACTCACTGAAAGTGTACTGTAGAAATGTATTTTAGTTCTATGAAACTAAGAGGGGCGGCGCCGTGGCTGAGCTGTTAGACCGTTCGCCTATCACCCAGGCGGCCCAAGTTCGATCCCAAGGACCCACATGTGTTATTCATGGTGGACGAAGCCGCGCCTGTGCGCATTTTCTCCGCGTTCTCCGGTTTCCCCCGCCACTCATTCCATCATCGGCTCCCTCATCCATTTCACCTGCATTTCATATCATCCTCTTCCTCACTCTTATGCCTGGCGCTGGGCTGACTTCTCGGTAATATTGCCACCTTAAGTTTAAGTTTACTTTCTTGGAACCACACTTCAACTTTTTTAAGTTTCTTGCCCTATATTTACTAGAATAGCTACGCTTTCCTGTTGGTATCTCATTTTCAGATTTGTAGTCGTAATAAGTACGTTTCAAATAGTTTCTTGAAATGAGTCATAACTTTCTTGACTCAAATCCAATGTTTCCATGTTACATAAGTGAGACAACTCCTTAATTTTGCACAAAATACTCGCTCCCGACCAAACACTGGTAGAGCGTGGTTCATGTTGCGAATCTTGGCTTCTTTAATTTTCAATTTGTTCTGTATTTTACGCTTTTTCTTGGTGTTGTTTTATATTTCAAGACCCGCTTCTTTGGTTCTCTTACATCATTTCATCGACCGATGATGCTAATTTAACGTTGAGGAGGGTGCAGCTCTTCTCACCGGAATCTGCAATTGTTCATGTTGTTTTAACAACGTATTTATTTAATCAGTTTTAGTTTCCTCTATAACTTAAGCTTTGTCACAGCTTCATTAATTCACTAAAACTAAGTGTTTCTGAATTACGAAGTAGTTCGGCGATAGCTTGTACGTACACGTTTCTTTATAAAGCTAATGATGCCTGTGGGGTTTATAGCTCCTCATAATTTCGGATAATTTGATGCAATTTTGCTTTTTTCGACGATAACACATAATAGTGAACATTTTCGATTATTTACTGAAATGGAATTTGTTACTTCCGCCATTATAGTTGTTTTCCTAGGGCGTCTCCTCTATGCAGAGATTACCCTCATCGCCCGGCCGCTGCGTCCTCCAGCCCCAGCCAAGGCCACGCAGGAGTGCATGTTCGGGGCGGCGGGGGACAGCACGCCGACAGTGCACCCCGCACCAGACCTCCCAGCGGGGAAAAAAAAAATCCCATGCCGGTACCGGGGATCATCTGCGCCAGAGTTATGTGCGACGTTTAAATTTTCAGCCCATTTACTCGTATAATATGTCATTCGATTGCAGAAAGCAGCCAGCCTTATGATTCTAACAAAATATGTACGTTGTCTTTGGGCGATTAATAAACCTGTACAACAATGCATGGGCGTGCACTTCTGGCTGAAATATTAGTGTTAGAAGACCATATAGTTGTAATTTAGGTACCTCAAAACACATTAGCGTCTACTGTAAATAGTTTCCCATCTGAAATCACTATATTTTAAGTGGTTATATCCAAAATTAATTTAAAACAGCACTCCAAAGGTACCCTGCAGTTCTTATCCCCACTGGGAAATCACAAAACATTCCAAGGCTTATTGAGGAAGAATTTTAGAGTTCATGATAATATACAGCTTGTGTTAACCTGTATATTGCGTCACTAGTAATAACGAGGTGTATTTTTGTATTGATTTAATATAATTTTAAAAAGTCGATATGTTGTAGAACGCAGTACGGCCTTGCATAAATAAATGTAGGTTCGTGGGAAGCAAACCTTTCTAGCAGAACTAACATAAAAACACTTTGATGCCAGGTTGTTGCACCAAACGCTCTTTTAAGTGAAAAGGACGCACGCGTATCAACACAAGCCATGGTTATGTTTGGAAAATTCAAGTATCAGAAGAATCTGACTTATCTTGTTAAGCTTATCAGTGTACGAGAGCATGCTTATGCTTCAGATTTTCAGCACAGAGCAAAATGGGGAGACTCCCGACCAAGAGAAAGATTGCATTTATTATATAGAAATACGGTCAACAAATAATATTAAGAACACGTGGTACATGGCTTTGGTGGGGGGGAAAGAAGTCGTGTGTTGAAGTCTCACATCAGTAGGAAGACTAGCACAGAATGGCTGGACATTTCGGTGCAGAATTGTTACAACTGGAAGTGCTTCAAATTGAAAATCGAAAAAAAACCTAATATTAATTAGGGTATAATATTTTTGAAAATTTGAGTGACACCAAATTTCATTGAAGATATCACCTTAGCCAACATGCTACACTAATAGTTTTAGAAGGGACTGACCGTAGGTTAAAATATTCGACCAACAGAAACCAACCTTTAACTCTAGTGCACCACTTGCTATTAATTGTTGTATATTTATGCTATTGGAAAGTACCAGCGTGTTGTTTGCGATTAATGGTGGTCTCTATAGTTGCACATACAATTTCATCACCAGGAACTTTGTATGTTTCATTCCCAATGAATATTCTAGCTGTAATTCCAATTTATTACAAAATCGCTAATTACACCTGGTGGTCACTTTGGTAAAACAGGTGTTTCATGTCACGTTCAGATTATTTAGATCCCAAACTAAAGTCAAGAGATGTGGTTCCACACACGACAGCACAATACTTCCAAGATGTGAGGGGAGAGTGAAGTTTGAAACCGGGAGGTGCGCAATCACATGCTTCATCGCTTGTAGAAAAATTAAATACGGTGGAATGCCAGTATGCCATATAAAAAAGAAGATTCCTTATTTTAAAGCTTGGCCTAGGTCCTTCGGTCATGCACATTATAGAAACAATGGCTCTTTCTCCTAACACTAATCATGGACTACCGCCCGAGGGCCTAATTTTATTTGAGAAACAGAAAACTGTAACTTTACAGCTTTCTGAAGTAGTCTGATAAATAATCATTTTGCACGATAATTATCAAAGCTTAAAGTATAGCTGAAAATTCACAACGTTGTATTTGAAATGTGTGAACACTTAGTTAATAGCATCAACAATATCTTAGTTCTGTATCAAATAGAGGTGTAGAACAATCTGATTGTCTTTTAATTTTATTAGTACTCTATTAAAACTTAACAAATCACAATAAAAATAAGTACCTATACCTACTAATGTAAATGCAGGAAATGAACATTTATTTCAGAATGGATTTTCTACAATACGTAGAACTATTCCGCTCTTTACTTTTTACCTCTACTAATTGGACTTTATAATATAATTTCGTAGCATCATAAGTGTGAAGTGTAGAGTCTCCGTCCTTTGAGCTCACGAGTGGCTGCACCTCGTCTGTTTGGGTAACGCCAGTAGTTTGTTACTGATGTCGGTGGGCTTCCAGCAATCTGATAACGACAGTATTTTTCTTTGATTGTCTTTTGAAACATTCGTGGACAATTCCGGATGTATTTTCCAAAATCCCTCTTTCTGCCTATCGTACCAGTGTTTTGTACTCAGCGATAATGTAGAGTTTTGGAAATATGTTTGCAAACATTTCCTTCTCTGGCTACTTTTAATGAAACTGCAAATATTTTAATGATCAGTTACTACTGCTTCATTTACTTTGATTTGGTGAAGACGGCCATAGATAGGAGTTATATGTAGTTTTACACGAGGTCACGAAAAGAAGGAAAGTTATATAAATGGCTGAGTGTTGGTGCTGCATTTTATGTAGCCAAAGAGCAACAATAACACTTCGGCGGTGGTCAATACTAGCTCTAAGACAACTCAAGTGTGTCGGTCTCTGTCATAAGCTCAACATCGATTAAACGAAATAGCCATGTGGAACGAAGGATGAAATTAAGAAATTAGAGCTGGCAATTTTAAAGAGTTAAACCCGAGGCCTGGGAAAATACTCGAACCAGTAACTAATAAAAGAGGCTATATACTAATCATGTATCTACCTAATCTGACCATGTTAGTTCCGAAGTAAAAGAAATTTTGCAACAATTGAATTTGCATTATCCTCCTGCTTAGCAGTCGTTCAGTTCTGTTTAAATGCATTTATTTTTAATCGCTGAAATATCTGTGATATTTCACTTAGACGAAGTAGTGCACACTGTAGGGCCTTACCTTGTATACTTGTTGGTTACTTCGGTCATACTAATTAAGAGTATTATTTAAAATTGTGAGGAAATATTATAGTGTATGATATACTGTAGCCAGTGTGCTGTCCTTATGATACAGGTAACAAGATTAAGAGATGTTTGGCTATTTATTGATACGCACAAAGAATAATTATAGATAATCCGTGGGTTGTTCAGTATTCCAATATCACCGAGGTAGGTGTTTGTTCAATGTAGTACATCACACAAGAACTGCCGAGCAATCTATATTCATATTAAACATTCTTTATGATTTCGAGGGGATATCTGGAAAAGCAATTGCTGATGCGACATTTCGTTAGCTACTTCTGTAACGTCTGTAAACGCCACCATAATTATATGAAATACCTACATGGAGAATGGTGCAAAAGTAAGCAATACACGTGAATGTGTGCACTTACACCTTTAGTACGAATAATACGCAATAGAAGTATGCAAAGCTGCAACAATTCAAAGAAACCTTGGGAGGAAATGGCCCAATTAAAAATACGCATTTGTATATGCACTCTATTTTTATTTCTGAATCTATTCTAAGGAGGCATTCCAATCTTGTTAGAGAACAAACAGATCCGCTTTGTTTGACGTTGAAGAAACAAGTGATGAGAACACACTTACTGACTTTGTCCCACTTTCTTTGCAGTAGCTTTGCGACCTTTTTGTGGAATGCTAGCTGATGGCGTGCAGGTTCGTTGACCCTGAGTGTTGTTCCAGAGATGACATAAGCCTTGCTTTCTCTTCTTAACAAGTGAAGAATTTCACCAAACTTGAAAATCAATAGTAACCTTACGACTGCACTAAATGGAAATATGCTCAAATATCACATTACCTAAGGAATGTGTTCTTTTACAGCAGCGGTGCAATGACCATCACGCTTATTTTCCCTTCATTTGTTCTTTTTATCTCAATCTATAATTCAAACACCCAACAGGGGTCATTTTCAACATTTATTACAGCTAAAGCCTTATCACCAGCCAGCGAAACCTGGAAAACCTGGTAGACACGGACGCGACAGAGATGGATGATTTCAGGTTAACTGTGTTAGAGTTCCACAGTGTTGTTTACAATTAGAGAGTAGGTCCTGCCCCATTGCAGTTTTACATAAAAATGGTTGATATGTCAAATTGCGTAGAATCAATGATCTGTTAAAGGGAAGTAGTGTTTCCAGGTTTTTGATAGAGAAAATCTCCCTATAGACCTTCAAAAGCCCCCAAAACAAAATAATTCTCTTTCTGCTCATAAAACCTAAATTTTGCTCACTTGCCCTCATTTAAGACTGTAACTCTTGTAGAATACTTTGCCGTTTCGGAGTTCTTGAAAAGCACGACAAAATTAGATGTAGCAGTGACTAAACATTTTTGGGAAGACATTCTGATGAAGTACTAGCAACCAAATTAAGAGGATGCCAAATATAACCGCAAACGACAATTTCATCATTTTCCTGTAGAAAATGAAGTATAAAAGAATTGTGTTCCCCCATCATGACATTGGCATTATCGCCACAGTAACCAACAACGTTTTCAATACACAGACTCCTAATGAAGTAATACTTTCATTTAATTCTGAAACGTCTGATTAGGAAAAATTCTTAGTTCAACGCAGAAGTGCATAGGTACATGAATTTGAATTCTTGAATTGAGAAATCTCTTAATGTTAAAAAAAAAATCCTCATTTTCTTTTGAGTTAAAACATGCCTACGCCAAGGGAAAAACTCCTCAACTTGGCAACACTGGAAACAGTCTACCTGAGAATAACGAAGTACAGCAATTGCACATCAAGTATTCCTGCTTTGCCTCCATTACATCATGTGACCTCGAACGCACCTTCTATGAGACTGTTGAGCTGATTTAGAAGTTTTAAAAACTATGATTCACTTAGTAAAAGTTTAATGTATTTAGTTCATTAGCTTGGACGGGTAATATAAAGAATTAGGTAAACATTTTGCTCGCCATGTTTATTACAACCATGGTTTCTTGTAATTGTCTAAGAGATCTGACCTGCCCGTAACACGGAAGTGAAAATCGCAGATTACTTTGGAGACATCTAGAAAATATACTGTAGCGCACTGTACTGCTAATTCTGCTACCATAAAGCATTATCCTCAAGAACAAACGGACCAATAAAAAAGCTTAGGTCAGCGAACACGTATTTCACAATGAACGTGGTACTTATGCTATGAATAGTATAGACATAAGTGTTTTGAACGAGATGTGTCATAAAATGGAAGTATTTAGATTTGAAAATACACGTATAAATTTTAACGTAATAAATTATAGCTTAGAAAAAGCTAAAAAAACACAGTTTTATAACAAACCGAAATGAAAAGTAGAAAATAATTCTTAAGTATGAAGAGTTTCTTCTATAGCGATATAAAGTCAACTAGTTCATAGGATTTCAAAATTTTGTAATAGTTTTAAATAAAAACTAATTTATGTTAACAAAATAATAAATTTTAGTGTTAAAAAGCGTGGAATGCTTTTCAAATATTTTTATTATATCTTTACTTTTATAAATATCTACCAATGAACTATTTATAACATTTGATGTCAGACCCCCACGCTTTTAACAATAAAATGTATTATTTTGTTAATATAAATTAGTTTTTATTTTAAACTTATTACAAAATTCACTATTTTTTGGAACAGTATTAGACTACAATTTCTGTTTTAACTACATAATCACCTGTTGTGAACTTCCTGGCCCTGGTTAGACTTCGATCCGCAGTCCTTCCCTCGCAATCTCAGGTCCTCTCTCCGGCCATCTCCGTCTTTCAATAATTTCAAGTGGTTTAATTCCTCTGTGCAGTGTAACTTGTGTACATTTCTAAACTACTGGCTGTTGGGGGGTGTTGGCCCTGAGTGAACTACGGTCCGCTGTATTTCCCCTGGGTCTCGTGTTCCTTTTAGGTCCTCTCTCTGGGCATCTACGTCATCTAATACATGTATAAGTATGCATTTGTTTAATTAAAGCAGTTTTCAGGGTGCATGTAGAAATGTTCCCTAGCGACTCTAAGATGTCATAATTGTACCATTTGCTATAAATTTAGCTTAGTCTTCTTTATCCTGACGATCCTGGCCAGGACGTTGGAAGAAAGTTATGCTATTATTGCATTCTTATTGGCCCCTAACACGTGTGCAAAGTTTCAAGTCAATCAGACAAATCTAAGTTGGTGAAAATTACGTCGAAAGATTCCTTTGCATTGATATTTAGCTTAGTCATGGTTTATCCTGAAAATCCCGGTTAGTAGATTAAGACAAATTCATGATATTGTGGCATTGTCATCGGTCCTTGACATGCGTTTATCCTCATTATCTTGGCCAGGACATTTTGGACAAAGTTACGATATTATTGTATTGTCATCGGTCCTTAACACGTGTGCAAATTTTCAAGTCAATCAGACGACCGTAAGTTGTTGAAAATTACGTCGAAAGATTCCGTTAAATTGATAAATTGAGCTTTTTTTTTAAATCCTGATCACCGTGTTTAGGACCTTAGAAAAAAGTTATGCTATTATTGTATTGTCATCGGTCCTTGACAGATGTACAAATTTTCAAATCCATCAGAAGACTCCGAGTTGATGAAGATTATGTTACATTGATAAATTTACCTAACCAAGTCACTTTTTTATACCTGCTGCTAATATGGAGAGGATCCTTTCTATTGTGTCACTAACAGCGGAAGAGGTTCAGGCAGTGGCGGTTCCTGGGTGATCGTATGCTCGCAAGTGCACACCCACTAATTTTTCCTGTATGTGAACGTGTATTTAGTTCTATAAGTATGTATACGAGAAGGTAAAATGTTCAACTTTCTTCTATATGAACTTGCTCGTTTAATCTTCCCGCGTCTTCTTTCGCGAGGCCAGTGCATTCGGTCAACACCGCAGACACGCGTAACCAGATTTTGCGACCGGCGAAGGGAGCTCTTAGGCGAGAGGGCGCAGGGAAAGAGGAGTAGCTTGTATTTGGGAGTACGGTGAGTTAATGCTGTACAATCGACAAACCCGAGTGTTGCGATTCTTACCGCGCATGCGCACTGCGTTCCCGTACAAGTCGTATTCATTTTCTTCCTGAACGACCATTTCCCTCCCTCTCGTTTCGCAGAAGTTGGGATCAGCCTGCCACCGGTATAGCCAACTTTACGTTTCTAAATATAATGTAGCCATTTTCTATATTAGCTTGACAGTTATGTTAATGTCACAAACATATTGCATGTCTTTTTATTAAACCATTATAAATGCATACAATTGATCTTTACAATTTACTAAGCCCAATGCTTCAGTTTGGGATAGTTGTTTTGTTACTGTGTTTATTATTTTTTATTTGTTAGGTTTGTGTTTCTGGTAGCGAACATTATGCATATGTGTCTGTCCTTGGCAGTAAATTTTAATGTGTGCAATTGTGGAAATGAATGACGTTGCGAAACTAAAGGAGGTAAATCTCTCCATTTTATCCTTGGAAGAGAAGCTGAAAATTAAAAACGTGGGCAGACCGCTGCCACCAATCTGTTTAGTTCAGGTGGCTAATTGTAAAGGGAAAACCCTTACAAGAAAATTTAATGAAAGTGTGTATTCAACTTTTTCGTGGATATGTGCTTGTGAAGTAACCCACCGGCTCTTCTGTTTTAAATGTTTATTATTTGCGAACGACAGAAGCGGCACCTGGACAAATAATGGTTGTGGTGATATTGGTCGCTTGGTGGACGTACTGATGGTCCATATGAATTGGAGTCAGAGCTAAATGTTTTAGGAAAATATAACACAGCAGTTAGATAGTGCTTTTAGGCGTAAACGTGGAAAAACACAATGAGGAAATTACTAAGAACAGATATGTCTGTCGCAGATAATTAACTGCATCAAATTTTGTGTAGCGTGCGAGTTGGCTCTCAGGGGACACGACGAAAGTCAAAATTAATTGAACCCCGGCGTGTTTCAAGGACTGATAAACTTTACAGTAGACTTAGATTCTGCGGTGAAATAACATCTTAAGCAAGCCTGCGTTTTTCGGGGAACGTTGGAAGAAATACAAAATCATTTATTGCAGTGTGTGCTTGACGTATACCAAGAAGAAATTAAGGGAGAAATTTCTAAAGCAGAGTATATTGCTGTAATGGCCAATGAAACACCTGGCACTTCATCTCTTTTAGAAATGGTTTCGTTACCTGTTACCAAATGGCAAGCCAGTGGAAAGAGTCTGGGCATTTTTAAATCCAGATGGACAAGGTGCGAACGCTCTCTCCCTGTGTGTGAAAAATGCGCTGTAGTACCATAGTATCTGTGAAAGTGAAAAAATAAAGTCGTGTTTCCTGCAAGGGAAGGAATTCTTCTTTGACAGGCTGGGGAAATTATTTAGCGGGAAGGGAAATCCTCCCCCCCCCCCTGATAATTCGAACCCTACTGCACACCCACTGCGAAAAGTCACGAGCCGCCATTGGGTTCAGGGACAGTTTTATAACTCCTTGTGTGGAATGTGGTCGTTAAGAGATGGGTATTACTATATTTCTCTCTTAGAATGGAGAGTTGAAAACTATTTGAAACTGGCAAGCGCCCTTAGTTCCTACCCGGTTTATTGTTATAAAAAATTATGTAATTCATATTTACGCCTATTACAACGCCTTTCTCAAGGTGGTGTTGCTTAATTTTAAGAACTAGTATTTTGATAGAAATTGTCTGCAGTGTAAACCAGTACACATTTACTTTTATTTATTTAAGGATATCACTAGTGTTCTGTGTTTATTGTTTTGTTATGAATAATTAAAAGCATGTTATTTATGGAGTTTTAATACTCGAACATTATTTTTAGACCTAAGTAGTAACAAACCGCATTTTTATTATTGCACCTGCTTATTGGAAAGGATAACAATGAAGCTTACCTTATTAAGTCAGTGTGGTTTTCAGCATATCACTGGCATGACAAAACATCATTTTCATTACTGGTTTAGTATAATAATATCATCGTCACTGAGTTTGTATATTCGCGGTTCTTCAGCTCTGGTATTACAGGCTAACAAAAGACCGAGCTTAATACCATAGTTTTTTGCATCACAAGCTAAAGTAATGTACTAAACTGGACTAATCAGAGTATATTGTTGATAGCTTAAGGAAAGTTTTGATTTTTAAGAAAAATTAGTGAACGAAAATGTATCCAGCTTTAGTGTACTTCATGGGTAAGACATTATTTCTTTGCCCTTGCGTACTCGACTAAACCTGTTCACTTTAATCTAGTTAACTGATATCTGATTAATTAGCTATTACTATAATAATAATAATAATAATAATAATAATAATAATAATAATAATAATAATAATAATAATGATATGATAATATGATATGATATGATAATATAATAATATGATAATATGATGATGATATGATAATATGATGATGATATGATAATATGATGATAATATGATATTATGATGATATGATAATATGATAATATGATGATGATTATCATTATAATAAAGATTAACAATAATAAGGATTAATGTTTTAGCAGGACAAAGATACATTTGTTGAGGATAGATAATTTCATAATCGTATTCATTTGTTCATTATGTGTATTGCATAAGTGAGTGATATTTGTTTCCAAATCATATTAGTTTCAGTAAAGCTACGATATGAGTCTTAAATGTGATTCTTTCCTTTTGTGTCAATAAACTGCCAACTAACGATTCCCGTTGGACCGACTATCCAAATATTTTTTCCCCCTTTTTTGTGTGATTTTCTCATGTGGTTAAGCGGATGCTGTGGCGGAATTATATACTATCAGGAATTTTCCTATTTCTCCATTTTCCCTCATTTCATTACCTTTCATGTTTCAAGGTTGCAGAAGCTGGCTCAGTGAAGGTTGGTATGTGGCGCCTGCGGTGGTTTTGTTTCTTTTCTGGCACGGAACCTTCTACCCGAACCTCTATCCATACATATATCTAGAGCAGGGGTCTGCAAACATTTTTTGTAAAGGACCAAACATAACATATTTTACACTCTGCGGGCCATACTCGAGGATTTTTTTATCTTTAGGTAGGTCTACGAAAAACAGGAAAGACAAGTTTTTACAAATATGTAACACAATAAAAATAGTCGATAGACACAACCGAAAAACTGAGTTTTAAACAACAAATGAGACGAATGACATATTGGGGGGGGGGGGGGAGATAACAGGCTTGCAAGTCATAAGGGTGTCAGTCCTCCATATGCGAAGGGTAATGCCATAAAGGAAAAGATAACCTTTCACCAAATTGGGGATTAAAGTTAATGCTCCCAATCATAAAAATTGATAGCAATACGATAATCAGTAGACACAATTGCTCTTGTTGTGCAAAGCACAGCTTTGCTAATGAGATTTTTTGTAGATCCGCAATTCACTAGATTGAGGACCAAAGTTAGTGTGCTGCCTATCATCAAAATGTAATTTCAGATATTCATCTGTTAATGATGACCTGTAATGAGATTTTAAATAGTTTAATTTTTTTTCCTACAACTAGGTACTGTCAGATACACAGGTCATACCCTGAGTATATGATCTTAGTTCACCATCACTTCAAAGACGCTTATGGAATTCTGTTATATTCTTCTCTTGAAATTTGCCTTTCAGCACATTGTCTCGCTGCAGATTAGTGAAGGTTAGATGGGTGTTTCTACATTGCACAAACCAATGGGGTTTTAAATATGTAAAATGTCTTCTGCACTTGCACCAAGATCCTCGAAAGGTTGTTGGAATTGTCTGAGGTCAGAAAATATATCGCTTGCAAGTTTTTAAGGGAATGGAGACCACATGGAAAATGCACAAAACATATTGACATGATTTACTCCATAAAGGACTGTTGTCAAAATTACTTTATGGGAGTATACAGTTCACTTATTAGGACTATTTTGCCATGTAATATCAAGTTGAATCCATTTAAATACCCTATAATATCGGCAGCAAAAGTTAATTTCCAAAGACATTCTGTATTTAGTAATAGTTGTTCAGAGCGGTTTTTCTGTTGAGGAAAATGTCAATCTTTCTTCTGAGTTGAAAAAATCTTTATAAAAAGTTACCACTGCTATGCTATCGAATTCGTGTATGGTAGGGCAAGTCAGGCTCCACTTCTGACCCGGCGGTTCAGTGCAAGAGAACGAACAGGAGTCCATTGTTGACACAACGGGTTCCAAAACATATGATTAGGGCTGGAATTTTGAGGTGCTAAAGCTTGGAAAATACACATGTTTTATGTGCTAGAAATGTCAAGAATGTGCGCCATAACAAGCAATATATTTAGTTTAAGACCTGAATGGCTGGGCTAATATAAATGTACGTCAGGGCCGGGCAGAATAGTGTCCGCTCCGAAACCACTGTGCACGCCAGCCGCGTAACATTCTTGCTGGTTGGCGGAGTGGCGGTTCTTCGCTTCTTAAACTGTTTTCAGGGCCATCTCTAGGTCAATGAGAACAGTGTTTGGGTGTAGATTTGTCCTTTAGTTGTCATCCCAGAAATTTAAGCAAAATGCTAATTAAACTCAGTCTATCAACATTAACCATGCTGCTTCGGTAAATTTGCACGTAAAATAGCAATTATCAACAGTTGGCTAAACTGTTATGCCTGTGTTAATTTGTAAAAGTGGAGAAAGAGTTGAGATATGATATTATAAAGTTAGTTAGGGTTGCATATTGTTATTGATGGCAGGTGTAGATGCTGCCTGTGATAACACAGGCTGAATTTTGATAACTCAGGACTCTGTCATCCTGTTCATATACGTAAACATTAACCTAGATGTCGTTGCCTACACAATACCATCATGTGTGAGTAAAGACATGGGACAAAATTTGACAGAACTATAATAGTTTTCCCTTTTTGGTGAAGGTGGGAAAAATGTAAATGACCTAGCTACTGTCTCACTCCTAAATTTATTGATTAACTTGATAAATAATAACATTCATAGCATTTAACTGTTACCAGAATGGCTTAACAAAAACCCATACGGTGACCATCTTTAGGTCACTGAGAACAGTTTTTGGGTGTAGATTTGTCCTGTCAATGTCTTGTTTCATTTACACACGCACGCACGCACACACACACACACACACACACACACACACACACACACACACTTCCTTTTTTTTTTTTTTTTTTCGTTTTCAAGTGGAGGAAAAATCCATTTACGGAGCCCCATGCACTAGGATGGCACCCGAAGGTACTACTCCACTAGAAAAAATCCTCCACCGGAGAGAATTCAAGGAAGGATATCTGGCAGTACCACGAATTCATGGTGTGGGATGTGGTTAAGGACACACTTTCACTGGGCACACCAAAAATATGCGTCCCAGCTTACACACTTTCACTGGGCACACCAAAAATGTGCGTTCCAGCTTACACACTTTCACTGGGCACACCAAAAATGTGCGTTCCAGCTTACACACTTTCACTGGGCACACCAAAAATGTGCGTTTCAGCTTACACACTTTCACTGGGCACACCAAAAATATGCGTCCCAGCTTACACACTTTCACTGGGCACACCAAAAATGTGCGTTTCAGCTTACACACTTTCACTGGGCACACCAAAAATGTGCGTTTCAGCTTACACACTTTCACTGGGCACACCAAAAATGTGCGTTTCAGCTTACACACTTTCACTGGGCACACCAAAAATATGCGTCCCAGCTTACACACTTTCACTGGGCACACCAAAAATGTGCGTTTCAGCTTACACACTTTCACTGGGCACACCAAAAATATGCGTCCCAGCTTACACACTTTCACTGAGCACACCAAAAATGTACGTTCCAGCTTACACACTTTCACTGGGCACACCAAAGGGTATGCGTCCCAGGTTATACACTTTCACTGGACACACCAAAGAATATGCGTCCCTGTTTATGCACTGAACTATTTACACCACACTTCACTTTGTACACTATACTATTGACTATTTACAATATTATATTTGAACTTTATCACTTTTCTTAAGGTGTATTTGACATCATATGATTGGTTGTTGGACATTTTCACAAAGTTATTTATCAGAATTTTGTTTACACAAAGGGCAACACTGTGTAATGTTTCCATTAACGTCTTCTTTAATGAACATTTACATGCAGTATTTTCTATATCTGACTTCAATAATCTTAAACTGCAAATTTTATGAGCTACTAAAAGCAGTTTTCCACATGTTAAAATTTTATGAATGTAGTCTTTTACCAATAATGACATGGTACGCCACACCAATCCAACAGTAAACAACTTTTTCAGTAGGCAAGGTTAACCTTCTTCTGTCCAAGCCTTTAACAAAGTCATATGAAGAATCTACTTCTACTTCCTTGTTTAACCGGAGCCAAGAAGTACACACGCCACATTTTGATCTAAGTAGAACTTGTCTACTCGCAAATCCTCCTAAATAAGTTAATCTTGGTACATCATTGGGAATGACATCCATTTCAAAGTCTTCCAGAGAGAGAATATAAAAAAAATGACATATCAATATCTTTGTCATAATTTTGTTGAGTAGGAATCAATTCCTTAAAGCTCACATTGCCATTTTGAGCAGCAAACAGTAAAGAGTTCTTGAACCTTAATTTTCTTTCGTTTTCTAACCCTGCAGGTAACTGATATAATAATTTGCACCACTTAGTTACCTATAGCACAGGCATCGGCAAACATGTACTCAATGAGCTATCAGTGTGACGTCTGAACATGCAACCCGCAATGCACATGACGTAGTGTAGAACAGGGGATGGCGTTGACCTTCGTTCAGAGTCAGTGGTGGACTCGCTCGCTACAGAGTACAATAAGGAATAGAACATATACTTGAATCCAGCTATTTTGGTCTACGATACTTTAGGTAGGCTTAGATATTTGAGCAATATATTTCAATTCACTTCTATTTGCAATGTACCATGAAAATCTAGTGATATATCACAAGTAGCCACTCTCAGTATAGCACGCAAATTAACATCTTTTTAATCGTGATACAAGATTTTATAGATTCAGTTTCTTTTCTTCTACACATTTCTTAAATGCTTGAAATAATTCTGTCCCTGTTTTATGTTCCCTAAGTGGAATGACTTCAAGCATATATTCTTGTATTGAGAGGTTGTTAGTAACTCCACGAGTGAAAATTACCAATTGTGCTGTGTTAACGTTGTCAGTGCTTTCATCCAACGCGACAGAAACGGCTATAAATTCATAGACCTCGGTTTGTAGTCTTTTTTCGGTTATTTCTGCTATTTTATGTATCCTTCTCTGTATTGTTCGTGGTGATAATGCAATGTTACTAAAAATATCATATTGTTCAGGGCAAATTATGTTGGCAACTTTACTCTCACATTTTTTATGAGATCTCCAACACTAAAACACCTCAGTGATTGAGCAATCTCCAAAGCAACATCATAGCTGGCGCGAAGTTGTCTATCAGTTATAATATTTGAATTAATATTAGGTGTATTATCTGAATATTGCTCTTTGAGCTGTTGCAGCTGGTTAGTCCGAACTGGACCTGAAAAAAAATCAAATGAATAAAGGACACTACGTCAGTGTTATGCTACTTTAAATCGTGGTGTAAATTTATGAATACATGCTTGTCTATAATTGTATGGTGATCTTATGACATGTATCATAATGCTGCTTGATGTTCCATTGATGAGTGCGTTTTTGAACTTTAGAGCACAACAAACACCTTACGTTCCTTACATGATGAGAGAAGAAATCATCAAAGTGCTATTCTAGTTATCAAGCTTAATAGACCAGGAATAATTAGATGCAATCTAGTTCTATGAATACACTAAGACTTTACGTTAAATAAACTAATATCCTTCAAAGTTATAAATAAAGAAATTTATCTTTAAGTCTTAGTATTAAGTTACAGTTTGACAGACATGTTTAAAAGTACAGGTAAATACGACAGGACAGTCCGCCCGTGATCGGTGTGTATGCAGTGCCAGTTAAGGCTGCGAGGGAGGGGGAGACACAGTAAGCGCTGCCCCTGACACGTCATAGTTGCGAGGCCTCATTGAGTACATGTTTGCCGATGCCTAGTATAGCAGCCAAAACGACCCTCCAAATTGTCACTCTGAACTTTGCTTAGCAAAATGTAATCAAATCCATGTTTTTCCAATAGATATAGATGATTTCAAGGAGTTTCGAGCGTCGTAATCGGAGATTGAAATGTTTGAGGAGTTAAACCACTGCCTCACGGAACAGACACTCGCAAAATTTTTAGCCAATGACACATTTTATTTAGAAGTTCAAACTGCATCTCTGATGGGCTTTTAATCGCCTTCCTGTATGGATCATTGAACCGCTTTCCCTCAAACACAGTCTTAACATTAATAATTTTCCACCAGTTGACAATTATGTTTAGGAAAATTACTATCTGATTTATTTCTTCAGAAACACCAGGCAAATCATTTGTGGCATGTTTCAAGGGAACAATATTATCATTAAAATGTTTCAAAACCAGTCTCACATTCTGTTTCTGAATAGCGGATGGATATAATACTTTAGCTGAAAGTGTGTGTCCATATTTAACAAGTGGCTCATTTTCTTTCTCATACATTAATTCTAAATGCCTGTACTGTGCATTATAATGCATTATAATGATCATTCATGTCTGGAAAATACAAACTCTTATTTATATTCTTTTTGGTTTCCCAATCGTTCCTAATACACTTCAGAATGTGAACACTGTCAAATATAAAAAAAGAGCCTTCGACATGAGTCTAATGGATGAGTAATGCTAGATTGCAAAGTTTTATTTAATGTGAAGTTCATAGACCTTCCAGTTTATCCTATTGTTATCTGCTATCAGGCAAATAACTTTAAAACTTATTCTTTCTAGCAAATTCAAAATATCAAGTATGAATGACTTCAACTGTTCACTAGTCATGTTAATAACTGGGATGATGGCCACTACATCTAAATATTTAGATAAGAGTGAGGATACCAGAAACCCTTGTGCTGTCTCAGCACATTTTTCAGCATCATTACTACTATTGCCATAAATTTCTCGACCCTTAAATGACAGTCGAGGTTTTATATAAATTTCATCCATTATCAGTGATACTAACTGTTCATGTGGTTTTAAGGGTTTAATTCCGTTCTCCAAATATGAGCTGCTTTCTAGTGACAATTCGTAAGACGAAACTAATTTTTGCAAGGTACGTGGGTGTGGCAAAATCAATAAACCACATTTTCTCAAAGCATTATATGCAGATGAAGAGTGAACATAAAGTTTCGAAGTTAGTACCATACTTTTGTTGCCATATTGTCGGTTATTTTTTGGAGTTTGTGAAAAATTCAATTGTTCTACAATAAATCTAATGTGCTCGTTTTCATCATAACTAGCCAAAGACTGTAGTAGTTAAATAGCAGAGTCCAATTTATCTTTTGTGGAAGACATTGTTACTCTAGCGTTTTCAATTCCTGGCATGATTTTTGTCCAAAGCATTTAAAGAATTTAATTGCTTTATTTTACTTAAAGCACTAGGCAAACGAATATTGTCCACATTAAGTTTAACAGACAAGTCATCTTTCACGGTCAGAAAGGATTTAACACAGGGAATTTCATTGGTGCCCAATAAACAAATAAGAATATTTCCCTGGTCCATGATTACTGTCCATTTACTGGAATGTATTTGTCTGGAATTTAGGTATGAAATAACATCATCTATACTATTAACTGAGTCCCGTTCATTGTATTCTTTATTTGACTCAATACTTTTACGAATAGCCTGGGCCAGATTTTCATCTTCTACGTCAACTAGACGTTTAACTTTTGGAAGTGTCTTAGAACAGTAAGTGGGTGTATTTGGAAAATAGTACGCACTGCCATTTCTCTAAGTTTTGGTATTTTCCTTTGTTATTACAACAGTTCCTCTTTTACTGTAATAACTTTATTCTTATTATGTAAGATTCTTTAAAATGTTTTACACAGACCAGTGGATTTTTCAAGTTTGAAAAATCATTTGGAATATTTCTTTCCCAATCCCTACGAAGATTTTCATCTTTTGGCAGTGAGAACGTTGAATGACTTTCTGCTTGACTGTCGTAATTAATTGTACATCCATACACACTACAACGTCGACCCATATTGTTCAATTCAACACGTAAAACAAAAGTAGAATTACATACCTTTCAGTACCGGTATCACCATGTTACAAAATAGGTTATGGATTCTTGAATAACTTCACTGAAGAATTAACAATTTTTAAATCACTTAAAGTTAGACTCTATAAATAAAAATAATAATTTTAATTTGATAGCTCAACTATGACAAGTAAAACTTATGAAAACCAGGCGAAAATCTATTCAATTACTCAAAAGAAACCGTTAAAATTTGAGGGAAGAACATGTTATAATTGTCGTACTACAACAAGAAAGCTACTGCAAAATGAATTTTGATTACTTTACACTATTTACAAAGAAACACAATCACTGAAATAGCATATACCACCACTAATTCACTTTCAATTAAACAAAACTAACACGGGTTCGCAATAACTTCCAACCCTGGTAGCCATGTTTGTTAAAGTGTGACTTTGTGATCACAGGACATCGGTTCACCACAGTCAGCTGATCGATTTGCTACAAGGCCATGAATAACGTTGGCCTCGTGGAAGTGAGCTGTGAACTCCTGACATTAACTAAAGAAGTTGTTTTGCATAGTTACACGGCGAAACGTTCATGAATCACATGGATTCATGAATCCGTTTATGTCCACCCGTGATGTACGTGGTACTCCCCAAACATTACTCCTGAAAGGTATCACCAAGTAATATAGATTTACAGTATACGACCAGATGATTCCTCAAATTTTGCTTCCCGAAAGATTGATGATTGCCACGAAGAAGTGTCTTCAATTTCGAAAATGATCGGCAACGTCACAAGCAAGTCTAGCATAATTATGACAGGGAATGCCACTTACACTCAGATCAGTAATTTCTTCGTGTTCACCATCCAATCACATTTGAAATTTTATACATTATGTTACACTATTATTTTGGAACACTTCGTTGCATTTTTTTTAAAGTTTTGTTTTGCAGGACTAGAAAGAATATTCAGTTTTTTCCCCCACATCACAAACTACTCGAACTGCTTTTCTCAAAGCCATTCCCGCTGACTCCAGTTTCTTTATGTAATCACAGAGGTAACACGGATTTGCGGAAATGTATGCTAAAGTCATTTCCTAGCAGTGTCACTTAAATGTTCTTGAAGAATTTTACTGGCGTCTTTACAATTTAGTTCATTTATTACAGCAACAAAACTATCCAGGTATTCCGCGTGGTACTGAACTGCGGCCCACCATATTCCCCAGCGAGTCACCACAGGCGCAGAAGGCAGCGGAGTGTTTGGATTTTATCCCCTTAGGTGACTTGATGAGTACTTTTTCCCCATTAGAAATCGATTTGACAATGTCAAGAAATGTGGCTCTAATTTCCTCACATATTCTATGCAACCCATGCACAACACATGCGACACGAATCATTTTAGGTTAACTAACTGTAAAGTGCTGGAATGTTTTAAACTGAGTTTGGCTCACTTTCGAAATGGGTATGTCCGTTGAAGTTAATGCTCTGCACAGAGCCTCACAATACACTGGAAATTTGGGGAGTCCTGCCGAAGTACTTGGCAGTGGAGCGTTAATATTAATTTTATATTTTTTGTGTAAAGCGCGGAATGGCTGCCTTATGTTTGTTACTACTTAAATGTAGTGTTATTTGCGGACGTTGGTCTGCCTTTATAGTTTTGCTACATGGCTTACAACACAGGATTTTGGCATCACAATTGAAGGTACCCTTAAATTCCGTAGCATGTTGTTGAACACGGTAACTCGCACTACTTTTCACTCTGGGTATGTTAAAAGTACTGTGAACTCAAAATGGTCGGTATGTATGTAACTTCCAAACACAACACACTATGAACGTTGTATAATCTTTGTGGATTCAGAAATGACTAATTGACTATACAGTTTAACAAGTATCAGAGTATATGCTACCTGGGCTGAGCAGTGGAGACATTCTCTGGTATATTGCAAGCTCATGTATCTTAAGAAAGCAAGATGTTTATATTTTCTTCCATCTGAAGGCATATTACACATATCAGTTCTTAGAATAATAACAAATTGCGACGTTTGGCCTGTGTAATTTAGCATTAAAGAAATGGATGGTGACTTGTTAAAAATAATTCTGCTGCTGCTTTTGTGATTTCATGTAAATATGTCAGCATTATTTTTGGAACGTTTCCTTTGTGTGATATTTGTGTAATGTATGACAATATTCGAAAATAGTTATTTGGATAAAAAGGTCAGAAAATATGAATTTTTATGGGGAATAAAGCTTAAAATATTTGGTTCGGTGTGTATATCCAGAACATTAAACTCAGTTTCAAGTTTATATTAGGACAAATAAAATAAGTATTTACCTAAAAATCCGAGCCCTACACATGAGAGATTTAAATATTTGCCACCGAGCACTTGGTGATAAATAAAGCAGCGAATAACCGTGGGCCTTAAACACTCTATCTTTGTAAGCATTGTAAATGCGTCCAAATGTTTTCCGTTCCATACATTGTTAGCACCATCAGTTATGACTAGATGGCAGAAGGTTGTCCAATAAGCCACAGGTTTAGTGACCATGGGGTTTACTGTTGCTACACGTGCATGTACACAGCTGCAGCCGACTGCTGATGCGCATGCATATACGACGCTTGCGCAGTGCCGGTTACCTCATTCACTCTCCGTGTCCAACTAAGTTAACCTGTATCACATGTGACTGCACGGGGTTCCGCGCTCTAGGTATGACACATTTGAATTGATTCCACTGCAGATCGTACTTCGTTAACTTTTTCCCAACTTCTTTGAAAATATTTTCGCCTGTAGTTGTTCCACGTAGACTACTCATGGAAGCTAATTCTTCAATCACTACAAAGTCAGCATTGGCTCCTCAGCAGCAATTGAGCAGTATCTGTAACGTCACCAATATCTCTATCCCTTCGAACAACTGTTGTTTGGGACAAGTTTATTAGAATTAAATAAATCCATGTTCTCTGGACACATTTCTTGGGCTGCTATAATTAGACGTGATTTAACTAACTCACCACCAGTAAGCGATTTTCCTTCCTTTGCTAACAAATGAGCTATTTGTAAGCTAACTTTATTTGCAGCCTTGGTTTGGTTTTGTAGTGTTTGTTATAACGCCCGCTTTTACTACATGCGGTACCACAGGCGGTGACACTGGTGACACATGGACTGAAGATGGAGCACCGGTGGAATGAGATGACGGGGGAAACCGGAGAACCCGGAGAAAACCTGCCCCAGCGCCACTTCGTCCACCACAAATCCCACATGCGATTGCCTATGATCGAACCCGGGCCGCTTTGGTGAGAAACGAATGGTCTAACCACTCGGCTACGGCGCGGCCCTTTGCAGCGTCATTTTCATTTTTCATTTTCATTTTTCATTTTCGTGAAGAAACTGTTGTAATGAAATACTCCGTTTCAAAGTTTCTGACTTTTTTAATAGTTCTTCCCGAGTGAGTTGAAACATTGTGCCGAACGCTTAGTCTCGTAATGTTGGCGCATATTACACTGTTTTAGCACAGCTATAGTGTCACTGCACAATAAATACAATGCTTTGCCATCTAATTCAGTAACGAAATAATTCTCAGCCCACTCTGCCTTAAAGGCTCGACATGCGAAGTCCACTTTTTGTGGTTTCGACAGTGACATGATGGAAATACACTTGCATTAAAATGAGAACAAAATGTTACAGAACAACGATACACGTTGTACAGGTAATGCTACTTACTTAAAATTGCGTATCAGTCAGCACAGCGCAGAGGCCCGGGTTCCTGTGCAGAGGTAACCTTTAGACGTGGCGAATGACCCTGCTAGGATCTGCGCGAGTGACGTCATGTAAATTGATGCTAGGAGGTAACGTATCTGTTTCATAAACAAGAGACTGCTGATAATTATTAGGCTTAGTAGTCCATGTCTCAGCCTAGTTCAGTCCTGCTGTAAACAACAAGGCGGAGCTGACTCAACTCGCCACGTGTTAGACGTACAGGCACGCACAAAAGTTTTGCAACACTAGCAGTATATATAGCAACGCTAACTTCTAGACAATAAATAGAGTTGGGTTACACATTAATTTATTAAATCTATGAGTTGGAATATTAATATAATCATGCAGTAACATAATGGTTACCTTTAATCTATTTCTTCCTCTCTGTCCACTATAACTGATTTCCGCCTCGCTTTTGAAACTTCAATCCAATATCTATCAGCAAACGGAGGAGAGTACTTCGTGAAAAATTCGGCAAGTCCGTGTCAGAATTTACCGCATGCAAAACTTTGTTTAGAGTCGGCGGTTCATTTCTGAAAAAATAACCATGAACTTTACTGCATATAGCACTTTTCGTAAAATCGTCGTATTTCTCCACGCGCTGTTTGCATTTACGTGATTTTTCCGGTGTTCTTAGAGTTCCGGATGCTTGCTGTTCCATTCTAACACTGTGTACACTAGTTGCGGAAACACCAAGATCACCAGTTTCTTTCTCAATGTTTTTATAGACGAATCCGGGTTTCTTTCTTCAAGTAATGCGAAACAATGCGCGATCATTCGCCTCTCTCCACTGTTTAAAGGCTTGCCTCGATTGTTTCATGTCGGCTGAAGCACCAGCCTGCTCCATGATAAAAAGCTTACTGATTTTAAATTGCAAATACATTAGTGTCCTTGGCCGTGTGAGGTCCGCGAGATGTACAGGAAATACAGTGTTAAATATCAGAAGCAACTCCACACTATAAACAAAAACATCTTAATCAGTATTCAACTCGATACAGACCTCGTTGCGAGAGAGTTGCCTGGTATAGGAATGCAAAAATATTCCTATATAATAGCAGTGTCCTTTAGTAATTGTTAAGTAAAATGCAGCTTAATTTAACATAATACGTTAATAGTGTCTTCTGTCTAATCTGTATATAGTATACTATTATGTATATATTCCCTTCAGAAGTCACGAACCGAGAACACATCTATGTGGTATGTGAAGCAGAAAGATAAAATGTGGGCCTATTTACGTTCATAAGAATCGAAACATTTGCATACTTTTCTGTGTCCGAAATTAGCTCGCGCAGAGTAGTGATCGGAAAACTACTTACGTACAATACTGTACTTAAAGGAGGGGTTTATCGTACGTATGCAAATAAAAGATAACGCCCATTATCTTCGCCAAACCAATCAACAGCTTAACCGTTTTCTGTCCCAATATCTCTGTCTCTGTCTCTCTTCCCGCCCAGATGTTTACAACAGGATGGAACTATATAGCGTTTCACTCTTAGAAGACAGTATGGAGTTAAATGGGACATCTCTGTCTCTATCTAGCGCATACAAGTTGCCATTAGCCGCGTCCTTTTCTACCCTCGCTCTGTTGCCAGATTCCTAATAGCATGGTATAAATATTCATTTGTTATAAATTTCAGGTTTGAACACATTATCCTATGCAGAATTTTTTTCTCTATCAGGTTATATCCTTTTCAGAGTCATTATACATTTCTATAGGTCCAAATTTCTTCAGAAAACGTTTTTTTCAATAGAAGTCCGATATTTGCTGTTTCTACACTCATCACGCACTAACTAACAAACTAACTGCTAGAATGCATCTATATTTTTTTCTTAGGTAGAGTAAACTATAGTGCTAATACCTGCCTACTTTGAGTTCTCTATATTTACCCAGTTAAGTGTTATAATTTTTTAAATTAAATGTTTTCGGAAAATTTTATATATGTGCACTGCAAAAGTTACGCAGTGTGAAACTTTTTTGTTATTGAGATTACATCAGGGAACCAGCGAGAACAAATGTTGAGGAAGGTTGGAGAAAGTTTTTAAAATAAACCAAAAGGAGGTAACCTCTTTCTTTTATCCAGTAGGGCAAACAAAAGGTATTCATCTATTCAGCGTCAGGCCTGACACAGAAGATAGTATAAGGAGCAGCACTAGCATTAGTTCGAAAGAAGCCGTGTGTGTAACTGTGAGCTGTTATTGCTTTATTTGTTTAATATTTTTGTAAATATTTGTAGTTATGGAGGGTGAAGCTAGGAAGGGACGATATGTTGGTAAATAAAGAAGTAAGGAACGCCAAATAATTATGAATGTGTTAGATTATTTTTGAAGTAAAATGGTGTAAGGGAGTAAAAGAAACAGCTAAGGCTATCGGGTGTTCAGAAGCAGTAGTGTGTATGATTAAAAAGGAACTAATGAAAGGACCTCTAAGAACGCCATCGAAAAAGAAAGCGAAAAGGGCGGGACTATACAAAACGCTAGGTTAACGCAATATGATTGAATAGTGCAAGGTGGAGTGCGGCGAATTGTTCATTCTTCACTGTTTGCAAATATTCCACCCACGCTGAATATAATTTTGTCACAGTTCAACAGTGATGAGACCCTACCAAATTTCTCAAGGGCCACTCTGATTTGGGGTTCGAATATGAAAGAAAGGGTAACAAGTGCATATTAATAGAAAGAGACGATATCGATATCATCAGATGGCGACATAAATATCTAAAATACGTAAAAAGGTTTAGGGACCAGGGGAAATCAGTTGTTTATACAGACGAGTCATTTGTAAATTTAGGTCATACAGTAACAAAGGCGTGGAGGGATACCAAAGTTAAAAGTACCCGTCTCGTCAAGCAGCAATTGAAGGACTAAGTACAGGACTCGGCCACCTCGAGTCGCTCGCGGAGAAAGATTCGCAACTAGTACATGTTGCAACACTGCGCTCCATTTAACGTGTACTGTCTTTTAAGGGTGAGACGCGCTTTAGGTTGAGACATATTATAGTCCAGCTACATTAACGATAAATCAGGTTATGCGCGTTCGTAGTGCATGTGACGACATAGTGTGGGGAACTGGTTGTGTACAGACAAAACGTGCACAACTTCATTATTTTGGTAGCTCACCTAATAAGCTTACTCATAATACAAGCGAGTACTGTACTTGAACACGCATTCCACGAGGTTGACTGCACGAAAGTTGGAGAGATACTAACCCTTTTGGTCTTAGAAATACAACATTTAACTTGATCATAAACCACGAGGTTGACTGCACGAAAGTTGGAGAGATACTAACCCTTTTGGTCTTAGAAATACAACATTTAACTTGATCATAAACCACGAGGTTGACTGCACGAAAGTTGGAGAGATACTAACCCTTTTGGTCTTAGAAATACAACATTTAACTTGATCATAAACCACTGCGCAACTTCCCTCCATACGCCACGTCTAAAAAATACCTCTATACCAGATGAGTCAGCCGCCCCTTATTTTTTTGGAAGGTATGCCACCCATCAAACGCAATGTGCGCTTTCGTCCAGTTTTGCGCTTACTGAAACGTATTGCCTGACATTCTTAGAGAGAAGAAAGCACAAAACTCAGAGGAACAGCGGTTTAAGGGACAGAACGTAATCCTCGCTAAAGTACACCTCAAAAACATACGACTCGTATACTGAGAGCCAATTCCGGTTTCTAGCCGATTTTACAAACTTTTATTAGAGTATACATAGCAGCGTAATTCAGTAAACGCCTCTGATAAAAAGGACCTATCATATGAGTACACTAACAACACCAAATAAAAAGAAAACGGCGGGCACTTGTACTTAGAGCAGGGATTGGCTGCGAAAAATTAGGCAAAAATTAAGGACACACCTCATCCACCATGGACACGTGCAGTCAAAACGCACACAATATTAAATAACGGTTTATTTAAATTTTAGCGTAAACTATTCTCGTACATCTCAAATAACAGGCATAATAGCTTTTGCCATCTAGGTACTAACATTAAAACGCCCAGGAAAGGATTAAAACTGCCTCAAAAGGTTAAATCAAACATGAAAACTCGCGAAGTGACAACGACATAACGCCTGACATACAAGTCGTGCTATTGAACTCTAAACGTGCTTTCAGTGAAGTCTCGAAATAGCTGAAGAGAATATTGACTGTAGCTTGTGCCCTACCCCTCAGAAACACGGTTTCGCGTCTCGGTATGGTGCAATTTTTTTATGCTCATCAAAACTTGGAAACCGTTCTTCACAATAATCTAATTACAAAGTCCCTGAGGGTTTAGGACATTATAACTGAAATCGTTTTTTATTGTCTGCATTCCGTAGTAGAACAGGTATACTTACTTCTGCCCCATTGAACTGGCATGGTGCAGTGTGTTATTATGAATGCCGACTCCCTTCATTCTCCACGCGAAGGCTGTTGCATGACATTTTGTGCCCTTCCTTCACCATACATTCGTCAGACAAGTACATTGATGTGCTTTTGATCAATGGAGAAACAAGGGCCCATGCACAAGCAGCTCAGTATCCGGGACAGATAAAACAGACAACAATACCACAAAATGGAAATGAAACAGATTACAAATTAAAATAATAACAGCTTTTAACATAATAATTGTTCAGCCAATGTTATTTGTGAATATTACAAGATTAAAAAAAAATCAGCAAATGGAGGGTAGTCGAACCACCTCTACACGAGGCGGATTGCTTACGAATCGGGCGCTCGTTCCAACTGAGCTACCTAGTAACGTGAGTGGTACACATTCCGTTTATCTTGTAGTATTCGCTCGTCCCAATGAAGATTTGCAAAGGTGCAAACGTCAACTGTCCAATTACAAGTATATTAAAAGGCGATGCTCTAACATCTATAGTAGTACCTAATAATTTTATCGAGTGTGTAACTAAAGTCATCCATATTAAATACTTGGGTAGAACCTAGCATAGGGGCCGATGTTTTCACGTTAGAGTATAAAATGTGGATTGCATAAAACTGGAGAATAAGGGGCAGCTGACTCACCTGGTATGTAGAAGCACCACATACGATTTTTCTCGCAACACCTTAACTCCCAATTTGGCCGTTAGAGCGCGTTATCAGACAACAGTAGGTACGTATTGAAAAACGAAGGATCAGGTTCACAGATACTGAAATATTACTTTCATATAGTTTCATTCAAGATTATCCCGCTTTGAATGTTGTAAGAATTTGGAAGTAAAAATCCATTCTGAGCTCGTAAAGAAAAACAAGGGGCGGGCCGGATTTGGCCCCCAGGCCATAATTCGCCGGTCACTGGTAGGTGTATGACATCAAGTCTGCATCCAGGAACAGTCAACCTGTAAAAGCTCCGCTACGCCTGCTACCATCAGATCTGGTCGCCCTTAGTAATCTCTGGTCTCATTGCTTCCTCCCGGAGGTTTTGGAAGCACTGCGCTTCCATACATAAACCCATAACCCTAATTCACAAGTGCTTACTTTATTACGAAGCAGTTCGGTACAACATTCTCGAAAACAGCTTGACGGAAGTAGTCACTTGCGCTTCGTATACTTTCAGTAGGAAAGGGCAATTTAATGTCATGCTGTATTCCACCGGCAGCAGATCGAGAGCGCTTAACTCAGCTTTAGCCAACCACATGCCGAGTTTTGAAAACGAAATTAAAATCTTTACAAGTTGAGTAAATTGTGACATTTTAGTATTTGCAAATATTTTGCACTATTGCGTAGCCCGTTAATTGCTGTCGTGTAGGTAGTGTTGGCGTTTATTTAATTTCAACCTTATTTTTAAGAACCACACAACTCTACGTTTTTAGAGTACCGTGACTATTTAAGGACATTAGGTGGAAAAGCTCTTCCGGCACTTAGCGACACAGTAATTGATAATCCATTAAGCGATGTAATAAACCTCCAGGGCCTGCGTCGTCACGGGGAAGGCCGCGTCCTCACAGCCGTGAGGAAGGATGAGCGTTATTGTTATTATTGTTACTGTTGTTATTGTTGTGGTTATTGTTGTTGTTAATCTTATTGTTGTTGTGGTGGTTGTTATCATTGTTACAATTATTGTTATTGTTTCTATCACCATCATCGTCATCCTTCTTCTTCTTCTTCTTCTTCTTCTTCTTCTTCTTCTTCTTCTTCTTCTTCTTCTTATTATTATTATTATTATTATTATTATTATTATTATTATTATTATTATTATTATTATTATTATTATTATTATTATTATTATTATTATTACTACTACTACTACTACTACTACTACTACTACTATTACTATTATTATGATTATGATTATAATTATGATTAGTAGTATTAGTATTATTGTTGTTGTTAGTGTTTTTGTTATTTATTATTATTATTATTATTAATTATTATTATGTATTTATGATTTATTATGGTTATTTATTATTATTATTATTATTATTTATTATTTCTCTTGTTATTACTCTTGTTATTGTTGTTGTATAGCGTATATGACATTTCCGTGGTTTAACTTATTTTATTCGTAATAAAGCTTTTGCTGCGAAAAAGCAGTTCTTCAATAGAAAATTAATTACATGAATGAGCTATTTTGTTTACAAACAGTTCGATGCTTTTCACTACCTAAAAATGTGAAAAAGCGAATCAGCTGCTTGCTTTGGGAGTATTAGGAAACTAAATTATTTATAAAATTTCAACTAAGCATTGATTATATTAATAAGATTTAAAGGGCTAGCTCGTTGTCCTGATCAAACAGAAATGGATATTTCTTAGTACAGGACGTATCTGTTGCTGTATAGGAAGAAAACATTCCTCAATGTCAGCCTGTGCTAAATTGAATTACAAGCTGACATGCTGACTGAAAAGTTTCCGATGTGGTGTTCATTAGCCCTGTCATTTCGGCTTTCATCATTAACAGAAGCGGGTCAATTTCAACATACTAATGTTATTCTTCTGTTCTTAACTTGGCGGTGACCTTTATTAGTGCTAAAAAACTGATTAGCCTGTCAATTTATTTACAGGGAAAATAGTACTGTTGATTTTCGGTGTGTATCTTGCTGAATGCTCTAACTTTCTTTTTCCAGGTAAGCGGACTTTACAACAATTATCATCGTGGAGCTAGTTTACTACCCTCATTCTAAGAAAATACTACCTTTGCATGTAAGTATATGCATAAAATAACATTTATAGTACTAATAACTGTGTAATATATCTATTGAATAGACTAAATGGAGTTACAGTCCTGGAAAATACTCTTCAATTGTGATATAACTGCTGGGGTATTGTGAGTACCAGTAAACTGTGGGTTTAGAATCCAATATAAATTATGACGGGGAATATTCGCTCAATTCGAATGGACTGGATTATTCAAATGCATTTCCCCTTGATGGCTGACGACAACGCTACAGTGTGCTTAGCATCGTAGCTTTACCAGCAGATACTTCAAAGGAGAAAAAGAAAAGGATGAAATCTGCCAAAACTATGCTTTTGCAATACAACCTACGACAAAAAAAAGGGTATATGTATTATAAGCAAGAGCAAGACATTGATCGTTCGTTGCATAATATGGCACTAAGCTCATGTTCGTCAATATCCAAATAATTAAAATTGTTTAACTCTTCGAGTTTATGCTAAGGCAGCGATGTCCAACGTTTGCGAAAGAGGGGAGGTTGGATTTACCTCCTTCTACTTTATGCAGACTGTGCCACTCTCTCTTAACACTCAATTGTGTTGCAGTGATGGTTTGGTAATATGTACTTTGCGTTTGATATGCGAAAGCACTTTCAAATCTTACGCAATAAACATCTGTTCAGTGGTGGCTTCTTTGGTATTACTTACGTTTAACAAGTCTATCAATATTAGGCGACAAAGTTGAAGTGCATAGCCTTAGAAGATCCACCAAGTGATCGGCACGTAACTTACTGCGATAGTGACTTCTAATATAATTAAATTTGTAGAAACTCTGTTCGCAAATATAAGTAAAGCTATTACTCAGTCTTGCACACACTGTTCTTGCAAATGCTTATTTCTCTACTATATTTTAAGCAACATAAGTATTTTCAGAAAGTATTTTACTGCTAGTTTTCTTGTGGCTGCAAGAGGAATATGGGAATATGGCTAGCTTTAAGCGATAGTGAAATATTTTAAGAGCTGGTTGCTCTGTAATGCCTTTGAAATTCAATTCTCTGTGCAAGGTCAAGATATAAAAAAAAAAAAACAATTACATATTCCTATTTGACAAAAGTATAAGTATTGGTAAATTCAAACAAATAATAAAGAATGTCTCGGAAATGGTTCACTTAAAAGGAAAGAAATTATTTGACCTGCGTTTTGTGCCAACCTGTCTCATCACAGCTATAGGGTAGAACTGGGGAAATTGGTCATCGCGAATACAGGAATAATAACGTCACTGAACGCAACCAGGCATACACGGTTCGAACAAGAAGATTTCGGAAGCCGCAGTGGCGGAGTAAAACCCTCTCTAACGTATGTTTGATTTTATACACATATGCCTAATGCATATATAGAGACTGAGAAGGCTTTAACATTAATTTTTCAGCTTATTCTTCACTTTATCTAGAGGTTTACAACTTTGCATATATTTAACCTTAATTCACAACTACTTACTGATGTTAACAGAGTATGTTTGGTTTTGTCCATCAATCGCGATCTGCTTTTAGATGTTATAATCTTCATTTTAAACAAAAAATTGCTCAGACACATATGTTGGGCTAAACATAGCACTAATATGCGCAGCATATTGCTGAGGACGGAAATGTTGCCATACGCAGTTGTCTAAAATCTAAACCAGCCTTACTTTGTAATGGTGATTTCAAACATGACCGTCGGTAGACATTTTTCCGGGGGGGACCACATGTTTGAAATTTGCAATCAGATCATATTAATTCATTATTTTACTGTTAAGATTTATTATATTTGCTGCATATAACCATATTAATTTGTGCTAAATAAAAATTGATCTTTACATTAAAATTAAAATAGTAGTTTAATAGTCAGTAATTGATTGCACATTAAGTTGACCAACTTCCAGGGGGGGGGGGGGGGGGCTCCGGACTCCCTTGCCCCCCCTTCGCGACGCCCATGATTTCAATACGTATTTGTAAATTTACAATCTCAATTCGTAATTGTGGTCTTACTATTTCATGTCCATATGAAAGAATTTGCGAAAAGTTGAAATTCATAGTTCATTGCTTTGAGGTCATAACGCCTTTTGTGTTAGGACTCTTTTTTTAACTTTGCTAACATATTGCATAAATATGTAAGAGGTTCCTTTGCGTTTTCGTGGTTTCGAAACAGCCATTTCGTATCGATACGGTTTACATCGCTGTTTGTGTACCTTTGAACCCGCGTTATTCGGAGAAAAGAGGGTGAAGCAGAGCAAAGTATTGCTTTGTCCCTTACTGTGATGTTACGTCATATCATAAGCCTGTGCAGATTTGGCAAATCTGCTATATGACACCTGCTATATGGGAACTTCAGCAGCATAAGTGTACCGACTCTTTGCTCCAATCGCAGAGTTGATGTTCCGTAGTCTGTCTGTATTCCACATTGCTATGTGATGCTGTTAGTATGCCTTGGCACACCTTGAGAGTATGTACAGTTTATTTAACCACAAGTATTAGTTACAGCTTTTACTGCTGCTGCGACCTCGTGATACTGATTCGAACACACTGACATTATTCGCCTGATGTATGCTTTGAGAGCGCACGCTTGTTATTTATTTCGTTTAAGTTTGCCAATACATAGCTTAATTGATTTGTAATACGAGTCCTAAGATTGTTGCACTGTGCAATCGCCGAAAGTCTGGAGAGTCCTCTCAATGTTCTGCAACTTATCGACAATAATCAACGAGACAAGTAATGGTATGCAAAACGCTGATAACCATGATGTTTATGGTGTAAATAACAACATCCAGTGGTGTCCCCCCAGGGTCCTACTTCAGTAGGTACGGGTGTGGCGTACCCGCGCTGCTCACCGCCATTATCATCCTTTCATATCCATCGGTTTGAGCCACGTATTCCTTAGTTATAATCTCTTCCCCGTCTAGTCTTATTGCTTTTACATTGCTTAAGTACTAGTTTTATGGGCTCCTGTCTCACCAACAGAGATCTATCCCATCTCCGTGGCTCCTGCTCACGGTTTCGGCGCATCTTCCAACTTGTGTACTCTTCGGAGGCTCAGGCGTTAAGTTTAAGTGGACCCTCCTCACTAGCCCTTTTGTGCGACACAGGTGCGGTGGCGTTCCATTGTCATGTGCACCCACGTAGCTCCTTAGGGGCAGGGTTCCCAGGGGTATCTCAGCGGCCGTGCGTCGCTGAGGTGTGCAGGGGGACCCGACGTGTTACCGCTGACTGGGGCCCGATGTAGTTAACCACAAGTCCCCTGAATGCACGCCGATTCCGTTAATGGGGAGGCACCGGTGGTAGGGGCATAAAGTCGGGCTTGCCTTTGGTGAACGTGTCGCATACCGAACCGCAGTGGCAGGCGGGGGCTAGCTCTTTCTGAAGTACTACTTGAGATCGGGTCTAAGGTGGGTACTTCGGGCCGGCATAGACCAAAAGATGTAGGTGTCCTTTTGTTTTATCCCCCGGGTGGCAGGCTGACGCTGACAGTTCCGGAAGTGGGACCTTATAATCATATCTCCCCCGCACTCAAGCTCCTTGGTTATGCAGCTAGTTAGTGGCAAGAAGACAATGACCAACCCAGGGCCATTAAAAAGGAACTGGATAAGATTTGTGGTCCGGTGAAGAACGCCACCATATGTAGGGACGCCAGTTTATTAATAAAGGCCAGTCAACACGCCCAGACTGCGAAACTGTTGAAGGCGAGTCTCCTGGGTTCCTACCCTGTAAAGGTAGAGAAACCTAAAACCCTCAACAGTTGTCGCGGCGTGGTTTCGACATCCAGGTTGGACGACCTCTCTAATGAGGAAATCCTTAACTGTCTCTCTGATCAACGTGTTATTGCTGCGTACCGCGTAGTAGGACAGAAGGACAATAAACCATTTCCTCTGCGGACGGGTTTTCTTACGTTTGAATGTGCCACTCCCCCACAGTACATCTTATGTGAGTATGAAGGGGAGGCCGTTCGTCCCTATGTCCCAAACCCCTTGGGTGTTATCGATGCCAGAAGTTCGGGCACACGCAGTACATTTGCACCTGCTCGGCAGTTTGTCCTCGCTGTAGTCGTGTTGCTCATGACGGCTCCCTGTGTGAAACGGACTGCACCTGCGTAAACTGTGGCGGATCTCACTCGTCAAATTCGCGCCATTTCCCTCGCTTTGGGTGAAGGAACATTTCACTTTCGTAGGCGCACGGATGAGATACCAGGAACATCATCATACCACCACTATGGAGTTTTGTGCAGCTGTCCGCCAAACTGTTCCAAAACAGGACGTCGTCCTACAGAGGTGCCCTACTTAGCTCTCAGATTTCCGTGGGAGTGCAAACCGATTCGTCGGACGGGCATGTGTCTCCACCGCCAGCGGTTCCACCACAGACGATATCCTCTGCCGTCCAGACACCAGCTCCGCACCCATCCCAAAGCTCTACATCTCTTGTGATTCCCACAGAAAAACACCGTTCCAGGCACAAACTTCGAGCAAGTAGCTGCACATCCTCAGTGAAATCCCGTTCTCGCTCCGCGAGCCACAGGGGATCTTCCGACTCCCGGAACTCATAGGAGTCGCCAGAGGATGGAGAATCGTACATCATCAGTCCTAAATGTGCCAAGGTAAAGAAAAAGGTAAGGACCATGCACTGACCTTTATACCATGGAAATAATCCACTGGAATGTTAATGGATTCCGGGCACATGTTCCGGACTTAAAGCACCTAATTTCCCAACGTTCGCCTTCAATAGTTTGTCTAAAAGAAGCTCATCTACAGCCTAATCACCTTCGTAATTTTGCGACATTTAGACATGACTGCAGCTGATGGGCAAGCCAGTGGTGGTGTTGGTACTCTGGTGGCACATACTATCTCTGCTACCAGGATCACACTTAACACTCCGCTGCAAGCTGTAGCGGTGTGTGTACAGCTGCAGGGCCTGTGTATGTCTGTTTGAAACATGGATTTGCTGCCGCTCAGTGTCGTACACGAGAACGATCTTCGGGCTCTTTGCCTACCGACACCGCTCCTCTTTCTAGGCGATGCGAATGCCAAACACACTCTATGGGGCTCCGATACTGACGACGCTGGGGGTACCTTGTAGCATACATTTGCAATATGTCCGGCTTATATGTGTTAAACACTGGTGTGCCTACCTTCTTATCATCAGCCAAGGGTACTCACTCAGCGCTAGACCTTTCTTTCTGTAGCCCGTCACCGCTACCGCTTCTCCGCTTGGTCGGTTCTTTCCGACCTATATGGCTGTGATCCATTACCGTATTAACCTTCACCTCTCCGGTCGCTATCCTGTGCTAACACATCCTCACTAGATTATTTCCAGGGCTGACTGGATGAAATTTCGTTCTCTCATTCATCTCAAAGACGATGCTTTCCCCAGCGTTGATGACATGATTGCATATTTTGCTTGTTCTTCCTGCTCACAGTGAATTCCAGCATTCCTCGTGGTTCATCTACACCACGACACTTTCAAGTGCCTTGGTGGACCGAGGAATGCCGTTTGGCTATTAAAGCACACGAGCGTGCCTTGCGTTCTCGTGCTAGAGCACATTGAGTGCTTCGCAGTGCAAAACGTAGATCTTGGGAAACCTATGTCTCTTCCCATACCCGCCGTACTTCGGCACAAATGGCACAAACGTACTTCGGGCTGCTGTTCGGCGTATGTACGGCAAGTGTCGCCGGACGGTAATTCCCGGTCTTGCCGTACTTATGCCTCCGAACAGGATATCTCCGACGCCCTTGCTACTTCGTTTGCTGCTACTAGCCAAACAGACAGCTACGATAGCGCGTTTATATTTCACAAGGAATCTGCGGAGCGGATAGTTCTCGATTTTAACAGTGACTGTAGCGAACAGTACAACCCACTTTTAACTGTTCCGGAGCTGGCGCATTCCTTATCTCTCCCAATGGACTCTTCTCCTGGTCCCGATGAGATCCACCGACAAATGCTGCTTCATCTTCCATTTGTGGCTTTCTCCTTCCTGTTGGGCATGTACAACCGTATATGGCGTGAGCAGATTTTCCCGTCTTCCTGGCGAGAGGGTATTGTCATCCCTAACCCTCGACCAGGAAAAGACCGGGCACTTCCCTCTAGTTACCGCCCTATTTGTCTAACGAGTGTCGTTTGTAAGACCTTCTAACGGATGATAAACACTTGCTTAGTGTGGTGGCTAGAGACGAATAACCCGCTGAGTAATGTTCAGTGCGGCTTTCGTTGCCATCGCTCTAATGTCGACCATCTGACACGCTTGGAGGCTTACGTCCAAAATGCCCATGTCATGGGTGTCTTCTTTGATTTGGAGAAGGCCTAAGATACCACCTAGCACTATGGGGTTATCCGTACTCTACACGGCTACGGTTTACGGGGTCATTTAGTTATGTTCATTTTAAAGTTTTTACAGCTTCGCCGCTTTCGTGTCCGCATTGGTAACACGCTGTCAGAGGAGAAGATCCAGGAAATGGTGCGCTCCAGCGGTCGATTCTGAGTGTTACGCTTTTCACCGTAGCTATTAATGGCATCGCTAGTGTTGTTCGTAGCGGAATTCCGATGTCATTGTATCTTGACGACTTTGCAATTTACTACCGCTCTTATAATCTTGAGCACATTGAGCATCAACTGCAGCTGCTCGCCTACCACCTAGGCGGCCCGGGTTCGATCCCAGGGACCCGCATGTGGTATTCGTGGTGGACGAAGCGGCGTCAGGGCGGGTTTTCTCCGGGTACTCCGGTTTCCCCCGCCATTTTCATTCCACCGGTGCTCCATCTTCATGTATCGTCAGTGTCATCGCCTGTGGTGCCGTAGTAGTAAAAGCGGGCGTTAAACACTACAACAACAACAACAACTGCAGCTGACCATAACATCTATCGCAGATTGGGCCCTCCGCACTGGCTTTGTTCTCTCCTACGAGAACACAGTGTATCCACTTTCATTGACTTCGCAGTGTACACGGTGCTCCTGATCTCCATTTGCATAGCACACGTGTACCGTTTGTTCCGCACCTCAAGGTCCTTGGCCTTCACCTTGACAGGAAACTGACGTTGGAGCACCATATTCCCCAAATTCGTGCTTCCTGCGATCTCTATCTTCAAGTACTCCGCGTTTTATCCGGAGTATCTTGGGGCGTTGATCGTACAGTTATGTTACGATTATATCGCTCACTGGTGCTGTCCAAGCTAGACTGTGGCAGTTTTGTCTTTGGCGCGGGGTCCGCCTCTAAACTTCGCCTTTTGGACACTGTTCATAAT
The DNA here is from genome assembly GCA_030765045.1 of Tenodera sinensis. Lineage (NCBI taxonomy): Eukaryota > Metazoa > Arthropoda > Insecta > Mantodea > Mantidae > Tenodera > Tenodera sinensis. The sequence continues at coordinate 137,025,263 of CM060964.1, read as the reverse complement.
GCAGGAATCCGTCTTGCTACTGGGGCGTTCCGCTCAAGTAGAGTCGGGTGTCTGCATGCTGATTTTGGAGAACCACCACTGTCGGTCCGCCGGTTGGTTTTACTATGTTCGTATGTTGCAAGATTGGTAGCACGTCCTGGTCACCCTTCTTTTAAATCTGTCCTACGTCCCAATCTCGCTCACTGTTATATGCCTAACATCACTATCTCCTGCTCAAGCGGTATTCGGTTCCGCGAATTACTTGATCAACACGACCTCCGCATGCCTGCTGTGGAGCGGTTCTCTCTTGACTGCTCTGCTCCTTGGCAACTCCAACGTGCACAATTCGACCTGGAGCTTTCAGGCTATGCTAAGGTAGCTACCCCGCAATCGGTGTATCGTCAATTGTCACCGAACTTCTTGGCGATCATCGGGCTTACAAACCGGTGTTTACTGATGGGTCCCAGCTGGGTGCTGCTACAGGATGTTGTTTCGTGTATAACGTCGCGGCTCACCAGTACCGCCTTCCGAACCACAGTTCAGTTTATACTGCCGAGCTATTTGCTATATTTTATTTTTTACTTTTTATCGCTAACTCAGTTCCTGGCAATTTTATTGTATGCTCAGACTCTCTAAGTGCCATTCAGGCTCTGCAGCAGTTTATCGGCACCTCATCAGTCGTGAAAACAGAGACACTCATTTCACAGTTGCTCGGTCGCGGATACCAGTTGGTTTTTACAGGGACCCCAGGCCATGCGAGTATTTCTGGTAATGAGCAAGCGGATGCGGCTGCTAAGTCAGCCAGCCATTTGTCGGAGTTCTCCACACACACTTTGCCTGCCCTAGATGCTCAAAGGTACCTTCACCGGTATCTCTTAGCCACCCACGACCACCTTTTGCGTGGCGACCCGGCGCTGGTCTGTCCGACATGTAATGTTCAACTGTCCGTGGCACAAGTTTTAATCCATTGTCAGCGATACGCTCGTGGGCGCCGGTCCGTTGTTCTGGGGTCTACACTTGCCTCCATTTTGGGCGATGACCCGGAGTCTATAGGTAAGGTTCGTCGCCGAAACTAACTTCGGTAACCAAGTTTGACTTCTTAAGCTTTGTTTTATAACCTTTATAACTTTTTGTTTCACGTTTTATTGTTTTAGCGTTTTAGTCTTTTAACCTTCTTTTTTAGCTTCGGTGATTTTAACGCTGAGTTTGTATTTTTAGATTTTAAGGTTTGACGTAGGGTCCAAATGACCTCGCTGTCGACACCGCACTCACTCAGTCACTCCAGTGGTGTGTTGTACTGAACCAAAAATTGCTATTAAGGTGATAAAAACGGATCATTCAGAGCACGGCTAGCATATCCCAGAGCACACAGATGTATTCGGAAGGAAAAAAGGAACCAATACTAATCGCAGATGAACGACCATGAAATAATACTGTGTTCCGACGGATATACATAAAGAAGGTTGGCAGTTAGAGCAACGATGTCCAACGTTTGCTAAAGAGGAGAGGTTGGATTTACGTCCTTCCACTTTATATCGGGATCAATGCGATAGAGAATATGAAGGGACAAACGTTTGGAAATCATACGTTGCAAGCAAAATATATCATTAAGACTCGAGGAGAATCCAGAAAGTGAGTCAAGTCCAAACAGATTACGGTAAACCATCAATAACTTTTCAATATAATGTTATGTCTTAGCAACAGCTCTATTAAACCTAAGGAATGTTTACGATATGAGAGAGCCTCAGACCTACAACTCTGTTTAACGACGTCCCACTTAGAAAAGGCACCAAGTTATCTTTGAAGAAATCACTTGAAAATGTGCTGGAAGAAGACATTGGCCTCACTGAAGTAACGCATGTGAGATGGTGAAGCCGTGATGCATGTCTGTTGTAAGTTGGCCAAACACCTCAACTTACGATGAAATAGTGAAGAGCTATTGTGACCCTGCAAGACTTTACTATGGGTAAAGCACAGTTGTAATATTTAATGGATACTCGGATTGTGTCACAAAATGTTAGAAAGAAAAGAAAAGAAAAGAAAAAAAACGAGAATGAGGAGAGCAACGAAGAAAACCTCGTGTGACGTTCAATTTGACGTAACACAAAATGTTTTACTCCTAAAGAGACTTTGTTTGTAGCTGTATCAAATTACATAAAACCTGATATTTCCAATTTTCTTCGATCACAGATGTCCAATTCCGAGCTTGCCAAATTGGTTCCGACAACAGAGGCATGTGAGCGACTTTCTGCTCAGAGTATTCCTACAAGTACAGACTTGCTCTGCAAATGTTTTTTTGCTACACACGCCTTGGAAATAGTTTGTTGCTAATTGAATGGTGACAACCGTTATATTATGGAACTAATACTAGAAAATCAAGCAGGACGTAGAGTTTTGGAACCGGCCAAAAATTTTAAGCCCTTTACAGCAAACGACATTTTATACGTTGTGTTTTATACCTGAAAATCAGAACACGGGAATTATTGTAGATGGTTGGAAAGTCGAATTGGAATGTTCGCCAATATGTGAAATTTGTAGTGGAATGTCATCCAATAACGTATCATCTAAAATGCAGCTGATTACTTCATTGATGGTGAGTTAGAATACTTTGTTAATAAATACCAATAAAGAGAATTGCATTAATTACGCACTAAAGATAAAATGAAATTAGCAGCTTATATGTAAATGTAAATCGAATCGAAATAAAAAGAAAACACATTACAAATGTAATAGTCAATCGGTGGATGAGAGGTCCAGGATGCAGTGGAAGGTGCTAAAGGTTTATTTACATCCTACGATGTTAGTAAATAAATGCATACGCTCTACAGATGCCGCTTGTTGCTGGAATACAATGAGTCCATAGCCATTGGAAAATGGAAAGGTGTGAGTTAGTTAAAATTCAGAGGACCATGCGGTCATGGTCGGCAGAACAAAGGGAGAGAGAAGTCAAAACAGGCCAATATGAATGAGAAGCAACACTCGACTACCAACCCACTGTCACGCTTCGAAGTGTTTCAAAAGGAAAATTGATTATTTTCATGGCACACTTATTTCGTTCTTCCAGAAAAATAACTTATTTGCATAGCTAATAAATAATGAGTAATCAACAACTGTATTTTCTTACTATAACATTTAAAACAGAATGTTCACTGTGAAATGCAGTTCTTATTAACTTTCTTTGTTTTAATTAATTTGTTTAATTATTTATTTATATATTTATGTGTGTAACGTAGCAAAGACAATAAACCATTTTTAGAACTGTATCATGTTTAGGAGCCTTAGTTAAGTCGTGAGTGTACTCGTCCGGTTCAGGAGTCATGCCATTAGCATCAGCAGGAACATCACTATGCACGCAGTAAAGTAGTTAAGAATTGTGGCTTTAACCCTGCTGTTATCTTTGGGCCAATATGTCCCGCCAAGAAATTTATTTTTGTAGTACTAATTTAAATTTAATAGCTGATACTTGTAATTTATGTATTTGTTTGTCCTTCGTATATACTACTCATAAAACCTTGAATTAATATATATATATATATATATATATATATATATATATATATACATATAGGTATTTCGCAATTTTATAATTGAAATAGCTAACACTTGTGTTCTTTTGGGTCATGATGACCCGGTTGCTTTCAAAACTAATTACTACATTCGTCCATGAAATTCCACGTTCTGCTATGTCCAAATCCATGTGCCTGTCAATGAATATAATAATATAGGGGCGATTTGCTTTTGCAACAATGGAAATATATTGTTGACATAAACGTAGGAGAATACAAATCAGTTACGTCATACTGACTGTTGAAGGAAGACGCAATTTTAGTTATCGTAGTGAATGGTGATATATAGGGCTCGGAAGTTCATGCTCTAAAAAACACTGAAATATGCTCTTAAAAACTTGAAAATATGCCAAGAAATATGCACTATTTAATTAAAACAATTAATGTCCCTTGCAGTAGACAAGACGAATTACTTTAAATAATAAAGTTACCTTATTTCTTAGAGGTTGAAGCAGAAGTGGTCCTGCTGCTAGTATTAACTGCTAAATTGCAGTTCACAACCAACACTTTGCACAAATTTTCAACTGTAAAACATTGTCTGTTGTCTCGCAAAACACTTTTGTAACGTGAAAAACTTCTCTTCACATCACAAGATGTTATCGGGGCATATTTAAATGATGTTAAGTGCTTCACAGAGAGAGTCAAGTCTCTTGGTGTGACCGACGGTTTTCTTTCGAGGATGTCTCGAATATCGCACATCTGTTTATAACCAGAATTTTTGAAATTACATAATGCACTTTCTCTTTCACTTTTTGTCCTATGCTACCAAGAACCGAACTTAGATCACATATTGTTTTTTCAATGACAGTAAGTGATTCATGCAAGGGAGATCCTACAACTTCCAATGCCATTAAGGCTGTTGGTATGAAAGAAAAATGGGCAAATATGAAGCTAAGATCCTCTTTTAACCCAGTGCCTGACAGAATATTTTGCACAGTTTCTATTAATGAAGCATCTTTCGAGTTAAATGAATTATCAACCTTTTGGACTATTTCTATGTGCTCAGCATAATATAAAACTGCATGGACCCATGTTCCCCATAGAGCTAACACTGGTGCAGGAGGAAGTCGGATATTAGGCGCTGTTGGTCTAAACAACTTAACTCTTTTTGGAGATTTAACAAAAATTCTCTTTGTACTGCACCCAAATCTATCTACCAATGGGAAAGAATCACTTATTGTCTCAGAAATGCGATGAAGAGCGTGTGCCAAACAAGTTATATGAATTAAGTTAGGAAAAATACCTTCCAGAGTTGTCCTGATTTTACCATATAAGGACCTGCATCAGTAACAAATAAAAGTAACCGATCGTATTTGATTCCACAAGGCCATAGTAATTTCAAAGAGTCCATCACAAACTGGGCCACAGTTACATTGTCAGTTGCCGACAATTCGCACACATTAAGAAGATAAGGTGTAGTCTTTTGTTCATTATTTAAAGCACCCACGATTATATTAAGAATAGAACGGCGCTCAGAATCAGGGGTTTCATCAACAGACAACCACACAAACAGATCCACTAATTCATTTTGTATATTTGACAATACATTATTGTAACAATGTCCTACATAAGTCTTACGCAGTGTACTTTCTTCAGGCACATGTTGTCGAGTGTACTTGGCAAGAAAATTTTTAAATGTCGGATTATTAATTTTGAACAAGGGAATATCATAAGCTAAAAATGCTTGGCACAAGTCATAGGAACATTCAGTAACCTTGCTTCCTAAACACTCTACTAGCTGTTTTTGAACAGGTTCTTTGTTTGTGTGTTTATGTGCTCAACTATTTGAAATCTTTTCTCACTTCCTACATTTTTCTCACACGCTCCACAAAACAGTACCTTATTATCTGTAGATATTAAATCGAATACTCGTTCTGTAAATTAATCTAGTACTCGAAGTTGGTTTTATTTTCGGCATTTGAACAGCTTTTTAATATTTTATACGCCTAATTTAATTTGGTGGAAACTAGTTCACAACACTCTTACGTTTGAAGACCACGACACAACTACTGGTGGGCAGACAAGCATTGATATAATTGTGCTGCTCGAAACGTTGACCTGCAATTTATCTTTGTTATTTAAACCTCTCAGATAACGAACTGACTATTCTCTGCGCACATACATATAATGAAAGGATGGAAACAGGGGATTCACTGCATGACAACATGACTCTGTATTAGTTCTCGTCACCTTGCGAGTTGCATCATCATGTGCAATACTACCAATGTGAAAAATATTATACAGATGGAAAAAATAATAAAAACATTAAAAATAACTGAAATATGCAATATAAGGGCAATAAAATTGAAATATTATGCATTTATAAAAAATCATAAAAGTATGCAGTTATATGCACCATAAAATCATGTCCAAATAACTGAAAATTCTATAATTCGTGCACATAATGTAAAAGCATGCATTTTAAAGCCCTATGAAAAAACATGCAAATGCATGAACTTCCTAGCCCTAGTGATATATTATCATGACAAAACGTTGCTCTACTGAAAATGAATTGGAAGCATTAGGCAATGTATCTGATAGTTCGGAGAGTATTTCACAAGAAGGAAACCATACTGCAGTAGTGAGGAGACAATTTGTCAAATGTGGAAGTAATTCCATCGAAATATAAAAACATGCATTTGAGTTTAGTACCCTTTCCACAACATGGAAGAACATCCAGTACAGACATAGTCAAACACCTGTCCAACCAGATATGCTACTTCCAGGGTGAATGATATAAAATTACCTTTTCAAGTCATTATGAACAAAACACTTTGTAATATTGTGTTGAAAATGACTAATATTGACGCCCGAAGAGTGTACGGTGACCAGTGGGAAGATTTAGATGAAATTACATCGGAAGCATGTATTGTATACAATTGTTAGCTGGTGTTTATAAATCATATGGTGAATTAACAAGAAATCTGTGGGATCCAAAATCAGGTTTTTCCTGCTACAACGTCACTAAAAATGTTCTTTCCCATATCTCGAGTGTTACGTTCTGATGACAAGTCTGATCAACGGGCACGAAGAGCAAATGACAGACTAGCACATATAAGGAACTTATGGGGAAAGTGGGTGGTAGTACTTGCAAAATTATACAATTCTGGATCAAACATACCTGTTGATGAGCAACTGGTGGGATTCAGATATCGCTGTACCTTCAAACTATATTCCAAGTAAACCTGCCAAATATGAAATAAAGATACAGACACTGTGAGACAGTGCTTCTTCATATGCTCTAAAAGCACAAATTTACACAGGGAAACCACCAGGTATAGAACGTGAGAAAAACTAAGGTATGCGTGTTGTTATGGATCTGACTTATGAGCTAGGAGGACAGAATGTGACGATTTCTTTACATCCTATATTTTGGATGAAGCACTTCTCAAAGGGGGAAATTACGCTTTGGGGGACAATGAGAAAAAACAAGACAGATCGTGCTAATTTATCAAGCAAAGAAGAGTCCACACTTCAAAATTCTACTTCACAAAAGATACCACAGTTGTATCTTATATTCCAAAGATATATATGCAGGTTTCTCTGCCTGTGGTCCGATCGATACCAAGGAGTAATTTATCTGCGTTAAACAAGAAATAAATGCAACTTAATAACATATAAACTATTTCCTTAACACTAATTAGAATTTTCTTCATCGGGTCATTATGGCCCGAAGGACCGAGAGTGTTTGAAGGAGAACAGAAGGGTTAAACATAATATGGCCGATGGTGAATTAAATCCACATGACATATATTAGATATAACTATGATAGGTTTTCTTTATCTTAACCTTTGGGTGTTTGGAAATTAAGTCTTCCACTAGGTGTTTGGCAAACAAAGATTTAGGGGGTACGACACTTGGGGATGTAAATTTGATATTCGATTGATTAGTCAATATATCTACATCGGCTTAAGTGGTTGTGCCCTCACGGGCTCCGATTAGTATGGCTTGGATCCTGATTTGCGTAACTGAAGAATTATGTACTAAGTGCTGAGTTGCTGTTCATTGTGGTATCATTTAATTTCATTGGAGAAATAACTTGCTTATGTTAGCCTGTAGCAGCCATAAAATAACAGACTGTTGGGAATATTGCAAGGGCAGTGGGCAGCAAATTTGTCAACGAGGTTGTTATTAATTTTACCTTGCCTTAACTTCCTACTAAAGCCGATTGAATTTGTTTAACATTTATGTGTCACTATATAGAAAGTTATATATGTATTTCCACAACTTCCTGGGCCCAAATGACCTAGCTGTCGACCGACCCTTAAACCCCACTCACTCACACACTCACTCCACTCACTCACTCACTCACTCACTCACTCACTCACTCACTCACTCACTCACTCACTCACTCACTCACTCACTCCACAACTTCCGCAAAAGATGATCTTGGATATCCATTATAAGTAAATGTAAATTAGAATCCTTTCTTGAAATATAACTTTTGGAACTGGAATCGTACATTTCTTTACTAACAAATTGTTGAAATATCATTTATTTGGGAAATACCCACTAAATATGGTTCGATTGAGCGACTAAATTGAAAATAATGGTTTGCCATAACGAATTACCTTGTTTTGTGGTAATTAAGTTGCAGTTTAAGTGAGTGTTTTTTAGAAGATATCAACTAGGTGTTTGGAGAGTTGGATTAACTATTAATATAACACAAATAACACAATGGGGATTTTCCCTATGCGTATTGTTCCTACACTGAAATGCATGTGTGGTGTATTTCCTTGGATTGTGTATTGTTCTTTAACACATAAAATATCCAAATATAAATTTTCTGTAAGCTTAGATAACTCTGTCATTACTAATGTATTCCTTTGAGCGTTAATCGACCGATTCATAATCTATATTTAAATTCTCTACAGCCCAGTGTGTCTTCTAAAAAACCGGTCCTGCATTGGCGTAAGAATGGCGTTTAGTTCCTGTTCTCGATTCTTGGTCGGTCAGTTCCCTCGATAATTTAACCCTTATTAGTTTTTGATTTCTGCTATTTAGGTTAGAAATATGTGTTTAAGTTTCTAGTACATTTTTTTGTATTGCTGTTTTCATGTAGTTGTGATAAAGATGCTCCAAATAAGTTCACGTTTCTACTACAACTCTTCTTCTCCAATTTAGATGTTTTTTCTTCGGCGCATTTTTTCTTTATTTGGGAATATTGTATTTGGTGATTTATAAATGGAGTATGGTATTAAACTTACATTTGTAGTTTCCATATAGAGTATGTAACTGTTCCACAATTTTTATTGTAGTCTTAAACCTTTGTACCATGACAGAGTACAAACTGTTTATACATTTCTTTGCAATAGAATTTATCCTTGCGTCTATTAAATGCTTTTTCCATCAAGGTCAACACTTCTTGCGCCTCATTTGTAATATTATAAACTGTCAGCTCTATCTGGTCAATGGCATCCGACACAAGAAATTCAGTTGTCAGCGTTACAGTACAGCTTCCCTGTTATCTATCTCAGTGCAGCTATTAACGCCTTTTTCTCCTCTAATCTTGTTAATCGTAGTATTCTGTTGTATCCATTATCTACAGATGTCCGAAAAAGAATGTACCTTTTTCAAACTTTTTCTGTGGGGGAGCCTGGATGTATTAGAATATTTTATATACGAAGACTTGAAGACTTGTGTAATATATCAAAGGCTTCTCTTTTACCTTCCAAAGACCCCACAGCGTTGGATAGGTCACCCTGGATGTGATGATAAAGCGTGTTCCACGGACATGACACCGTGTCAAAGACCGTGTTTGTCTCATCATTGCCTTGAGGTCTGATGGAACTGCGAGAGTAGTCAGAAATCTTTGCTGTCGTTACAAGCGACATGTTGCGAAGAGTATGGGCGGCAATGCAGTATCGCCTAGCCCTATATGGATAATTGCCGTTTCACGAAGGGCGCTCTTATTGAATCTTTGTAAGATAGAAAATAACTTTGCTACGTTACCTAACGCTTCGTAAATAAAACATTACCTTATCACACCAGGCGGCCCACAGAAAAATGTTTGAAAAAGTACAGTCTTTTCGGACACCTGTAGTTGTGAAATATTTAATGCAACCTGTTCTTTTTTCCGTTACTTTTTCTCTCTTCTCTCGTTGTTTGTCATTACTATCTTAAGTGTTAGTTATTTTATATTCTTCTTCACTTCTTATATTCTTTACTGCTTCTTTCTCTTCATTCTTCTTTTTTCTCATCGTCTTTCGTTTTAACTGTTTAAGTTTATTCCTAATCCGCTCTAGTTTATTATTCCTTTGAACTCTTAGTGCCGTGAGCCGATCTGCTCGTATTTCTGAAGTCAGCTGTAGAGTGCCAGAAGCATGCCACCCACCACCGATGTAAAATACCACGGCATTGTTATTGCTGAAAACTGCGTACAAGAAACTATGCCCAGTGGATAAAGCAGGGACACTGCTATTTATTTACGCCAACAAACTCACTGTTGGTGTGGTCTGTGATTCAAATCCCGGCTATGGCATTGGGTTTTTCAGTTCCAGTTCTACCTCTCAGAGAAAATGCTTTTAAGCCAAGGCCCATTTAGTACGATCTCCATGTCTAATATGAGCAGTTTGGATAACTGCTCAATATTTTCTAAACAGCGACAAATGCAACATTAGGACTTTTCAAAGAAAATTTTCTTTTCGCACTTTCAGCTTAAAAATTCATTATTTAAAATGCCCATAAAATAGTACGATCTATATGAAGTGGAAGAATGGTGTTCTTAAACGAAATATCATGCATTATTATTATTATTATTATTATTATTATTATTATTATTATTATTATTATTCTAGATTTCTTTAATTGAATAAAATTGTATGCTGTAAAAAATGAGGTGAAGAAGTATGTTCTAGGTATATTTTTCTAGATACTCGCCAATAAACTGAAGTAAATATTTATGGTTTTAGAGTTTTGATATACTAATTATTAATCTTTCTCCAATATGAAATTACACTGTTAAACACTATTGATGATGATAATTAGTTAAGCTAAGCGGGGGGGGGGGGGGCATACTAGGAATGAGGTTACAAAAATAGGTGTCACTCTCTGTTAAAAGCTGATCGGCATTTACCTCACACTGATCAAAATATTCTAACAGCTTTTCATCATCTACGCCTGCTGCAAAAAACTCGCGAGCACCACTTGCCATTCTCACAGGAAATGCACCACTTACAAACCCAGATTGAGGAGTTAAGAAGTTCAGTGTTATGAAAGCCAGAAAATCCGTTATAACCGTGCCTTTGGAAGGACAAAGAGTGGATTCTGCCAGGGGTTTGAATTCCGCCACTACAGGCTGTCACAAAGATATGTTTACAGTGGCACTAGCACTGAGATGGTCGTGCTTCTGAAGCCGTTCACATCGGCTTTGGCACTTTAATACCTGGCAGCCGCTACACCGGTTGGCTTATAACAATTAATTCCCTACTCCGTTGGTTCCGATTACTGTTTAGTACTTCCTCGTTGTTGTCACCTTCTCTATCCTCTTCCTCGGTAAATAAACCGTTAAGTGCTTGCTAACTTCAGCTTTTATTTTTTCTCCTATTCATAGTCCTTTTATTCTTTTGCGTATTCTAATTTGGCTAGTGTGGTTAAAATACTACATTTTTCAAGCTATTCCATAGCTACGTTGGACTGTTCTGGAATAGTGGAAACGAGTTTTTGTCTGTGTACATGGATTAAAGAGTACTGAGATAACCACCTAAAATGTGCTCTATTGACTTCAACTCATTTCTGCAAATGTGAACCTGAAATTCAGCTTTGGTGGTTAAAGGATATTTGTGTAAATTGATTTGGTGTGTAATCGTTTTGCAAACGTTACCATTTCTGTGAAGATAAGTTATGTTATTGAGCAATTCCGCGAATATGTCATACCGAGTGTTAAAATTTGAAATTAATGTTTCACTTTTTTTACTGAGGAAAGATGATGTTAGATACTCTAAAGTATCTTATGAAGTGCAAAATAAATGTTTTTAACGTGAATATGGGTTCAAATTTCACTTCTTACCCACATATTTCCAAATCACTAAAAATAAGCGCGAATAACGCTGATTTTCATGTCAATATTTCAAGAGCTATGTACAACTCTTTTAATTTTTTTGTTCTGTACATCACACAATGACTCTTCGTCTTCGAAACGTGTATATGGCTAATAATTTTCGATATTTATAAATAATCCTTAGAGCCTGTTTAATTATTACTGTGTGTCAGTGTCAGTTAGTCACGGTAAATAAGGATAAAGTCCTCTGGAGGGAAAAGTAATAGACTGAAATAAATATCATTTTTGATTCTGCGTCATTACAATATAACAAATAAAAAAGTATCAGAAAGTTTTCCTCTATAGTCATTAGTTTTCCCACAAAACACGTGACTAACGGACAGTTAGTGCGGGCACCCGGTGGTCGTCATACGCGTACAGTTGCTTCTGAGACTTCAGTCAGGATACTCTATCAGTCTGTTTCTGACTCCATGGCTAAAACACCAGCCCAAAGACAACGTGAATACAAACAATGTCTGAAGGAGCAAAGCAGTTATGCACAATGGAAGGAAAAAAATAAAAGTGACTATGAGGAAAGGAAGAGAAATACTGAAACAAACAAAAGAAGGAAGAGAACACCTCAAAGGTGAATATAGGAGATGTAAACAAGCACAGCGGGCAAGACCAAGAAGGGATTGATAAGGATACTCCATCAACATCAACCGCTTTCAAAAGCAAACGGTATTTCGGAAAGTGCAGAAAACGTGTTGAGGAAGCATTGCTGCAATCTCCATGTAAAAGAAAAGAAATGATTCGTAAATTAGCAGTTGAAGAGGGATTACATGTTGTAAAACCAAAGCATTCTGTCCCGGTATCAGGAAAACAACTATCAGAGGAACTTAAAAGTCCAATCATTAAGTTCTATCACGATGATTCAAATATCTTACCAAGCTCCTGGAAGAGATGATTTTATTGAAATCCATGTTCAGGGAGAAACAAAAGAAGTTCGCATTAGGTATCTAGTGGTAACATTAAAAGAAGCACATGCACTCTTTCTACAAGACCGAGTAGAAATGTCCGTGGGGTTGACAAAATTCGCTGAATTACGCCCTGCTCACGTGCGTCTTCAAAGTCAGATCCCACATAATGTGTGCACATGCATTATACATGAAAATACGAAGTTTCTTCTCAAAGCATTGTGTAAAAATCACGTACTCACTGAGACTGAATTTCCTAAGTTCATAGCACAAGTGGTTTGTGATCAGAAATCGAGTGAATGTGTGCAGGGAGGATGCTCCAAGTGCCCGGGATTGAGTGGAGCAGACATTTCGGATAAACTTGCTAATTCTCCTTGCGAATGGAAGCTGTGGAGCTCACGTAATGGAAGAATGGAAATAGAAGTGAAAAATGGATCTGTAAAAGACTGCATTGAAGAACTGAGCAATTGCCTGCCACGTTTCCTAAATCACGTTTATGTAAAAAGACAGCAATCCGAGGCCTTTAAGAAGGCTCGGGAAAATGTTGCAATTAGTGAAGCTGTGATACAGATCGACTTCTTTGAGAACTATACATGCAAGAAGCTGCCCACTGGAACAATACACTGATTTCAATACTTACTGCTGTTGCCTGGTATAGCAAAGAAGATATTGGTGAAATTCAGAAACAATCTTTTGCTTTGGTGTCTGATTATGTATCGCATGACAAATATTCAGTTGATATTTGCTTAAGTAATATATTTTCGGAAATATTGGATATTGTTCCGAATCTTGAACTTGTAAAAGTGTTTTCTGATGGAGCTGCTAGTCATTTTAAGCAGAAATACACATTGAGCCATGTGACATATCTTTCCGAAGTATTTGGAATCCAAATTGAATGGCACTTCTTCGAATCCTATCACGGAAAGGGGGCAGTAGATGCGATTGGAGGACAAGTGAAGAGGATGGAATGGACAGCTGCGAAAGCAGGAAGCAGGATTCACAGTGCTGAAGAATTGTTAATACTGTTAGAAAGAAAACCAAAACATGTCTTCTTGAGGTTTCTCTGCCTGAAATTGAAGAAGCAAACGAATTTCTCGACAAAAGATTTGAACGTATTTCACCTATGCCGTCCACTCAGCGGGTTCATTATGTGAAAGTATTAGGTTTAAATGTTGTGGAATATTGTTTTCTTTCATGTGCGGAAAGTGTCAGAATGATGCACAACTTCCGGAAATAAAAACAGTAGTGATATACGCATGTACTACTGCATCTAGCGTTCCTGCACTATAAGGAGTCCAATCAAATACTATTGTGTTACAGGTATGTGCTGTGTGCTGTGTGCTCTCATGTGTCGTCTTTGTTATGGTTTTGAGTCAGCTTTTTATACTTGCAATGACGTAACTGTGATAAGAAATGAGAGCTGTCAACATATGTTTACTCTGTTTATGTTGCATGACATTAATGCTTCTCCAAAGGATATGATTCTTCTCAAAATGATAAATGGAATTACACACCTGTATGTATTACATGTATGCAACGTATAATACGCATCACTATGATTTACCATATGTTATACCATGTAAAACAAAGACAAGGTATTACAATTTTCGCAAGTGTCAGTTAGTCACAAACTCATGTCAGTTCGTCACGCTGACCTTTTGAATAAGTATCTCCAGATGAGAATAACATGCCAAACCTTTTTTCAGGTCATTTGAAAGCTTAGAAGTTCCTCTCTCAAGTGATTTTTCAGAACAAATCAAATATGAAAACTTTCAGAGAAAACGGAGGACAAACGTTTGAAGTTGGACCTGCAGTTGACAAAAATGTCAGTTAGTCACGAAAAGTTTAGCGCTCATTATTAAATAATTGTTTCACTTTTTAAGGTTTTTATATTTCCTATCACAACCGCCAATGTATTCTCTGTCATCGTATGTCGTTAAAATAACATTTTTACACCTATATTGACCATTACACAGACATTTTAGTAAGAAAATGTAGCGTAAATGTCAGTTAGTCACACGCGGAATTGCTCTATTATAGTAGTACCCAACCTTTAACGACCACATTCCAAGAAATTGTGAAACTGTCCCTCAACGTTCTTCCCCTGCTAATGACAGAGAGGGTCCTCAATATATTCTTAGCAAAAGGATCTGCGGTTGTCAAGTCGCATAAGTATTGTACACTCAGAATGTCTAAAAGGCAATGGGAGGAGGAAGGCCGTTAAGACATGAAGATTACTATACATCTCGATGAATTGTATCCACATTTAACCATAGAGCGGTAATTCATAGTAGTTCGTCTTCCCTTTGTGTGTTTGTACACAATTCATTACAAATACAAGTAACAGTGAAATTATCAGCCAGCAGTTGCGACTTTCCGAGTACACAGTCTTTGCGTCTGTTGCATCGAACGAGATAGTCTCTACGGTAACGAGTCGACCTCTCAATCTGGCAATCCCAGGTTCGAATTCTGTTCCATCGGCAACACGGAGCTATTTTTGCGGTTTCCCCCTGCACAGAAGGTAAATGCAGGGGGGTTGTTATTCCACCACTAATTTCCGGATCATGTTTTCCTTTGGTGTGTTTCACCTTCATTGTGTCAGAGTTGTAGATTCAGGCGACAGCGATTGGTGCCTGATGGTGGAACGCCGAAGCACCGCAAGCATACTAGAATGAATATATTTTAGATGTGGCACGGCTTGCGACTAATGCGCGCCCATGGAACCCCGCCCCTAGGCCACACACTCACTACTGCAGGGGCCTGCGCCTCGGGAACTACACAGGAACTGCAACCCGGAGGCACAGGAAAACAGCGGAACGCTGTACATAGTGTAAATAGTGAAGTGAATAAAGTGCAGTGCGTGTGTACGTGTGGTGGGACGTATATTTTTGGTGTGCCCAGTATGTGTGTATGTGCGTGCGTGTGATGGGACGTATATCTCTGGTATGCCCAAGAGTGAGTGAATGTATGTATGTGTGTATATAAATGTAAATAAGTATATCGACAGGAAAGACAACCCAAGAACGAAAGTAGCCAGTAAGATCAAATAAAACTATTCTCGGGGACCTAAGAATGGTCACCGTATGGATTTTTCCACAACCCAAAAGACTACAAAATGTAAATATAGATAGGTGTAAATATATGTAAACTGTAGCCTGTAAACCGTGCCCTATGTACCGGCACCAGGCCAAATTTCTTTAATAAAGCAAACTGAACTGAACCCCGCTCTTGCAAGCGCGCATCGTCGTGCGGATCCGGCCACTCTTTGGTTACTTAGGAGAAGTGAAATTGAGCAATGGCGGGGCTGAGCTTCCACTAAGTGATTTACCCTATGCTATGTCCAGTGCTAAGCCATGTGGCTTGCAAATAGCAATTTATTACTGACAGGGAAAAGAAGCGAGATTTAGAGATGGGACGGTTTCCCAGAAAAAATAGTAGCAGCACTTCATGTTAATGCCAACTATGCTCAAGGGTGAAAAACTCATTTTAGCACATAAGAACAAACATTTTAACAAAAGACACTTAATTATTAAAGCTAAACTTCAGCTAAACTTTAAAGCAAATTGTAATACCGAACCCAACTTTCTGGACCTGGTGTGCATGTGTGTTCCTGCTCGTTTGTGTGTTTGTGTGTGTGTGTGTGTGTGTGTGTGTGTGTGTGTGTGTTTACGCCACATTTATTAATATTAAATACGAAACAATATGTGAGTACTGCTGTAGTAAAACCGTTCAACCCCACAAATTACAGTTTTCTGGTAACAGTTGAACCTATATGTAGAATATAAGACACCATCTTTGAATAATCTGTGGCTTTAAAAATTTTAACCAAATCCCATAGTAATCGGGTCCTGAAAATGATATGTCACAGCAACATCGTCCAACTCCAAATTATATATCATAGGAAAAGTAGCCAACCCCAAGTTATTTGCGTGCTACGTCAAAAAACAGCTAACACATATTTTTCTTAAGGGTATTAAATATTGTAACAAGTGAGAAAGCTCCAGTTACTGCTAATCACACTTTATTGCCTTCTAGTAAGCGTAGTGCTAACGTTACACTTAGATCACTTTTGTACAGACTCGGAGCAAAACAATAATTATCGAATCACAATAAGGAACTGTCAGATTACAACTCGCACGGAAGTGCTACTCGGCACGATTCACAGGCGCTGTCCACTGAACGCTTCGTAGACGTTTTAACTCACTCCAACACTTCACCCAAGCACGATGCGAACAACTTCTACTACTTCCTGCTACCGGGCACAAGCAGGTCCCTTATATAGTTCATTAGGCAATGGAACGGTTCTGGAAGAAGAATGATCGGATTTGGCTGTGAGAGAACAGACAAGACACAGCACCACTACACAGTAGCTATTGTTTCCGGAGGCTCTGTTGTTCTATTGGCGGCCGGGTCTTTAGGGCAGGTAAACGGCTCCGGCCCGTTCCTGTTGCTGGGCAGAGATCAGGCCCCGACTGGCATTTCTTACCAGCCGGGGGCGCGACAATATGAAACGTCGGACCATCTCTATTGTTAAATAAATAACGACTAACTCCCTTGTTTTTCTTCTGTATATTAGACATGAAACATTGGGCCTTCTCCATTGTTAAATAAGTAGGGGCTAACTCCCTTGGTTTTCTTCTGGATATTAAATATGAAACGTTGAGACATCTCCACTTCTAAATGGCAGGGAATGTTAACGATATTCGAGGCTTGTTACATAACGCCAGTAAGGCTATTGATTGTCATTCGAATGAATATTCACCACTATGCGTAAGGAAACCAGAGCGGCACTACAATTCACTGACAGTCATCACTGTGGTGAATAAGCAGTTAAAGTGATTCTAACGTGTCTTGGTTCTATGCCGGTGTGATCAAAATGAATGAGAACAATCAATTGCTCTAAACATCAGGAATAAGGCGAGGGAAAAAAGTGGCGGACAGAACAAAATGGAAGTGCTCTATTGAAGAGGTAAGTAAGTTAAATTTGTACCCACATGTGATCTTTATGTAAGACACATTAATGTAAAACCTATGACTTAAAGGATACTAACATTCCAGTCCGTTCAATTCGCAAATTTACTGATTTTGGGGATAGGTACAAGTCAGAAAGTTTAACCCGCATTCCAACGTGCCGTCAGGCAGGTAACTTTAAAGAAAAGGATGAAATGCCAGAATCTCAGCCAGGAAGATGTGGAAAAATTGCATACTGTATTTTGTTCCTGCGAGCAACGTCGTCAACTAACGACTACGGAGGACCACAGGCGAGACAGAATAAGTATGTTGGGAGCCATATTAGAACATTCGTGGTTTAACAAAAAACAGAGTGCAGGGTGTAGGAAAGCCCTTACTGCGGTGTGGTGTTCCCAGGAAAGAGGAGGGCATAGGATTAACTCGAATTGTATTAAAATAGACAAATAGACAAATAGACAACAGAGTGATTATTTGGATTCGGGAATTCTTGAGCGGACGAACCCAAAGAGTGCGGGTGGGAAATAGACTATCGTCCCCTACCGAAGTAACCTCAGGTGTCCCCCAGGGTAGCGTGATCGGGCCGTTGCTTTTCTTAGCATATGTAAATGATTTATGGAAAGGGATAACATCACAAATTCGGCTATTTGCGGATGATTGTATAATCTATAGAAATATCAAGACCGAAGGTGACGTTAATAACTTACAAGAAGATTTAAACAAAATTCAACTCTGGGCGCAATCCAATCAAATGGAGATAAATCCAAGTAAATGTAAAACAATTATATTTTCAAGGACAAGAACAGAAGAAAATGTGATGTATAAATTAGATAACAAGAGAATACCCAGGGTAAGTAGCACTAGATATCTAGGTGTAATAATAAATGAAAGATTGGAATGGGGGGAACATGTAAACTCGGTCACTGGAAAAGCCTGCAAAGCATTACACTTTGTAATGAGAATATTAAAACGCAGCAATGGGAAATCGCGAAATTTAGCTTACACATCCTTAGTCCGACCAATATTAGAATATAGCGCAGCATGCTGGGATCCATATCGGGTTGGTCAAAAACAAGCACTCGAGAGAGTTCAAAAACGAGCAGCTAAATTTGTTGATAGAGGAAAGCGATTTGAAAACCCTACAGGCACTGCTACCTCCTGGGAATCATTGGAGAAACGTAGAAAACGGGCAAGGCTATGTGCAATCTTTAGAGCATATAAGGGGGAACCTGCATGGAAAGATATAACAAAGCGGTTGTTGACACCATCATATAGGGGAAGGAATGATCACTCTAAAAAAAATAAGAAACAGGGAACAGAAAACTGATGTAGGTAAATTTTCCTTTACCAATAGAACAATTAATGACTGGAACAATTTGACTGCAGAGTTACTGGAGACTTTGCCTCCAAATGTAAATAATTTCAAAGAGAGGTTAAAAAGAAATCCTGTATAGTTACCATAGTGCATGAAAGGATTGTATATATGTTGTAAGGACTTGTATATTATATTGTAAGGAGTTGTATATTATATTGTAAAGAATTGTATATCATATTGTAAAGAATTGTATATCATATTGTAAAGAATTGTATATCATATTGTAAAGAATTGTATATCATATTGTAAAGAATTGTATATTATATTGACAGCGCTGCCGCCGGGCCATGCTCTAAGCAGTGAAATAAAGTATCTATCTATCTAAAAACAAATTCAGTGACACAATTTTTCTGAAACTTGCAAGGTCGTGAAAGACGCCATTAACGCGGAAAAACTACTTGTTTGTATTCAAACAGCATGTGACGTCATGGAAGGTCCTCACTTCGAGATATCGACTGGCCTTCCCTTAGAGAGGTGTACAGCCGTCAGGTTGGTAAGCGCAACCCCTCTCGCTCCCGCTACGCCTCGCACTCAGTATAAAAGACCGGCTGCCAGACCACTCGCTAGGGCCACTCCCATCCTCCAACACATCATTACCCAACACCTATTCCTGCCCCCTTTCTGTATCCTGAATTAGGCTTACAGAAAGAAACCTTTGCCCAGGACACAAACGCATGACAACACAAGGACAACCTCCCATATCGCACAGATAAAGTCGCATTAGCGGCTAGGTGCTGTGCAAACACGACACACCGTACAGGAGAACCTGTACGACCTGATTTTCGGTTCTGGTCCAGTCGCTAGGTTACTTCAGCGTGGAAGCGCGCTGCCTTCAGTCTTCGTCGAGTAGTCGAGCTCCGTCAGGCGCTGCCATCAGTTGTATTCGTCAGCCAAAGTATAGTCAGCTTCGACCAAGCGTATTGTATGAGCCTTACACACTATGGTTTGGTCTTCATCGAGCCGAGGCGCTCAGCATTAGTATCTTACATACTTTCCTACATGTTCGTCTGTAATGAGCCGATAGGCTTAGCAATTTTCAATTCTACTAACATTACTCGACAAGCTCTTCTTCATCGAGCCAAGCGGTTCACCAACAGTGACGTCAGCACGCATCGAAGTCAACGGGGTCATGCTTCAGGCTCTTGCTTGTCAAAGGGGGCAAGCAAGTGAGCAACTTTTCTCCGTAGAGAAGCAACGTCGGCATTCACCACCATTTCTTCGAGATGTATGCTAATTCAGGCATACACTGGGCATACGCGGAATTAAGCAGGAACGACGCGTTTATTATTCATGGCTGATATGCAGGAATGTGCCACAGTCCGTGTGCATGTTCATTTCAACATAATTGGAGAAGGACCTGTTCCATAGCACACCAGACATTTGGGTGAGACAAACAGTTCTGTATTTCATTTAGATGTATGTGTTCAGTGTTTTAGGGCTTTTATGCCAAAGAAGGGTAGGTGATCTTTTGTATCACGGTTAATGTAGCCTAAACGGCAATAGTTATAATTCCGATTAACACAATCAAGTGAGTGTGTAGTTAAATGGGAAGACTTTTGGGTGCCAACTTATATTGGTGAGTCAGGCCCATTCTACCAGTGTTGCTCAGGAAGTCAAATAGTCAGGAAGGAATTATTACTTAGTGCAAAGAATAGTTTACATTTATGTCTATTTTATGTAACTGTGCTTATTTTTACTACATTTTCGTAATATATATATATATATATATATATATATATATATATATTTCATCATTCACCATACTTTGAAGGTTCTTATGTATATTCTTGTTACTTAACACCGTCAGTGTTAAGTCTTGTATTTATTTATGTTTTCAAAATATATTCAAGGAAAAGGCATTTGGTAATATATGTAACCACAATATACCCCACCGATCCATTCCCAACACGATTCCGCAAATAGATGTCCACTCACTCTCGCTAAGCCAAGTCAAGTGGGGTAGCAGGAAAATCATGGGGCTAGGCTTAGCAAGTGTCAAGTCAAGTAATGGTAGCAGATAGTTAAAGAAGGAGAGAGTGGCTTGCGACAAGCACACTGTCAAATCAGTTGCACAATGTACGTACACGAACAGTATCAATGTTCACATAAATTGCATCACGTATATTTTACCAAAATATTTTTTTTTGCAGGAATTCAACTTCAGCTTCAACACTCCCCGTACATACATATGTTCTGTTCTGATTGTATTCGACTTGAACAACACCAGATGAAAGGAACAGATACAAATAAAACAAAAGCTTCATGAAGGGACAGGCCTTTAAACAAGCATGAAAATCGGGTCCTAACATTGGCTTACAGTTTTCAAGAAAAAAAAAAAAAACAATAGAAAGAGGGAAAAGAACAAAGAAAGAAAGAATGAATCCTTGGTATTACCGAAAGTGTGCAGGCCAAATGACATATTATTCCAGGTAAACCTTATTTTTAAAATTTAACAGTTGGCAAATTTGTCGCTGCATGAAGCTTGGGAAAAAAAAAAAAGACGTGTACCCTCACTTGACTTGAAAATAAAAGCCATAAAGGCTCAGATTAAACTGCTTTAGTAGTTCATACTCCTCTTAAGTAGTGTGATTTCTCTGCCATAACAGACGTCCTCCCCCTCCTCCTCCCACATGGCTTTTTTTTTTTTTTTTTTTTGGTATTGTTCCATTTATATGCCGCCTTTATAGGGTTTTTATTCTTTGAATTCACACACATTCACTTTTCCCCTGCCGGGAATCGAACCCGGGACCCCTAGCATAGCAGGCAGGTGCTCTACCAACTGCGCCACGGGGCCAGCCAAGATCATCCTTTTGTTACATCAGATCAAGTTTTTTACCTTAAAAAAGACAGATGCGCCGAAGAGAAGGAAATGCTGACACAGAAGAGTATGACTAAACGTTTTCGGAGTTTGACCAGGTCACATTGACATGTACAAGATCGACGTACAGTGTACAGACTCTAGTAAAAAGGGATTCAGGGCTTCACTTCCAGATATCTAAAGTAAAACTAATATTAGCCACCAGAACAAGAAATAAGCAGATTAATGTACCTGAGGAGTCACTTATACTGCAGGTGTTGGAGATGATCGTTCTATTTTGAAAAGTGGGAAGATCACAGCAGGCATTTAGCCAGAAGCATTACCTGTAGGAATGAGATCAACCAGAGGAAACTCGCAGAGACTGAAAAATTGCTAAAGAACCACTTCAGAAATGAATGGAAATCTACAGAAGGATTACAGGTTTATGTAGTTGCACTGATGGACTTTCAGGGTGATGGTGTAGAGAGTATTGGTGACTGTAAGGATGCATCTTGTGGCACTGAGCAGTGTGATGGTGTAGTAGGACCGTCATGTGTGAAACTGTTGTGAAATTGATTTAGTTACACTCCCACAACTTAGAGTGATATATCTTATAGCGATCCACACTGATCTATTAATTAATTGCATGCTGGGTTGTATTATATAGAAAAATATATGTATATGTTATAGTGTCACAGCAAAATCAGTGAACTCAGCAAGTGTCACAGCAAAACAGGTCAACTCCAAACAATTTTATTTTATTTCTATGAAACTACTTACGTACGATTTTTGTTATTTATCCATCTGTTGTTGGTGTATAAATCGCATTTCCTTAAAATGCAATTTGAAAAGAGGCAGACGCAACACATTTTTTGCGTTTTCTCAAAGCTGATTATGATGTAGTCGGCCAGTTTTGCTATGACGTTATACATATTAGCGTATGGTTGACGCGAGTATTGCATATAATGGTAGAGAGAGGGGGACTAGAACCGGATTCCGTACAGCAACAGTGCGGACAGTGAGTGAGTTGACCTCAAGTGCTGTGTTATTAAGATAGAACATACAAAGTCGCGTTTTTCTAAACGGAGCTTATTTGATAGAAAGATAGTCATTTTCGCTGTTTACAATCATTATGCATTCTCGTCCAGAGCGTCGTTCTGATCAGTGCTCCATAGTTGTTACATTATGCTTTGATTCTAAACGGCGTCAGCAACGCAACCTGACAGACTCATTACTGGAGCTGTCGATTCTTATGCACCACAGAAGTATCTGAATAGGCTTCTGCACATAGCATAGAACTTTTATAGCCCTCAAGACATTGATTCAGCTTTCGCGGCCTCTGAGATGTGATTCACAACTTCGTAAACAAGCAAATCATACTATGGATGAAAACTCCATATTTGGTATCCAACTTATGTCCTACTGATAGTTCACCAGGGAAGTTGACAAAATATGTACTTTGCGCACCTTTCCATATGCTATCTCTTAGGGTAAAGAATCTGGTAAGCAATAGCACTCTGAAAAAGTGCGAAACTTGGGCTGTATACTTCGGATTGACATTATTATTAAATCCACCAATCGAAGCTGCCATCACTGCATCTGTTCAGCAGAACTAAGATGCTACACATATTGCAATCTCATTGTCCATTATGAAATCTCGATTATTTATTATATTACACGGAAAGGACTTCATCAGTACGATATTGCATACATTACAACTAGAATTACCTGATGCAAAAGTTAATAAAATTGAAGGTTCATTGAAGGTTTAAATGGGAAACTCGTCAGCGGAATAGTAAAGAAAAATTGTTGCTATAAATAGCAATTAGCCAATTCAATTTTAAGGGACACTGGGAGTGAAATTTTGGTCAAAATTGTCAAAAAGTCGAAAATTGTTTTTTTACCTTAAAATGTTCCTGGAACACCGGTGCATTTGGATCAGCTAACATTTTTCATATCCCCCACTCCATGGGGCCATTACGGCCCTTTCAAATAGCGCTCTTCCCTTAACGTACACAGCATGTTCCTATATAAAAGCCTGTTTTTCTCAAAACTACATTTCTGCACATTCCAAAAGAAGGTCGTGCCTGAGTTTTGCTTCTAATTCAATGAAAATTTCCAAAAGTATTCATAAATAGCAGCTAAACAAAACTATGATTTAATATTGATGTTATCAGTAACATGAATTCCAAAAACATTTTTTTTTTTTGTATGAAAAAAATTAATAATTTTGAAGATTAAATTTTCCTTGTTATTAAACAAATATGTACAGCATAATCAGCAAACGTATTTGAAATATCTCTTCATACAATTGTTACCCATGTTTTAGAGTATCAGTTCTGCCAATATAAATGAATTTTGAAAAGTCAATAGACGCGAGCTCTATTTTGAAAATGTGCCCATTAATTTCATAAAATAATGTATATATCCTAAACGAATTATCCAATTTTAATGAAATTTGGTGCACCTCCTATTCTCATATAAATACAAACAAGGTAAATTTTTCAGAAAAATCTATCAAAAAATGTGGAACTTTCAAATTTCACTCCCAGTGTCCCTTAAAATATTTCTAGGTTGAACAGTACTTCAATGAGATACTACATATAATATCGTAATTAATCATTACATAAATAACTGAAGCTCTAAAGCCAATCAGAACTATCCTGTAGATCATGCTACACTTTTACAAGTTTCAGAAGAAGTAAAATACCTCATCAAAAGTAGTTGAATCGGGGAATGTTTCCATTACACTGCCGGCACTGAAGGACAATACAGATTCCCTGTCTCAAGAAATCAGTAAAACGGCGGTCTTCATTAAGGGATTCCAATTTCTTTCGTATTTTTATGCTAATGATTTGGTTTTAGAAGTCTAGGCTTCCATGGTTTTGTCGGTCAGATCTTTGTACTTGTTCCCCCTTTTAGCGGCGGCTGTTGCTACAGCCTAACCTACAGCTACTCGTATACTAGTGTTAGCCAGGTTAGAAGATGCTAGGACAGGGCTGGACAAAAGCGTGAATCCCTGTACTTCGTGAACCCTTCGCCGTGTAACTATGCAACACACTCCCTTCCTTAATTGATTTCAGGAGTCCAAAGGTCGCTTTGTGACCGGTATCTGTGGAGGAATTGTGTATCGCCATCTTCCTTTGTAAGAATATATATATATATGGATTTCTTCTTCGAGCCAACATTGAACGGCTTTATTGTAAATATTATCCCGCATACGATCTACACTTTTATATAAGTTGTATACATTTCCTGTTGTTATCATTATTATTATTATTATTATTATTATTATTATTATTATTATTATTATTATTATTATTATTATTATTATTATTATTATTATTATTATTATTATCATTATTATCATTATTATCATTATTATCATTATTATCATTATTATCATTATTATCATTATTATCATTATTATCATTATTATCATTATTATCATTATTATCATTATTATCATTATTATCATTATTATCATTATTATCATTATTATCATTATTATCATTATTATCATTATTATCATTATTATCATTATTATCATTATTATCATTATTATCATTATTATCATTATTATTATTATTATTATTATTATTATTATTATTATTATTATTATTATTATTATTATTATTATTATTATTATTATTATTATTATTATTATTTCTTTGTTATGATCACAGATTTAGAGCGTGCCAAAGTTCTAGATGATTTACAATCTAAACATTAACATACCATGCCATGTGACAACTCTCTTAACCAACAAATCAAATTATGAAATACTTATTTCAAATGTATAAAATTACTTGGTACTGTGCCAGAGGATAAACTAATTAGTTATATTCCCATTCTTCAAGAGTTAAAAACTGAGTTTACTTCACATAGCTTCCATGATTTCAGGAATCTTGAGAACGACATTTCAATGTTCCT
This sequence comes from Tenodera sinensis, assembly GCA_030765045.1. Classification (NCBI taxonomy): domain Eukaryota; kingdom Metazoa; phylum Arthropoda; class Insecta; order Mantodea; family Mantidae; genus Tenodera; species Tenodera sinensis. The sequence continues at coordinate 136,999,690 of CM060964.1, read as the reverse complement.
AAGTACTTACATTGACTACACTTAAGAGTTAACTTGCAATGTGAACTCATAGATCTACAAACAGATCGAGTGACAAACAATGTGGAGAGATTTAGTTCGCACAGACGTGCTCAAGGAAGTGTGTAAGGTAACACATGTTGGTTTGAGAGATTTTTCTGCTTTTGTTACACTGTTACAGCAATGTTCTGCTTCGCACATGTCTGTGAACAGTTTTTTTTTTTTCCCTGATGAACATAGAAAAATCAAAACTGAGATCTTGTGTTTCAGATAACCACTCTCGGCGCAACTGCATATTGCTCTCAGGAATATTACGCCAGAGTGTGAACGTCTTCTCATATGTTCGGATGATGATAATTAATGTGTGTTATTCCGATTTCACATAAGACCACTTCTTTCCTGTTTGAAACAAACGCGGTGATCGTTAACTTTGCCAATCCGCCACTGTCAACAGTTCAAGAAGCGAAGAAACCCCACTCCTCCAACCAGCAAGAATATTACGCGGGTTGCGTGCACAGGGGACTCGGAGCAGACATTATTCTGCCCGCCCCTGTGCTAGGGTATGGACAACATGTGGCGTCACATATTAGAGACTTGCCTCTAAACCACGGTTTTAAGGTAATGCCATTTGGTCTCTTTCCGTCCAATCTACTAGTTCCAGCGTGTTCTAAAACTGAAAGAAAGCTTATAGAAAATAAGCCATCTTTTATACGCCTTCAAGCATAAAATGCCTAGAATATCCAAGTCGGTCTGGGTGGCTCAGTTGGTTAGACGCTGGCCTACGGATCCCAAGGTCGCGGGTTCAAACCCGGCCCAGGCCGATGGTTTTTAAGTGTGCAACCACTCTGCTAGTGCATTTATGCGATAAACAGAATTTGGAACCAATTTGCAGGGCTACAGCTATCCTGAAAGACACGTCTATTAAAGTTTCAATATTGGGAGACGGAATCTTTTTTAGCCAAGCACCTATTCTTTTTCCTTTATCGCGATGTATTTCAAAATATAAAAATCGTTTCGTGGAAAGGAAAAGCAGATTCACTCTGACATCTTTGAAAAAATACCTCATTGCGCTGTACAAATAATAAAATCATTATGATGAAATACGGGACTACATATCAATATATCTAAGCAATATATATAAGCTTTAGTTTATTGTACACTCCATATACGGCAACCAAGCGTAACAACATTACTTTGGTTATATTTCACTCCAGAAGTTCCTAACAACCTGAGTGTACTGTGTATTTAGGACGTTATGATTGAAGCATTGATACCTAACCTTGTGTCCATAGAAGGGGGTGCTTCATGTTTACTGATAACGAGGCATAGCAATTCTTAGGCAGTTGGCTTCAATTTAGTTACACTCAAAACTTCTGACTACAGCGAATGCAAAATAAGAGGGGCCAAGGGTCAATGGCAGGCAGGTAAATCCCGGTTCGAGTGCTATCTGAGAACGTCACAAGATTGTAGAAGGGATAGGGTGGTTTGCTCACTAATACGTCCTTGCCTATAACTTTATTTCTCTCCGTTGGGGTTTTAGTGCTTAGAAATTCCTGTCTGTGTCTATGCAATCGATGACTAATGGTGACGCAGGCCATGCTGGAATACTTGAGCTAAAAGCTTAACTGTCATTTATCTGTAAGATGTGTATATGTATATATATATATATATATATATATATATATATATATATATATATATATATATATATATATATATATACTTCTACCCCTTGTGTGCAAGACTGTTTTGTATTGGCCAGAGCGTTCTGTATGTTTGGGACGATACCACTATTTTTCGATTATGAGCTTTGAGCTCCGAGATTCAATATCGAAATACACATTAAAAACGTGTAAAACAAAAACTTGTTCACTCAGTTATTGTAGCTTCACTATATTGTCTACTGCGAGTGCAATAGGTACAGGAAATATCGTAGCTCACCCAACAACATCCATGTTGAGATTTCACTGGAAATGTATGTTTTGATTCTCCCCGAAGGAACCAAAACTTTTTGAGAAAAAGTTCCGGTATTCTTGTCTGTGAACAGCATACAAAAGGAAAAAGAAAGTGTGCTATAAATACCAAACTTGGTATTTAAATCGTCCACAAATGCAACAGGAAGATTTTCTAGAAAATCCTCTGCTGTACTACTTTTCAAATGAAAAACGTTTGTCTATTTTCTCGATGATGGCTCTGAATATTTATATTAAAATGCACTATAATTAAGTTATAAGATATAGTTAAAAAGGAGTGTGAAATTTCAAGGCCGGTAAAGGTAGAAGTTTTTGACCAGCTATTCCGTTTGCAACCACAAGGAAGTTGTAATGAAACTGATTATGCAAACGTTTATCTCTCACTTGAAGTAGTAACAGGGAAAAGTTTTTTGCAAGTATAGTTTGTAGACGCTATATAAATTAAGCCCAATATTGGGGCTGCATATTGGGTGTATGTCACTTTTAATGCTTTGCATGTCTCAATTAGCAGCAATTTGCTGTCCCACTTTAGTATAGTTGCAGATTATGTATCCCTAATTGTCTAAGGTGGTGATGGTGGTGGTGATGGTGATGGTGATGGTGATGGTGATGGTGATGGTGATGGTGATGGTGATGGTGATGGTGGTGATGGTGATGGTGATGGTGATGGTGATGGTGATGGTGATGGTGATGGTGATGGTGATGGTGATGGTGATGGTGATGGTGATGGTGGTGGTGGTGGCGGTGGCGGTGATGGTATCGATGGCGGTGGCGGTGGCGGTGGCGGTAATATCTTACCAGTAGATAAAATAAAAATAAAGAACGAGGTACGTGATCAGTTCATTATACTGCGAAAACAATCTGGAACTATATACAACCAAACGCTACGAATCTGGGTGAAGTGAGTTAAAGAACAAATTAATTTTAACATTCAAAGCTTCCAAATTATGGCATCGGTTCAAGAGAAAAAACAAGATCGTTTCTCCCATGATCGCGCATATAGTTGGCAGCAGATTTGTTGGTGACTACGTTGATATAGAAAAGAGAACATGAGATTGTTACGGCAGTAAGGCCTTTCACTGAACAGTATAATTTTACACCAGAGCAAATAATTAATGCAAATCAGTTAAGATTTGCCAAAGAGTTAGGTTCTGATAGAACTTCTGTCTTTAAGGGATCAACGACGTGGATATCGTGGGTTTAGTTGCAGGAACCACCCATTCATATATGGTAATGCCTATTATTGAAATGTATGGAACCTTTCTTTCACACATGTATGTTCTTGTCTCGGAATCCAGTGGGAAATCATCAGCAAACATATCACTTGAATTAACCAATGTGAAAGCATAGACTAGCAGATCACCAAACATGACAAAAAGAAATTACAAAGTGCTCCTGGAACAGGGACTATGGCAATATTTGCGCGGCAGAGATGAAATTCTTTTTTTGGTTGATTCTTGGACAGCAAATGAAGACGATGTTCTATATAATGAACCACTTCCATGAGAAGTCGAGTTTTACAATAAGCTGCTTGCTTGCAAAATGTACTGAGTTGGTAAACCAGCCGATGATTTCTTTTTCCGTCTATTCAAAAATATATGTACGGTTTATTACACATACGGTAGTGTTATCTTCCACAGTTAAAGTGTGGCAAAGAGGACAATTTCTTCGCATTCAATCGTTCGTGTATTTCCAATTTTCGGCAAATAGAATAAAATAATTGATTCGATTTGCTTTCTTCAAATGTGGATACATGAACATCTAGGATCATTTCAGACACCTTTCGAATACTGCTTCTGGAGTGGTTTAGAAGATGAATGTTTCAAAGAAACTGTTTAGCTTGCCTTAACTGTGAAAGATGTTTATGTGCATACCACGGATTACTTATCGACCTTCATGTTTACTGCATTTGAACTGCCATGGGTGAGTAATGTGTTTTATTTCCATTATCAAAGCGTTATTGAATGAACCTACAATATTCAGCTGTGTTTGAACTGTTGTACCCGAGAATTCCTGTCTTTGTGTGTACTCATAGTCTATATCTGGCAGCTGGTAGCTCATGTGTTTGTTGCCCATACCAACGGTAATTTGCATGATATGGATATTTTAATATTGCCTATTCAGTTATATAAGTTCAAAATGTGCGCGACTACTGTTCGGTACCTTCCCTTGTTAGAGTTTAAGGGCATCAATAGCAATTTTTTCATCTATATTTTAAAGTACAGGTAATCTGTTGGTTAGCAATGCTAAATAGATTACGAATTTGTCGTTTAAACGTGAGGCAGAAATATGTTTTTCTCTTTGGAAAGTACAAGTTTTCAGTCTTAAAAAGTCGCATTCCTTCGAAGCAGAGAAACTACTTTTGGCCGACATCTTAGAAGACGTTCAGTCGCAGTATGAATTGTTTGTAGTGTAAACTGCGGAGTTTAAGACCATGAGAGCATTTAGGGCGTAGTTCCGATTCTGACTTCATCCTTGGTGAAGTAATTTGGGGAGCAGTAAGCTGTTATAATGGCGAACACGTAAATGATGGTGACTGTTGTAACTTCCATACAGTGAACAATATCCAGATAAGTGCGATTTAATTGGTCCATATCATGTGCCGATTAGCCCACGGCGATTTGTGAAAACGAATTGAATAGTATTGCGAACGTATTTTCTTTCGGGCCTCGGTAACCGAGGCAGTTGTTGACGAGATTCGCTGCATGTCTATTTGCACCTAAAAGCTCAGAGCGAGTCATCCAGCTAGCAGTGTGATGCGTTTGCAAAATCAGCTTCATTCACAACTCTGGTAATGCTGTAGGTCACACAAGTACATTTTCACTTTCACTATTGTTTTCGCGTAGAAGAATAACCTTCATCTGCAAGAAACGTAGCAGTTATGGACAGGAACAGGAATGCTGAATCCAGCAATGTTTTAATGATGGGTGCACACAAACAATGTGAGGTCTCAACAGCATTGTACTTCCTTCGTCCTTGTCTAGGGCAAAGTGGACCGCAGTAACTGTACAGCAATGCTGTCTAGAACAAAAGATGGGAAATTTTATAATTTAGAAGTATAACTGTCTTATTTCTAAATTATAGAATTTACCATCTTAATACTTTTAAATCAAACAAGAAGAAACACAATAATAAAAAGAGTGTACCTTTTCCCTTCGAACTTCTTACACACATGTTATGCTGTGTTTTGCTTAACGCCACCGCTACCTGTGTGTATACCAGTCATGGGGTATTTGTAGTATTTTGAACTAAAGCTGGAATTTCAATAACCTTTCTTCTTCCGAAGAGATTGTCTCCAATGTTTCATTTTAGTTTTGACCATACATATTCTGTGGGATTCAAAGTACAACGACAAGGGAGCAGCCTAACAACTACATGGCCGTGCTTAGCAGCTAATTCATCAATAACGTGCATTTTGTGTTTATTGTACATTTATTTCATACGTTTTTGCAGCTGCAGTACTGTCGTTGGTGGTGGCCTCTTTCACCATTCGTTTGCACTGTTTATATACGTACGTACTGTGTGTGCCGCCACGTGCCGCTTGCTGCACGGACCTGTCCTTCCCTCCCTTACCCCACCTAGTGGCCGAAAATAATGCGAATATAATGTACAGATATACGTTTAAAATATCATATACTGCGGTTAAAAGTGATAATGTCACTGTTTGCTTCTTCTGCTTTATTCCACTCTATAAGTTCTCATTGCATGTTATTCTGTAAATTTTCAGCTGTTCCTGTCCTGCTCTTCCCTCAAAAGGAAACCTTAAGCACTATGTTGAATGTATTAAACACGAAAACACCTGACGGCGAGAAACGAAAGTTAAACAGAAGCATTAGATACATCTGATGCCTAAATACAGTAGCAGAACAGTAAGCGATACTGGAGGTGACAAATTATTATGAAGGGGTATATTGCAATTCATTTTATTGTCGCTAATGGAACGGTATAAGCAAGCATATTAACAATAGATTGAAAATACTTCATAAGCAAACTGTTTCATAAGACATCAATATTAATATGAAGTCAATATTTTCATTTAGTTGTGTGAAGGAATACTCTGCGCAGCTCCATGATATGTCTAATGTGTAGCACCTCTGCCTAGTGCTGCGAATGGCGTTATTTTGAATCTCGGTTGAGATTATTGGTATTTTCCTAAAACTAAACATTTTGTGTAGCTTGCAATTCTTTTTTTTTTAATTCCCTGGCCAATTTTTTGACTCGCAAACACCATCAGATGGTGTCATAAAGGGCATTAAGCAAACATGATGATGATGATGATGATGATGATGATGATTGGGCCCCGGATTCTCAGCACGTCATCGTTTGATTGTTGCATCTATATTGCATCATATGTATTGCTAACGTGTGCATAAATTCTTATCATGCATCCTAGATTAAGAAAATTCATATTTTTATTGTTGATTTTATTCGTTTTCTATTTTAGAGCATGGTTTTTTTTTTGTTTTTTTGTTTTTTTTTTTTTCGATTTTACGTTGTGATTTATTCAATTTCTTAGCCTTTTGACATTTTCTACTACGAAGTTTTATATTATTGATACTTCACATAAAGGTTAATTTTCAATCGCCGCAATTTCACTATTCACCTAAAAATAAGAGCAACTTTATACATCACTTATTACCGGGCGAAACGGCTCCGCAGTAATATGTAAGTTTCGTATTCGGGAGGTCCCGGGTTCATTATGGTCGAGCCAGCCAATCAGATCATGGCTTCCTCGATGGTTTCCCTGGTTCGATGGTGGCATGCTGTAGGGTTCCTCTTGTACCTCGTAATTTCTGTAGCTATCAGTAAGTTTCGTCTGTTTGAGTGTAGAAGGACTAGGCGACGTGTGTCACGAGAGAACGGTGATGGTGACGGTGACGATGACGGTGGCTTTGGTGTTTGATGATGGTCTTGCTGTGGATTCGGTGAATACGCAGTGCTAGCCGGCGTCATGTGAAATCGTTAGGGCCCCCTCCTTGCTAGCGGACATCGTCGTTCGAATTTGGTCGCCCTTCGGGCCTCCCACAGGTCACGTTGGAAGCTAAAAGGGCTCACTGTAGCCTACTTGAGGTACTGTGCTCCCGTTACTCCGTCTGTCTATTCCAAACTCCTAATATACTTGACTCGCATTTTTGAAAGAAAATGTACATTCCTATTTAATGGTTAGTATGGAAATGCTAGTAAACTAAAAGAAAACGCGAAAGACAAAGTAAATAAAAAATGGAATAAGCTTAAAAACGCAGTAAGAGAGGCTGCAGAGCAAGTTATAGAAGAACAAGGAAAACTGGAAAAGATTATGCGGTGGAATAATGATTGTAAGAAAATTATAGATGAGAAAAATGAAGCAAGGAACAACTATTTACAAAATAAAACAAGGGCTAGCCAAGATCAGTATAAAACTAGGCCAACAAAATATGTAGGAAAAGGAAAGAGTGGACCAATAAAAATGTATTAACTTTGGAAGAAGACTAGAGAATTAATGATACTGGAAAGATTTTTAATAATGCTAAGAATGTTACTATAATACTAAGTTTACTCCGACAATGAAGGGTTAATCCAATCTGAGCCAGTAAAAGTTTTAAATAGTTGGAGAGAATATTTTATAGGCGTTTTAACACAAATCAACTGGAAGAAGTTAATCGGGCAACACAATTACTAAATAAAGACAGAGGAAGTCTCAGTATCAGAGGAAGTAAAAGCCCGCCTCTGCAGCATGGTGGTAGCGTGTCTGCATCACGTCCAAGAGGTCTTGACTTCGAATCTCGCCTAGGGTGAGTTATTCGGATAAGGTTTCTTTCCGAGGTTTTCCCTTATCCTGAGAATACGAATGTCGGGTAACTTAAAGCTCCATGGACCTCGGGCTCATTTGAGCATCATTTCACCCGTTTCATTCATTCACCGTCGGATATGACATTACGTTGGAGGACGTTGACAACAAAAATCAACATATAATGAAATTTGTCATATAATAAACAAACTAACCAAGAAAGCACCAGCCCCGACAATATTCCACCAGAATTAATCAAAAATGGTGGAAGAAACCTAAAAGAAAAACTTTGCAACTTAATTACGGAAATCTGGAATGATGGTAGAACACCAGATCGATCAATGGAAAAAGGCGACAAAATTATCTGTGCTATCTTTAGACTCATCACTCTCCTTGACACAGCTTATAAAATATTTGCCATATTGCTTAACAAAAGGTCCATTGACAAAATAAAAAGAAAACTCTAAGAATACCAAATGGGCTTCAAGAAAAATAGATCACTCAAACACATCTTCATAGTGTAACAGCTTTTTGAAAAATGTCAAGAATATAAAGTAGATTTGCACAATATATTCATAGACTACACACGGAGTTTTGATTCCCTTAATAACTGAATGTTTAATATTCTATAAAGTGCCAACTAAGCTAATCCAATTAGTAACTTTAACTGACACGACTGATAAGGTGAAAATAAATGACAATATAAGTGAAAGTTTTACAATCCAATCCCAAGTTAAACAAGGAGACCCGCTCTCAGATGCCTTGTTTCGTCCAGTGTTGCCAGATCTACTTTTTTCGAAGGAGATCTCCTTATTTTTTGCACATCTACTTTTCTACTTACGGTTAATTACAAAAATGCAAAAATTTCCTTTTTTAAAAATGCAGGAAAATGTGCTTATTTTATCCTTTTTAAAGGCAATTTATAATTTCCTAATTGATAAATAGTGCAGTCTTGTTCATTATTACGGTGATGTCCCTTTTCCTCAGCGTCTTATGAGAAACACAAGATAAGAAACTACTGCGTAATCCCTCTGCGCTTTAAGAAACGAAAGGGGCTGCCCATCACCTCACCAGTCCTATGATTTACAAATAAGTCGCTATCGCTACTGACTAAGGGCTTCAACCCTTCACTAGCCTCTGACCTACCTCAGTTCATTATAAACAGGGCCCGGATGTTAGGCAAATCACCTTTTTTAACCGGAGAGTATATATGAAAGACCTATTAGGGATAAACATTTTCACACATTTGGGGACGACAGGCACAATTTTTAGTTTTCCTTTTTTGCCTATTTTAGCTCCCGTTGAAAGTTAACCGCCTTTTTTTTTTAGCCCTTTTTACCTCGTTATTGTATGTTTCCTTTGTTTTAAATACATTTTAAAAAAAGCTCGCATATCAAAAAACAAAAGATAATGATTGTACGAATTAAAAATGTGTTCACCTCACACAAATATTTGCTGAGAATCTTATTCTCCAGCAATACATATATTTCTAAGAAGTGTTTGAATAGTATAACAGGTTACTTCGGAGTTTACCACCGAAGTAAAGTATTACATGGGGGATGTAGAGAGGAATGCATATTTGCATTGTGTCTTTTTTAAGATTTGTATTATTCGCCTCCCTTGCCCGATGATCAACTCATCCCTTTTCAAGCCAGGTAGCTCGTCAATGTTACCTTTTCTCCAGATCCCGTTATTGCGTACTTCGAACTCTCCAATCTGTTCCCACACCCCTCTTTTTGAGACAATACACAGTCGGGGTTTCCCAATCTCTGAAAGAAAGCACGCACACTCAGGCCTCAGCAAGTAGAATCTCTTAGTTTGAAACTGAACTTGTATTAAACAACTCCATCAGCAGTTTTCGTGATTATTCCAATATTTACCATGCCGAAAATGAGTGCACAGTTAAGTAGTAGGCTGCATGGTTATTTCCGCGAATTCGGTTGAGATACGCTATCTACCAATGGAACTGTTCTGATGTGCAAAGTTTGTGAAAAAACAATTAACCACGAGAAAAAGTATTTTATACTTCAACATTTGGCAACAGTAAAGAATAAAGCTGGAATTGCTAACATGGCCGGCAGAAGACGTTCTGTTTAATATCAATAGCGATTGCAAAAACTAGTAAACAATCTGTTTTCTCTGGATCTGTGCAAGGCTTTTGTAAACTCGGGAATTCCTTTTTGGAAGCTAGAAAACCAGTCCCTCAGAATGTTCCTGAGAAATACACATACGCAAAGGTTCCATCAGAGTCCATAATCAGAAAACATTATTTGAGCTTCTGCTACGAAGAGACTCTTCAGAGGATTCGCATCGGAGTAGCAAGAAAGAAATTGTGGATCTCTATTGATGGGACAGCGGATACAATGGGACGTTACATCGGCAGTGTAATCATCGGAACTATGGAACCAAAGCAAGGTGATCCCTCAGTATTTCTTTTGACCACGGACGAATTGAGAGAGCAAATGGTTCCACAGCTGTTTAAAAATGCCTTGATGCTTCCCTGGCCACATGGAATACAACATGATGTCCTGCTTTTCGTCACAGATGCAGTACCTTATATGAAAAAATCCGCAAAGCCCTGAACGTTCTCTTTCCAAAAATGCTTCATCTCCTGTGCTTGGTCCGTGGGCTGCACAGCATCGCCGAAGAAGTACGAAGTTTGTGTCCTGATCTAGACAAGTTGATTTCAAACAGAAAGTCTTCTTAAAATCTCCCTCACCTATCAGATCTTCAAGGACATAGCACCAGTTTGACCCACAGCCCGTTTTGACTAGATGGGGAACCTGGATCTCTTGCTGAATATTATGCCATCAATCTGGACAAAATACGTGCGGTAGTTGATGCCATATCAGAAGACGAAGCTGTTTCAGTGAGGTGAAAAGGCTGCTATACAATGAAGAACTCAAAAATGACCTGGCATTTATAGCAGCACACTATTGTGTGATCTCAAGAGCAATTATCAAGTTGCAGAAACGAGGTGATATGCTGGTTTCATCTATGGTGATTGTGGAAGATGCAATAAATCAACTACAGCAAGCTCAAGGAGACTAAGGGGTAGCCATTAGTGAAAAGTATAAACGTGTTATGAGTGCTAACGAGGACCTAGAGAAACCTAAAAACATTCGTGACATTCTACAAGGTAAAGGTTCTGTTGTCGATATGAGTCCTTCTGAAATAAGTTGTTTAAGTTTGCTCCAATCACTTCAGTAGAAGTATAAAGATCTGCATGAAAAACCTTCTCTCTGGCAGGCAGCTCGGTGTGCCTGTTGATCACTTAAAAAAGCATCTTGTGGCACGTAACGAAGAAAAGTGAGTACATATGAGATCAGTGGCGGTTCCTGGGTGATCGCATACTCGCAAGTGTACCCCACTAATTTTTCCTGTTTGTGAACGTGTAATTAGTTCTATAACTATGTATACGAGAAGGTAAAATGTTCAACTTTCTTCTATATGAACTTGCTCGTTTAATCTTCCCGCGTCTTCTTTCGCGAGGCCAGTGCATTCGGTCAACACCGTAGACACGCGTAACCAGATTTTGCGACCGGCGAAGGGAGCTCTTAGGCGAGAGGGCGCAGGGGAAGAGGAGTAGCTTGTATTTGGGAGTACGGTGAGTTAATGCTGTACAATCGACAAACCCGACTGTTGCGATTCTTACCGCGCATGCGCACTGCGTTCACGTGCAAGTCATATTCATTTCCTTCCTAAACGACTATTTCCCTCCCTCTCGTTTCGCAGAAGTTGGGATCAGCCTGCCACCGGTATAGCCAACTTTACGTTTCTAAATATAATGTAGCCATTTTCTATATTAGCTTGACAGTTATGTTAATGTTGCAAACACATTGCATGTCTTTTTATTAAACCATTATAAATGCATACAATTGATCTTTACAATTTACTAAGGCCAATGCTTCAGTTTTGGATAGTTGTTTTGTTACTGTGTTTATATTTTTTATTTGTTAGGTTTGTGTTTCTGGTAGCGAACATTATGCATATGTGTCTGTCCTTGGCAGTAAATTTCAATGTGTGCAATTGTGGAAATGAATGACGTTGCGAAAATAAAGGAGATAAATCTCTCCATTTTATCCTTGGAAGAGAAGCTGAAAATTAAAAACTTAGGCAGACCGCTGCCACCAATCTGTTTAGTTCAGGTGGCTAATTGTAAAGGGAAAACCCTTACAAGAAAATTTAATGAAAGTGTGTATTCAACCTTTTCGTGGATATGTGCTTGTGAAGTAACTCACCGACTCTTCTGTTTTAAATGTTTATTATTTGCGAGCGACAGAAGCGGCACCTGGACAAATAATGGTTGTGGTGATATCGGTCGCTTGGTGGACGTACTGATGGTCCATATGAATTGGAATCAGAACTAAATGTTCAAGGAAAATATAACACAGCAGTTAGATGGTGCTTTTAGGCGTAACGTGGAAAAACACAATGAGGAAATTACTAAGAACAGATATGTCTGTCGCAGACAAACTGCATAAAATTCTGCAGAGCATGCGAATAGTTCTCAGGGGACACGACGAAAGTCAAAATTCATTTAATCCCGGCGTGTTTCAAGGACTGATAAACTTTACAGTAGAATTAGATTTCTTGGTGAAAGAACATCTTAAGCAAGCCTGCGTTTTTCGGGGAACGTCGAAGGAAACACAAAATAATTTATTGCAGTGTGTGCTTGACGTATACCAAGAAGAAATTAAGGGAGAAATTTCTAAAGCAGAGTACATTGCTGTAATAGCCGATTCAAATGGTGAGTGTGTTTCGTTACCTGTTACCAAATGGCAAGCCAGTGGAAAGATTCTGGGTATTTTTAAATCCAGATGGACAAGGTGCGAACGCTCTCTCCCTGTGTGTGAAAAATGCGCTGTAGTACCATAGTATCTGTGAAAGTGAAAAAATAAAGTCGTGTCTCCTGCAAGGGAAGGAATTCTTCTTTGACAGGCTGGGGAAATTATTTAACGGGAAGGGAAATCCTGCCCCCCCCCACCCCCCCCCCCGATAATTCGAACCCTACTGCATACCCACTGCGAAAAGGCACGAGCCGCCACTGTATGAGTTAGTTTATTAAATACTCGTATTTGTCTATTTCTGTCTGTTTCTGTGATTAACAAATGCCTATTTTTACTATTTTAGTGCCTATATGCCTGCCTATTTAACCAAAATAAATACCTAAACATCCGGGCTCAAATTATAAATATCGCCATAGCAACGTGCGTCTTTCGCGTTTCACAGTGAACACAGCAGTGGTTATCGTTGTGCTAAATTTATGTAAAGTGCTTAGTGACCATGAGTCAGGGACCAAGAGAAAAGGCCAAGTACTCACAAACTTGCAAATCTGAATGGGAACAATCCAGTAGTTTAAAGGAGTGGTTATTGATAAGTAAAAAAGGAGATCCGTTTGCATATTGCAAGTCATGTGGCATAAACATTAACATTGCTTCTGTAAGTAAAACAGGACTAGAGGAGCTTACTTTGGTGTGCTGGATGCCATTGGTGAGTGTTTAAGAACAAACGATTTTATGTTTTCAGGCGTATATTTAGGTTTTAGTGTTGAAATTTAAGCGCCATAATGCTCGTTCCAATGCTGTGACTGATCTAAGAGGGGAGGCAGGTGGCAATCTGTGCCGGGTAGTTGGAGGGGGGGGGGGGGGGGGAGACGAAAAAATGGCTTTGTTCAGCATTTAAACTGTGATAAATAAGCTCTGAGTAAATAATATTACTCACAAGTTTCGCGTTCTCATATATACGGACGAAGGAAGGCCATGGTTCGTTCCTCTTGCAATGCATTCGAAATTCTACTTTTTTCTCCTTTTTTATCCGGTTTACGTCTACTTCCTTCGCTCCAACAAGAATGGCAACACTGGTTTGGTCTAACCATCGGCTATACATTTAAGCATGTGAAACTAAGAGGTAATATATCACCTAAGCTTAAACAGTGTATTGCATATATATTATAACAGCAAGAACCAATGAAACTGATCTTAAAGCCTTCATAAAGTTGAAAGAGGAGTCAATGCAACTTGGCTTACTAATAAATGGAAATAGAACAAAATATTTAAAATGCAGTGATCATAATAGAAAGTTGGAAAATTTACAAATCAATGGCATGCAAATTAATGCAGTGTCGGCATTCAAATACCTTGGTGTCAAAGTAAATGGAAGGAGTACACTGAAAGAAGAAATTAAAGAAAGGCTCTTCAACGGCAATATGGCATATTTTGCCAATCAATATTTATTTAAAGGTAAATGAATAGCCAAATCTGCAATGTGAGATTGTATAAAACACGTCACATAAGCCAGCAAAGAAAAATATTCAGGAGAATATTTGAACCAAACAGAGGAACAGATAGTAACCGGAGAATGGAAACAAACAATGAACTAAATAAACTAATCAAGAATCAAAATATAGTAAACTATGTTAGGTCACTCAGATTGCGCTAGTTTGGACATATGCTAAGGATTGATGAGCAGATTTTAGTTAACAAGTTGTACAAATGGAAGCATTGGTAGACCAAAACTGAGATGGGAAGATGATGTTATGCTAAACTTGTGACAAACTTGATCATAGCAAAAGACAGAAAAAGTTGGAGAAGGATTGCTGAGAAGGCCAAAACATTCACTTTTGAAATTGTGGTGCCTTAGGATGATGGAAAGGTTTCATATAGATGCAGAAGTGACTATTTTCAGCGGAGCAGGTATGAATTGATGCCCCAAACTAGGGATGAGCCGGCCATTTTTCTCTTTTCCGCGTCAATGAATGCGCACAGTCCGATTGCTTTTGTCCTTGTGTCGAGTTATCTTTCATCCTCATTCATAAATAATTTGGTCTAATTTGCTAGTTTTGTGAAACTTGCTTCTAAAACTGTTGATGTAATATTCTTCTCATATTCTGCAAACAACATGGAACAGAAGTAATAACATATGGTAAATCATAGTGATACGTATTGAGCAATTCCGCGAACATGTCATACCGAGTGTTAAAATTTGAAATTAATGTTTCACTTTCTTTATTGAGGAAAGATGATGCTAGATACTCCAAAGTATCTTGTGAAGTGAAAAATAAATGTTTTTAACGTGAATATGGGTTCAAATTTCACTTCTTAGCCACATATTTCCAAAGCACTAAAAATAAGTGCGAATAACGCTGATTTTCATATCAATATTTCAGGAGCTATGTACAACTCTTTTAATTTCTTTGTTCTGTACATCACACAATGACTCTTCGTCTTCGAAACGTGTATATGGCTAACAATTTTCGACATTTATAAATACACCTTAGAGCCTCTTTAATTATCACTGTGTGTCAATGTCAGTTAGTCACGGTAAATAAGGATAAAGTCCTCTGGAGGGAAAAGTAATAGACTAAAATAAATATCCTTTTTGATTCTACGTCATTAAAATATAAAAAATAAAAAAGTATCAGAAAGTTTTCCTCTATAGTCATTAGTTTTCCCACAAAACACGTGACTAACGGAGAATTAGTGCTGGTGCCCTGTGGTCGCATACGCGTACAGTGCTTCTGAGACTTCAGTCAGGATAGACGTATCAGTCTGTTTTTGACTCCATGACTAAAACAGCAGCCCAAAGACAACGTGAATACAAACAATGTCTGAAGGAGCAAGGCAGTTATGCACAATGGAAGGAAAAAATAGAAGTGACTATGAGGAAAGGAAGAGCAATAATGAAACCAAAAAAAAAAAAAAAAAAAAAACAAGGAAGAGAACAGCTCAAAGCTGAATATAGGAGATATAAGCAAGCACAGTGGGCAAGACAGAAGATAAGAGACCAAGAAGGGATTGATAAGGATACTCCATCAACATCAACCGCTTTCAAAAATAAACGGTATTTCGGAAACTGCAGAAAACGTGTTGAGGAAGCATTGCCACAATCTCCACGCAAAAGAAAAGAAATGATTCGTAAAATAGCAGTTGAAGAGGGATTACATGTTGTAAAACCAAAGCATTCTGTCCCGGTATCAGGAAAACAACTAACAGAGGAACTTAAAAGTGCAATCATCAAGTTCTGTCAGGATGATTCAATATCTTACCAAGCTCCTGGAAGAGATGATTTTATTGAAATCCATGTTCAGGGAGAAACAAAAGAAGTTCGCATTAGGTATCTAGTGGTAACATTAAAAGAAGCACATGCACTCTTTCTATAAGACCTAGTAGAAATGTCCGTGGGGTTGACAAAATTCGCTGAATTACGCCCTGCTCACGTGCGTCTTCAAAGTCAGATCCCACATAATGTATGCACACGCATTACACATGAAAATGCGAAGTTTCTTCTGAAAGCATTGTGTTAAAATCACGGACTCACTGAGACTGAATTTCGTAAGTTCATAGCACAAGTGGTTTGTGATCAGAAATTGAGTGAATGTGTGCAGGGAGGATGCTCCAACTGCCCGGGATTGAGTGGAGCAGACATTTCGGATAAACTTGCTAATTCTCCATGCGAATGGAAGCTGTGGAGTTCATGTAATGGAAGAATGGAAATAGAAGTTAAAAATGGGTCTGTAAAAGACTACATTGAAGAACGGAGCAATTGCCTGCCATGTTTCCTTAATCACATCCTATCATATCCTTTGGAGAAGCATTAATGACTTACGAATCATTTCTTTTCTTTTGCGTGGAGATTGCGGCAATGCTTCCTCAACACGTTTTCTGCACTTTCCAAAATGCTGTCTGCATTTGAATGCCGCTGATGTCGATGGAGTATCCTTATCAATCCCTTCTTGGTCTCTTATCTTCTGTCTTGCCCGCTGTGCTTTCTTATGTCTCCTATATTCAGCTTTGAGGTGTTCTCTTCCTTGTTTTGTTTGTTTCAGTATTGCTCTTCCTTTCCTCATAGTCACTTTAATTTTTTTCTTCCATTGTGCATAACTGCCTTGCTCCTTCAGACGTTGTTTGTATTCACGTTGTCTTTGGGCTGGTGTTTTAGCCATGGACTCAGAAACGGACTGATACGTCTATCCGGACTGAAGTCTCACAAGCCTGTACGCGTATGACGACCTCAGAGCGCCAGCACTAATTGTCCGTTAGTCACGTGTTTTGTGGGAAAACGAATGACTATAGAGGAAAACTTTCTGATACTTTATTTGTTATATTGTAATGACGCAGAATCAAAAAGTATGTTTTTTTCAGTCTATTACTTTTCCCTGCAGAGAACTTTATCCTTATTTACCGTGACTAACTGACATTGACACACAGTGATAATTAAACAGACTCCAAGGATTATTTATAAATGTCGAAAATTATTAGCCATATACACGTTTCGAAGAATAAGAGTCATTGTGTGATGTACAGAACAAAAAAATTAAAACAGTTGTACATAGCTCCTGAAATATTGATATCAAAATTACTGTTATTCACGCTTATTTTTAGTGTTTTGGAAACATATGGGTAAGAAGTGAAATTTGAACCCATATTCACGTCAAAAACATTTATTTTTCACTTCATAAGATACTTTGGAGTATCTAGCATCATCTTTCCTCAGTAAAAAAAAAGTGTAACATGAATTTCAAATTTTGACACTCGGTGTGACATATTCGCGGAATTGCTCTATATATTTCCGCTTTAGTAATTTTTATGGCTATTACATGATTTGTTGGGATTATTATGTCACTTATAGAGTAATTTTGTAGGTATTTTTTAAACAGTTTTTAAAGTCGACAAATTCCGGGTTCTTGATGATTACCTGCCCAGCATTGCCAATATTGAAATGATGCAATGCGAAGTTACTTTGATTGTAAACTCGGTGAAATGGACTGAGTCAGCAGATGTACTTCTAGGAAACAGAAGAGAGTCGTCATAGTGATGGAGCCGGAACCACTCACGCACAGGTGTGTTGTGTCGTGTCGTGTCCTTGCGCTGTATGTGCTGTTCCCTGAAGTAACTAATGGAATGCGTTAATCGCATGTGTCGCCTCAGTTGACGTGCTGCTTCTTGCAGTCAGTAATACATATTGCATGGAGTAAACATGTGGACGCAACAAAATGTGCGAAGTGCGTGAAAAGTTACCTTTTCGTGCATGTATTTTTATGTATGCATCAGGATAAATCTTGAAGACCGCATGTACCATTTGGTAATACCACGTGTCGTTTTGGAAGACAAATCCATTAAGCTTTAATCTCTCCACAGCGGTCCGGGTTAGATCCCAGGCAACCGCATGTAGATATGTGATGGACAAAGCGGCACAGGGGCGGGTTTCCCCCGATTTCCTCCGCCACTCATTCCAGCGGTACGCCACTTTCATTCCATGTATCAGTAATGTCACCGCCTGTGATGCCACATGTAGTAAAAGCGGGCATTAAATACTAAAAAAATAAAAAAAAAATAAAAATAAAAATAAATAAAAATATAAAAAAAAAAAGATTTAAGATGTAATAACTGCCACAGATGGAAGCATATCCTAAACAACTAAGTGATCCTACAGATGAAGCAGATCTACAATATTAAAAACGCACACGCTTCTCAGAAATTGAAGTTTTAGTCCAGACAATGTGAAGTTTAGACCACTGGTAAGGAGTGAACGGGGCTCCATGCGTCTGAGTATGTCCCTTGTATTGTTGTCAGAGCATGTTTTTACTTTCTCGATGGCCATTTCGTTTGGAAGGAAGGAATCACAGTACCGTTCTGATTAGTAATGTTGTTAAAGATGATCATAACCTAAATGTAGCTTTGTCACGGAAGTGGAAAATCCATTAAATTGGGTTTCAAACTTTAGCTATGACTGCTCAAGTATTTCGCTAGAGTAATTCCACCAATTATCTATTCCCTTTAATTTGGTTTTATGCAGCCTGGAGTTCAAAGACTGGTTACAAACATTGGCCTCAGTTCCCATTACGATGAGCAGCACGAGATGATTCGATTGTCACTCTAGACTCTGGAACAGTAGTATTCAACCTTTTTTCTCCGCTTATCCCCAAAGACAATTTTCCATTTCAGTATGTACTCCTAAGCCTAGCACTAGAATTATCCTTAATTCAAATTATACGTAACTGTGCCTAAAATAGATTGCAATATTTATAACTTATTTAATTCCACACAAAGAAGGGTAATATTAGATTTTACCCACTTCGTAAGAGATCTTCGAGGACCCCTGGGGGTACGCGTACCCGAGGTTGAATATCACTGTTCTAGAGGACGGAAATAGTTATTAATTAGCAGGTGTTGTTCCCACCTCATATCGTGTAACGCTACGTGTCTGCTTTTCACTCTAAGAGGCCCGAGTTAGAAAATCAGTTAGTTGTGCGGGCTTTTTCCTTATTCTCGGAGACAAATGATAGGCAACTATAGTTCAGTGAACACAGCTTTGAATATCATTTCACCATCATCATTCAACTTCTGTGTGAACATGCGTTGTTTAAATACTCGTTTAACATATGGGGAAAAAAAAGGCATTCGTTTAAGAACGCCAGAACGTGCTGGACTTTTACGAATGGTAGTAAAATGTCCTGTGATATAGATTGTAAACCTCTACAGTGGACTTCTATAGCTCTTAACTTTACAGTATCCTTGGAAGGGTATGGGGAAAAACAATGGTAACCCACATTAGGTGTGAATGGAGATATTCAGTGTTAGAAACGCAAAAAAATCATACAAAACTTATTGACATTTATTAGTAAGTATCTGGGCAACCGATCTTCGCTCGGCGCCCCCCCCCCCCTTTTTGTGAACTTTTGTTTTTTGGGAGAAGATACTTAGATAAACTTGGAAAGAAAAGCGTTAACCGAATAAAAATTGTTGTCGCTTGTTAACGCCTACTGCTGAACGCAGGCCTTCCCCATAGAGATCCACCTAGTTTGAGGTTTTCGTCGAGCATTTGTTCCACTATGGAGTTCAGTTCTGGGGTGCTGCGGTCGACTCTCTCCCATGGCGTTAAAATGTTGGCCAAAGTCCTTCATCTTTCCGTCGAGTTCTTCCATGGCTTCCTTAATCCCTGCCAGTCACTCGTTAGTATTCTCCGATAGCTCATCTTCATTTCGGACATTCTGGTTTTCATCTTTTCCATTCCGAAGTTTACATATTTGAATTCGGCTTCCATTTTTGTTTCCCTATTTTCCATTTCGTAGTTTACATTTTTCAATTCGGTTTCCATATTTGTGTCCATCTGCCCCATTCCGGAATTCATTTCATCTCCCACCTTGGCTAACATTTGTTTCATCAACTGTTCCTTATCGTGCTTTTCTTCTAACTCCTGACGCCAATTGTGACAACTTTACTGTTTTAATTACTTCTTTATTTTTTATTAAAACACCGGAACGACACTAAGCAAAAGCACTGATTCAACAAATACAAATATTACAGGAAAAAAGTTGATACAGCCCTGTGAATGTAATACGCATTTCTGTTTCAATCATATAGAAATTTGTATGAATTGTTCGTCGAAGAGGGAGTGGTGAAAGAAATATGATTGCGTTTAGTAAAATAAAAATAAGTATAAAAACGGTGTGAACGTTATACGTTGCACTTATATTTCAAATGTATGGAAAAATGTATGCATTGTTTATGGAAGAGGAAGTATTGTTATGTAAAAGAAAAGGGAGTAGAGTTGTTGTAGTGTTTAACGCCCGCTTTTACTACTATGGCACCGCAGGGGGTGACACTGATGATACATGGAATGAAGATGGAGCACCGGTGGAATGAGATGGCGGGGGAAACCGGAGCACCCGGAGAAAACCCGCCCTGACGCCGCTTCGTCCACCACGAATACCACATGCGGGTCCCTGGGATCGAACCCGGGCCGCCTAGGTGGTAGGTGAGCGCGCTAACCGCTCGGCCACAGCGCCGCCAAAAGGGAGTAGGGAAAACCATGTGAACGTAATGTGTGGTAAAATGGATTGCATAAAAGCCTTCTCCATGAAAGGGGGGGGGGGGGCAGAAAAAAAAAAAAAAAAAGAAACAGATATGTCAATTTTCATGGTGATCGGTCAACCGGTTTTGAAGTTAAGTCTCTAACATACAATGTGTGTAGGCGTTGGTATGTATGTATGAAGTTGATAAATGATAGAGAATAACATGTGAATTATTACGTAAAAAAA
This sequence comes from Tenodera sinensis, assembly GCA_030765045.1. Lineage (NCBI taxonomy): Eukaryota > Metazoa > Arthropoda > Insecta > Mantodea > Mantidae > Tenodera > Tenodera sinensis. The sequence goes on along the minus strand of CM060964.1, from coordinate 136,978,911 downwards.
AAAAAGTGAGTAGAGAAAATAGTATGGATGTAATACGTTGTATTTCTATTTCAAACATATATCACATTGTATGAGTTGTATGTTGAAGGGCGAATAGCGAAAGAAGAGTGATTGTGTCTCGTAAAGGAAGAACTAGTAAGGAAATCGTGTGAATGTAATACACTGCATTTATATTTCAGTCATAGAGAATTGTATGAATTTTATGTTGAAGGGCAAACAGAAGCTATATGAATGTGCTACGTAAAAGAAAAGCGAGTAGAGAACCATTTGAAAGTAATATATTGTGTAGTAAAATGGTTGCTATAAATACTTTCTCCACGAAACAATACACATACGTGCCGAATTTCGTGGTGACCGGTTAAGCGGTTTTTAAGATTAACAGTTACATATATACAAACATCCATTTTGTGTAAATAGATGATATGAATTTTTTGTAGAAAAGTAAGTAGAAAAAGAGATGTGAATGTATTACCTAAAAGTGAGCAGAGAAAACACTGTTAATGTGATATGTAGCATTTCTATTTCAAACATACAGGAAATTGCAAGACTTGTTTCTAGAATTGTGAGTAGAGAAACATATATGAGTGTGTTTCCTAAAAGTAAGTAGAGAAAACAGTGTGAATGTAATATGTAGCACTTCTATTTCAAACATGCAGAAAATTGTATGACTTATTTGTTGAAGAGTGAGTAGAGAAAGAGATGTGAATGTGTTATCTAAAAATGAGTAGAGACGACAGTGTGAATGTAATATGTAGCATTTCGATTTCAAACATACAGAAAATTGTATGACTTATTTTAAAAGCGGGGATAAAAAATGTTTTTATGGAAAATTGTTTATAGAAGAGTGAGTAAAGAAAGAGATGTGAATGTGTTATCTGAATCTGAATAGAGAAAACAGTGTGAATGTAATACGTAGGATTTCTATTTCAGACACACAGACAATTATATAATTTGCAGAAGAGGGAATAAAAGCATGCTCTTTTATTATATATAAAGTCGCGTTTTATCAGGCAAGACACCAATGTAATTAAACTTATGAAGCAAAACCTTATTTGAACACAAAATTTGATCAAAATATATAGAACCGTTTCCGAATTACACGTAATATATGCATGAATTGCTCAGTATAAGAGGGAATAAAAATTTTGTTTTGTCTGTGTGTGTGTGTAAAAGTGCGACTTTTTTTTTTTTTTTTTTTTTTTTTTTCCTTTCCAGGAAGGACCCCTAAGTACATAGATAAACTTAAAAAGCAAAATCTCAAATGTATACAAAATTTTAACCAAATCTTTAGAGCCGTTTCTGACATACCGGGTATATATGTTGCTCTATAGAAGCGGGAATAAAAATGTTATTTTTTAATGTGAAATCGCGTTTTTTCAGGAATTATACCTATCTGAATGCAAAATTTGATCGAAATCGTTAGAGTCGTTTCCAAGTTGCGCGGAGTATATGTGTTGTTCGTTTAAATATTTATATACAATTTATTTAAATATATATACAATTCAGAATAATAATTTGACAGAAAAAATTACGAACTTTAAATTATAAATGCAGGAATGTTAGTATTATCTGTACAAAGATAATACGTGTCATTAGGGTCATACATTGTGTTATACCACTATTTTCCTCAATACAGCTGTGTTGTCACATGTCATCAGCAGATGCGTCCAGATATTCATCATCCTTTGAAGACGTTTTCTTAGATGTTATGGAGCTGTAGAAATCATGATAAATAGGAGGTAACCACTTCAGTGCAGATATAAGATCTTTCTTCTTCTGTGGTCTATTAGGAATGCCCCTGAGTACTTCCTTAAAAGATTATTGCTTTGTAAAGCTGGAGGACGGCCACGTTTGTTCAAATCTGATATTGACAAGATCCCAGGTTGTTCTGCAGTGAGAATGAAACGCACAGCATCTCCAAGTAACACCTAATGTTCTTCTTAATAAATATAGATTTCATGTCACTCAGGCAAACAAAGTCTCCTGACAATATAACATGAACACAAAATGGTCTCTTCTGAACACACTTCTTTAAGATGTTTACCCAGTCCTGAGAGCTGTAAGCGAAATGCACATGTCGACGAATATACTTTTCCACAACACTAAAATCACGATCACTTGGCAACATGGAGTGTCCAGAGAGAGGAAAGTGATGCTCAATAATGCGAAATCTTCCTGTGGCGATAAGTAACATCCAAAGATTCACGATGTTCCAGTTTTTGTTTTGTCCGCAGCAGCTGTCTGAAATTGCTACCAGCTTCTTTGCTTTTATATTGTGGTCTTTAGCGTACTTCAACAAGCAGCTACCTACTTCATCCGAACCCCTTGATGCTGCTGTTTCATCCCAGACAAAGAAATGATCTGGTGGGATATCACAGGGATGAATAGGTACTGAAATTATATGTCCATAGAACATTGGCCCTGTAGACAGTTATGGAGGCAGTGCTTGCTGCAGATCAAAAGTTGCGACATGAATATTTTTATCTAGAGCTGCCTGCTCTGCTTGTAATTTTATGTTATCCTGGTCAGCTTGAGCTTTTGTAACATACATATTTCCCTCAGTCGTTCTTCATTGCCTGTTTTTTTTTTTTTTTTTCCCCTTCAGTCAAGATTTCTATTTCATGGGAATCACAAGTCGGACAGCGTCTGATTTTGGCATGTTCAATTAAATATTCAATTCTTCAATAAATATGCGATGACATCGAAGGACACGGGTTTTGCTTTGATACCAGGACAGTACTCATCTTTGTAACGATTGTAACAGCTCTGGATAGAATATTCCATTGAAATGTAGAATTTACCGCCATTATCTTTTCTGCTGTAATGACTTCTGAGTTTCGAAATATTGTCTATGTGGTTCTTAACAACTTGCACATCCTCCTCTGAGTATCCATGTGGCCTGTTCTTGTGTTTACCTCGTGTATCTTCTCGTGGAGTATTAGCCCCTGCCCGCATTTTTGCATGCAAATTTTCCACTTTTCCTCTGTGATTATGCAAACCATGGAAGCTTAAAGATGCAACTTTGCATACATAAGTGGTTCTACAGTTTTTCTTAACACTGTAACGAAGTGTTGTTTCGTCTGCTTATTTCATTCTTTGTCTATCTTCTATTTACATTTTCTATCCGCATGCAAACAAACAAATACGCATTTTGTTGATCAAAATTTCCCATGTCCCAGAAAGACTTGTTCAGAATCTGTATATGCTCCTCCCCAGCTTCTTCGAAATACTTTTTAGGGCATGTACAGGAAGCACCAACAATATTTCTCGCTTGGATAACTGTACCTTTCTTTATGGAATACTGTAGTCCGAAATTTCGTGCAAGTTTCTTTTTGGTTTTCCTTATTAATTTTCTACGTTGTTTGAGCCTTCTTCATTGTGGGGATAGAGACCACTTCACTGTATTAAAAAAGATTGGAAAGACAACCCACAGTGTATCATGATGAAACAAATTTTAACCCCAAACTTCGGAAATATATCCTATTCTAAACAATATAAGTTGCATGGTACACCTGAACAATGTAAAATTTTTGTTAAATGTATTTTATTACTAATATTTAATGAAATTTATACAATGAGAACTTAAATTTTGGTGGGCTGCACAAATATAATGGTAACCAACATACAAAAACATGAATGCATAAACAATACTTACCTCAGCTGTACTAGAATCAATATTCGAACTACCTACAAATCCTTGTCCAAACTGAACTCTGGATCATTAATATCATCATATCACTCACTTGAATCGTTCAAATACTCAGTTAAAACAATAGAATTATTAGAACTTTCCATACTAAACCAGCTGTTGACGCCATCTTGAGTTTGCGGGTTACCATTGTTTTTCACCAGAGAATGAGGGCTCCCATAACCTTTTAAAATATGGACTACACTGCATGTCGATTATATCCATATGTCCGCATGCCCGCACGATTGAGTAATTAATCATTTAAGTTATTTATTCGTGCTAAAAGTCATCGCGTCAATCCTGTCAACAGCATGTACGCTTAAAGTACCCATTTATACTCCTCTGTAATTCAGTTTATAGTATATGGATTATGTTGCAAAATTCCTTTATGTACATCTGTTACTACAGTCAAAAGCATTACAACTGCTTGTAGCAGGTTCATGTTTTTTGAATGAACACACTTACATACCCAAGGTCTTATTCTCACTTAAAGGAAAGCTTGGATATACTGGTATAACACGAACAGCAATAGCAATCTAATTATCCTAATATTAGAGTGATGCGGTATATTCAGCATTAGAGCTTTATACGGGATGAGGGACTTCGTTCTAATAGGCCATTGATGAATTGGCATTGCGTTCTCTCACAAAATGGTTAATAATTGTATTATGGAAACTCACGTCAACAGTTAATGCAAAAGGGAGGTTAAGTATAAATCTTTAAATACTCGCTTTTAAGATATTTTAATACCATCATATTAATTACTCATAGATAAAAAATTTTAAAATATTTAATTTAATTGTAAATATATTAAGGATCTGTTGAAACGAAGTTTGGAGTATTATTATTTTTTGCAAAAATATGCACTCAGTGGTGGAAGACTTGCCATATTTGTGACCTCATGCATGGGGCAAGCAATCCTTATGCTGCTTCAGTCATGCATTAAAGGAATTATTGTTTGTGTGTTTTTCTTTATGTTAAGATATCTCTCTCTCTCTCTCTCTCTCTCTCTCTCTCTCTCTCTCTCTCTCTCTCTCTCTTAATTTTTAACTAACGTGGTGCGGTCTCTGATACACTGTTTTGTAGTTAGTTATTGCGAAATGGATTCCTTCCGTCCTTTTATTGTTGTTCTATCCTCAGTAGCTTCTTGTTTATTTGTGATGTGAGCGACGAAATGCAAGCTTCTGTTGTATTCCTTCTGCAGTGTAAGTTCTGCTGCAGTCATTCTAACCGCACTACGTTACTTACATTATAATTATTTTGGCATAATTTATTGTGTCTATTGTTTTTAGGGCTTGTGCTGGAGTAATGGATCGACCAGACATTCTAGTGTAAAAGCATAAGATCCTTCCGATTCTTCAAGTAGAAAGCAACTGCAACTGGTGATAGTTTCAGATCAGAAATTTGAAGACATAAATAGATGGTTGAAGGAATCGGATAGTGATTCTGAGGGAAATAAAATAGACATTGATTGATCCTTTATCAGCAAGCATGACACCTCTTCAGAAAAACGTGTGTCAGAATTTGAAGCTGCTGCAGCATGCAACGGATTGAACTTCTGAGGTGAATATTGATGTCACCTTTGTCGCCGTCCCCATCTCTTTCCTTGGTTTATTTGCTGCCAGCTGCTTCAGTGAAGAATCATGATAATTTATCTTAGGCTATGCTTGGGCGGGTGTGACGATAAACAACAGCAGTTAAGTTGACGATAAATTTAATGGAAGACAATCTATTTGAAGTTGTCAACTGTCTGAGGTTGAAGAATTGGACCGTTTTTCTTTTTTGTTGAATTTTATACTCAATATTAAAACTATTCATTTATTAACTTTTATCGGACCAATATTTGCGGTATAAAAATAACTTCCCGTAATAATAATGAAAAATGTTGCCATAAGTTACTGAATATGCTCAGCGGAAGGTTCCTTATCGGTGTGAGCTGTTTGACCCAAGCGGGGTCGTTAAGCGCTGGGGCCTCCAATAATAACCGATTACAGTGAACACTTGTAAGGCTGTAGCACTAGAAAAGGAAAGGCACGAATTTTAGTAGTACGTGCTGTTTTATTAACGCAAGTCCTTGCTACACTCCCACTAATGTTTCTATTTACATGTTCCTATTCCAAAACTGCTAACCCTCTGACTCCGCTCAATCGTAAGGACTTCATTCCCATTCTAATTTTCACGATTATATCTACGTGCTTAGCAAGGTCTGCGATAGCTGAACACACGAAATAACAGGAACACCTCGAGCTAACGGTTTTCTTCGTCACACTAGCCCAACTAATTGCCTTTACCTGACCTAATTGTATTGCTAATGACTCCCATTTTATGAAAACATTTTACATTATTTAGCTAATGACTCTAAGTTCGGTTTATTACATTATGCCTTGATTTTAGCATACGGATATTATTTATTTCATTTATTTTCTATCTAGCTATAATTTTGTTATACAATTATTAATCTTGCACGTTACTAGTTCCGGTATCAATAATTGCAGGTTAAGACTTGAGAAGAACGACTTACTTTTATGACAAGAATCAGTACAAGAAAAGTAGCTGTGGCCCGTGCTGTTACAGCTCCTCGCCATAATATAGTAATACAATTCCTAACTACAAAACTAAGCTTACCGGACAAAAAATTAGTCACCCCTGGTCAGCTCAACATTAATAACGCGTACACCACCTCTGGACCTGATAACTGCCTGGATTCGTTTAGGAAGTGAACCCTTAAGCTTCTTTATGTGTGGCACATTCAGCTGACACCACTCACCAAATTGTGGAGATGCTGATTTTCGGCGTTTCACCCGCTGTTCCAGTATATCCCACAAATTTTCGATTGGGTTCAAGTCGGGTGAGTTTGCAGGCCAATCGAGATGTGATAAGGCGCGTATGTGATCCTCCAACAAGTGCAACACTCTTCTAGCCCAATGAACCCTGCAGTTGTCATCTTGAAATACAGAGATATTGACTAAATAGCAACACCTGCTCATCCAGAATGTTCAAATAAACATGCTGGTTGATCCTATTGGTTACTTCATGGATCGAGCCCAATCAATAGTACGAAAAGCGTCCCCTAAACATGACGGACCCCCCTCCGGCTTTAACCTGATCCTGTACACAATCCGGATGAAATGCTTCATGTGGCCAGCGGAGCACCGATGACGTGCGTCATTCGAATAGGGGCAAAAACGTGATTCATCGGACCACATAACATTTCACTAGTCACCTACCGTCCACATTTGGTGATTTTTAGCCCACTGAAGTCGCGCAGCTTTACGTGTCTCCGTGATCAAGGGTCTCCTTCGAGGTGTCCGTCTCCAAATGTTCATGGAATGTTGTTCCCGCCGCAATGTCCTCTCGCTAACAGTTCGGGATGGTCCTGCATTCACGGTCTGGAGCAATTCCTGTCGGGCTTGAAAGCAATTTCCATTTACTAGCCGTGAAACTCGTCTCCGGTCCCTCTCAGTCATGATGCTTTTCCGACCACAATCCCGACGTGGTATTTCGTGGCCACGTGTATTGCACCACTGCTTGTGGACCCGTTGGACGGTCCGCTTCGACCAAGATTGCCAACATTTAAAGTAAAATTATCGTACCAGCCACTCGAAATTATAGATTTGGCTTCAAAATTATCGTACACCATAAACGAAATGCTACAACAATAAAAATATCAGTATAACACTTAAGAAAATGTAATAGTACTGATGTTTATGATATCCATTTACAAGATTGATGACCTCAATCAGTATTACAACCTTTAGTACTTATGTTTCTCGCACTATTCATCTGAAAGTTCATCATCTTCCTCAGCTGTTGCAGCATTATACAAATTTGTTGTTGAGATAAACTTTAACATCTTCTCGGTGACTTGCAGATTTTCGGACCCACCACATTCTTTCATAAGCTGAGACGACGACGACGCTATCTGGCAGGCTGAGATCAGCCCGAGGTGTGTCATACGTGTACCTGCCCTTTTAGGGCTTAACCACTTTATGACGGGATGTAGGATTTTGCAGGGTGGCGGGTGAAGTTTGAGGTAGTAGGTTTAAGGAGGCAGCAAGATTTTGCTCCTCAGCGGCTGCTTAATCAGTGTGCAACTTCCGTTGGGCACTGCTGGTGACGACCGAATAAGTTCATTTACCGTATCTAGCGCCAATCTGTTTCTAACTTTGGTTTTTATTAAACCCAGTTTAGAAAAAGTTCTTTCACAAGAAATGTTTCTGTGGTGCAACGAAATCACTGCCAATGCAAACTCCGCCAGTTCTTTGAAATCAGTATTTCCACCAAGGTGACACATGTGTTTAACAGTACTCCAGAAACTGTCAGGTTCAGGCATGTTCTTTATTTCACACGGAATATCACTTATTCCGAGTTTTTTCTGAACAGTGCCTTCTTCATTGAGATTACCAGATCTGGGCACACTGGCGATAAGAGGATAAAGGGCAGGATTAGTAGGATATGAAATGGTTGCCTTAGAGGAGTGGAGATAGGCTATGAGGACAAAAGTGGTGTGACTATTTGTAATTAGCTTCATTTCGCTGTTGTGGCAAACCAGTGAAAATGATATTACGCCGGTATCGAACTATCATACATCCAAATTATCGTACGGGTTGGCAACCCTGGCTTCGACACACCAACAAATCCGGACCCTTCACCTACCGTATAGCCATGGGCACGGCTAAACACGATTGCCTCTTTTGTAACGCCCTTACATTTCCCCATATTGCAGTACATTGAATGCTTGACACGCCATGTCTCACGGCTTGCTACGACCCTCTGATCATGTAGCGACAGTGGACATGCAGTTAACCACATGACTCCACCACAGCACCATCTGTCGAGTCGTAAAGATTCATCGCTGATTTCTATAGAGCGTGACTAATTTTTTGTACGGTGCGCTTAAATTATGCACAATCAGAGAGCCGTTTTCTTTGTGGCGTCTATATTTTAATGATTGCGTTCAAATAAAAATATACTCTGACAAAATTAAAGCTGAACTTTAAAACCTAGATATGGACGAACTTTTGGTGATGACTCTTGTTCCTTTTCTACTTGACTCTTGCTTGCTTTCAAATCAAATAATGCAAATGCTAACGACATTTTGTAACTCATTGTTCAGGCCGTGAAGTGTTCAAAGGTGCCATGTCCAGGGACCGTTTTCTTATGTTGGTGAATTGCTTACGTTTGAAGACTTTTCAAACCGACAGGAAAGGCTGAAAAATAATAAAATTGCTGAAATTCCCTTGTCTTCCGAAAATGGTGAAAATTTCTCTGAATTACTCAGGATGTTCTCGGGCTTCTAGCCAGATGTAGTGATGCATAGCCATCAACGTTTCGGGAGTGTACATCTCTCCCATCTTCAGGATGATGAATGACTAGCAAGAGTGATTTTTTTTTTCCGGAAGGTGTGCCACACACTGACCTCTATTTGAATGCTCGTAGTTTCCATCATAAATCCCAACGGTTCGGAGTTCTCAACACTCTGGCCCACAGAGCTGTGTCTGTCTCCGAACCCAGCCACCTAAAGCAAGAACTACAGCACCTGAGGCACACCTTCAGCCAAAATGGCTACTCCGTAGACGACATTGAAGCCTCAATCTCCAAGGCCAAGAGAGGAAAACCACAATCTCAGCTAACACCAGACAAGCCGACCACCACTGCCTGCATCCCATATACTGGCAATCTATCCGGCAGAATCAGTAGAATTGTGGCAAAACACAACATCAGAATCATCCACAAGCCGCCTTTGAAGATTAAACACCAAGTGAGACCGGTAAAGGACAAACTGGACCTTAATGTACCAGGGGTATACCGTATACCCTGTGAATGCGGGGCGCCGTACATAAGGCAAACCGGCAGGACCATTTCCACCAGAGTCAAGGAGCACGAACGGTCCATACACTTAATGCAGCCTGACAAGTCAGGGCTCGGGGAGCACTGCTTTGAAGAAGAACACAGAGCTAACTTCAAAGAAACGACCATTATGGCAAAATGTAGCGGTTTATGGGAACGAAGGGTTAAGGAGGCTCTGTCCATCTCCTCCGAGAAGAACACACTGAACCGGGACGCTGGATTGCAGTTTAGTCCCTCCTGGAAACCAGCCTTAAAGTTAGAAATCGACCGACTCAGAAAACACAGATTCCAACGGAGCGGTGAACCACCTCCACATTAGACTGGGTGTTTTCTAGACGGCACGTACTAGCGGACAGTACATATACTGGTCCCTTCACTCTTGCTAGTCATTCATCATCCTGAGTATGGGAGAGATGTACACTCCCGAAACGTCGATGGCTATGCATCACTACACCTGGCTAGAAGCCCGAGAACATCTTGAGTATGTGCGTCGCCAGGAAAGCTTCAAATCATATTTCTCTGAATTATTGCGATAAAGACTGCTTTGCTACTTTGGATGAACAGGTAGTTGATTTTCGTGGAAGATGTTGGTTTGTGGTCTATATGCTTAAAAAGCTTAATTAATATGGTATGAAATTAATGTTTTTATTTGATGGAATACCCAGCTACATCTGTAATGGCTGTTGATTTACTGGAAAGGACCCTGATGGAGAAAATGCCGTGTCACATGCTCTCCTTGACTGTTAGAAATACGCTCGTGAGCGCCAGGCCATTGGGCTGGGTTTTGCACAACAATGGATTTTTAAGTCTGACGTGGATTCTAGTTTTAGGAGCGCTTAGGCATTGAAGATTTGCTTTTGTACTGGTTTAGCATTCTAATGTTTCACCTTTTTAGTGTTTTATTTAATGCTTTACCCTTATATTTTTAGCTTTTAAACTTATCAAGTTTTAAGTTTTTACATTGGGCCCAAATTACCTTGCAGTTGACGGACTCTTCAACTCCATTCACTCACTATTTAACGATTTCATCTGCGAGGAGAGTTGCCATCTGATCAGTATCAGTGAGATTCAAATGCTGTTCTGAGAGATTGTCATCAATTGTATCTAGGCTTTTGATTTGTTGAAATTATTTCAAGATTAGTTTCATTTAAAGTTTGTCATAAACGTTTTAATTAGAGAAACTACAACTTTCAAGTTTTTCCCAAGAGTCACTGCATTATCCTTTAAAACCAATGAGATAACTTTAAGGTGCGCCCTCTATAAGAGTAACTCTTAAGATTTTAGGAAATTTTATCTTCATTAAGCTCTTGAAGTATGCGATTTATTGCAAGGTTATAGAGAGTTCCCGATAAGAAAAAATCCCTGCATGACACCCTTTTAAGGGGATACGGAATGGGTTTTCTGTCAGAAAATTCAATTTTTGGACTGTTCTCATATGAAATTGTGAAGGGTTTTCTTCATTATGTCATTTTAATTACCTGGATATCTATCCTACAGGTAGGTTAATTATTACAATATGGGAATGGCTGCACACAATTGCTTATAGCCAATTGTAGTAGCACTAGTGGAGGAATGGATCTTTCAGGAGTTAAACAAATATTTTCAGTGGTCTGAAAAGTACCATAAAGTGGGCTACACTAATTAGATCAGAGTCGGTGACAAGCACATAGTAAAGTTGTAGCACTACAGCCATATGGAGAAAATGTAAGTATTGAAAATTTGGAATGTGTGGGTCATGTTCAGAAGAGGATAGGTTGTCGACTAAGAAAACAGAAGGTTTCTTTGAGGGGAAAAGTTCTTAGTGATGGAAAGACTATTGGTAGAAGGTATAGACCCATATGTTGTCATTGAGAGGCTGCCGAGATATTGTGGTCTTTCAATAAGACAAAATCTAGAAAATGCAAGCAAAATGAGAAAATCAGTATGGGTAATTTACATTCATACACTGTTGACAAATGACAAGCTCAATCATGGTCTGTGTCCAGATGGTGCACACAGTTGGTGTAAATTCAATAGAAGCCATAGGAGATAAATATAACCATCGTTGAAGTTTGCCACTTGCCATAGTGGAAGAAATTAAACCAGTATGTAGGGAGTAGAAGTTTCAACCTTGGATGTAAGTTGACATTTTCCTCATATAACTAACTTTACTTATTATTAATTAATATTTTGATCTGAAATTTTTAGGAGCATCTGTGTTGGTAATTTACAAACAGTAAAATAAGGGTTTTGAAAATAAACACCATTTGGAAGAACTTCTTATAAATATGTGCTTTAAAATGTCAAAAAAAGAGAACTATTCAACTTTTTTAAAAACTGTTATTTCAGCTATTACAAACTGCAAAACGTTCAGCTTTCTAGGTTGTAGAGATACTTAAAAAAATGTTCCTCATATATGACACATTTTAACCTTGTGAAGATAGGGCATTCCGTATCGCCTTAAAATGGTATGGATAGTGTTTTCGGTTTATTTTCTTCATCCTGTGCAGTGTTTGAGTGACATGGTTAAATTGGAGGGCTGAGACGGTATATTGTTCAACGAGTGAATTTTTGGGACGTAAATGCCTTAAATTATGAAAGGCTTTCCAAAGACCTAAATGGCCAGGGTTGGCATACGTTTCCTTTGCTGTTATTGAAGATGGAGCTTAACAACGAAATAGTTATGAAGCATACCTGGAGAGAGATTTTGACATTTGCTTAAACATGCACTACGCGCGTATTACCTATATCTAGGACACGCTTAGTCACCTGCGTAACACTTGACACTATAGTTACAGGTCTTCAGTTTGAATCTTCATTGTTATTACCGCCCTTAAAAACCCACACTGTTCTAGCATTAACAAAAGCGAATAACATTAAGACCTTTTGTTTCTGGCACAATGGGCAATTCCAAACTTGTGTTATGGCATTTAATACTGTAATGGTGTCTAATGTACCAGCTTTTGAAAACTGTTGTTCCTTAGGGGAGGCAACTTACCCACCTGAAGTTGTCCTTAATGTGTAAAGAAGTAGAGGCGTGGCGTAAGGCCAAGCTTACACAGAGGGTTTTATAGAACGCGGAACACTTTGTGTGAAATTATTGTCTTTTCGTTAACCGTACCTTGATAACCAACGTCGTTTACCTATCGTTGCTGCATTTCTGGACGGATCATAACATGTAAGAATAACCTAAACTTCACGAATCAATCGCCTGCCTGTCTGCCTACATACCTGCCTGCCTACCTGCCTGCCTACCTGCCTGCCTGCCTACCTGCCTGCCTACCTGCCTGCCTACATAACTGCCTACCTACCTGCCTACCTACCTGCCTGCCTACATACCTGCCTGCCTACATACCTGCCTACCTGCCTGCCAGCCTGTCTGCCTGCCTACCTGCCTGCCTCCCTACCTGCCTACCTGCCTGCCTGCCTGCCTGCCTACCTGCCTGCCTACCTACCTGCCTACCTGCCTGCCTGCCTACCTACCTGCCTGCCTACCTACCTACCTGCCTGCCTACCTACCTACCTGCCTGCCTACCTGCCTGCCTACATACCTGCCTGCCTAATACCTGCCTGCCTACATATCTGCCTACCTGCCAGCCTGTCTGCCTACCTACCTGCCTACCTGCCTGCCTGCCTACCTGCCTACCTGCCTGCCTGCCTACCTACCTGCCTGCCTACCTGCCTGCCTGCCTACCTGCCTACCTGCCTGCCTGCCTACCTACCTGCCTGCCTGCGTGCCTACCTACCTGCCTGCCTGCCTGCCTACCTACCTGCCTACCTACCTGCCTGCCTGCCTGCGTGCCTACCTACCTGCCTGTCTACCTATCTGCCTGCCTGTCTGCCTAAATACCTGCCTGCCTGTCTGCCTACATACCTGCCTGCCTACCTACCTGCCTGCCTACCTACCTGCCTGCCTGTCTGCCTACATACTGCCTGTCTGCCTACATACTGCCTGTCTGCCTACATACTGCCTGTCTGCCTACATACCTGCCTGCCTGTCTGTCTGCCTACCTGCCTGCCTGTCTGCCTGCCTACCTGCCTGCCTGCCTACATACCTGCCTGCCTGCCTGCCTACCTGCCTGCCTGCCAGCCAGCCAAGTGAATTTATGTTTGATAACTACATAGACGTTAGGCCGCGCCGTGGTTGAGCGTTTAGACCGCTTGACTCTCACCAATGAGACCCGGGTTCGACCCCAGGCGCTCGCATGTGGGATGTGTGGCGGACACACCTGCGCAGGGGTGGGTTATCTCCGGGTTCTCCGGTTTCCCTCGCCATCATTCCACCACCTGCTCCATCCTCCTTTCCTCTCCCTCCATTTCACCTCACTACTCATTTCGTTCCTTTCATCAATTTGGTCTCTTTCAGGGTAGAAAATGTCAGCGTGCACTCCAGTGCAGCATGGTGGGATGAAATGCTCTGAGTGACTCCGTCCCCTGTCACTGCAGACGGGCTCCGGATCGTGTCCACACCTAGGCCCTTGAGACGCTGTGGGGGGCCCTGCAGGAGGCGCTCTGCGTGAACTGGGAGTTTCTAACTGGGAAAATGTAGCGACCCTGCCCTTTGCTGTGCCTGCTCTCCTGTGGTCTGGCCGCTCTCTGTCTCCTCTCGCCTCACCCCTACCTCCTAGGGGCGCCCTTCGGGGCATAGGCACAAAAGATCTCTGAGGTCGAAGTGCCGAAGTCCCCCTCCGCGTCTGTGCTTCTACCTTCTAGGTGTCATCATAATGAACAAAGAATATCCGGTTTGTTAAAAAAATAACTTGCATTGTTGCATTGATAAATATCCACGAACTTAAACGGTTATCTGCTGTTTATTTTATTGTTGTTCAGATTTGCGGTTTTTCACCTTTCTTTGTAGGATTTAAATATATCCTTATAATGAAAATGTGCATCTTAGGAATGAGCTTCAATTACTCCTGTTGCATTAGATTTGGTTAAGCAACAAAATATTTTCTGAAGCAAAAAATATCCATCATTCGCTTTAGAAAGCTATTTGTGTTGCGTAGGTACCTTTTAATTTAGATGTACATGCATAGATGACACAAAGCCGTGATTTTCACACATGTACAAAAAACAAATGATGAACGGGGATAGGGAAAATAGGCATAAGATTCCTAGTATGTTCGATATATTATAAATATCAATATTTGAAGCGGCCTCATTAGAGCAGTACGAAAATTCGTATAAAAATCTGATTCCTGCGTACCCTAGCTCTAAACCTTGTTTTATTTTGCAGCACGAATACTATTTTTGTAATCGTTAACAATTTGGGAGTTCATGCAACAAATTAAATGGCATAGGCCGAAGCTCACCCAGACGAAATAGACACGCTCACTGTTGTGTAGGAGAAATGACCACGTGTCACTTTCGCAACTTACAGTTGAATGATCATACTCTGGAGTTTATACTATTTCTTAAAGAATTGTGGTGGTTCTGGAATTGTGCAAGGCTAAGTGTCAGAGCAAGCAGGTGTTGTGGACGAGTGGCCGCGCCCTCGGGGAAGCTATGTCATGGCATGGCATGTATTTTCTCGATTTCAAGGTAAACTGCTCCTGCTCCCTATTTTCTTTTCTAATCCAATGTTTGTTTAAATTAACATTCCCAATTTACAGTAAATTGAACCCCTTAAGGAGGGAAGAATCACACCGTGACATCTATACTGTTTGGAGGATTGTGACATAGTATGAACAGAATTAGCATATGGAAGGCAACCAGCTGGCTACCCGGTTGAAGAGATAAGGAGATCGAAGATCACTATTATCTAACGTTAAGTGCTATCGAGAAATAACGTAGTTCTCCCGATAGTTTTAACCCTTTTACTGCTAATGGCTCGGGTCGATCGCCGCGCTATCTTTTTTCGCGGTCATCTTTGAACAAACTTGGCTTCCTATTTCCCCGGGCATCAGGGTGATCAGTGATACACTATTATGTGTGCGTCATTTTTTGGCTTTCGTTCTGGAAAATGGTTCATTTAATCTAAACGGCAGTGTTCATAAACATTTTATGTATGTACAAGCTGTCGTGTATGTTTCGCTATATATCTGCTGGTTCTGGTTCCTGTTGATATGTTCCACTTGGGGTACGCATACCCCCAGGCTTCTTAAAGGGTACATACATTTTATAATAAGCATACAGTCACTACAATATGTTTCCTGAATGATCATAAATAACGAAAAACAACATTTAAAATACACATACAGTTAGTGTAATATGTTTCCTGAATGATCATAAATAAAGAAAAACAACATTTAAAATACACATACAGTTAGTGTAATATGTTTCCTGAATGATCATAAATAACGAAAACTTTTTCAGCCAGAGAGCTTTTAATTGTCCTCTGTCCAAGAATCCATGTTCCTTATTCTACCGGTTAGTTAGTATTGCTGATGAACTTTTGGAAATAACCAAATTCCCCCTACAAAGTCTCAGGTTACAATTTTTAAAATACTTCACAGAAACTGAGAAGGTTCACGGAAAATAAAAATCGAAAAGTCTCAATTTGTGATTTATGATGTTCTGCACACAGAGACTACACTGAACTTAGTGACAGTTTTCTTCCATTCCCCTATACTTATTTGTTTTGTGAACAGGGTTTCTCTGCATTGCCAGCAATCAGAACGAAACGATTCACTTGAATCCAGAATCACCATTGGTACTCGTCCACAAATAGAGGTGCTGGTGTTCAGAAAACAAGCTCAGCCATATCATAAGTTGGTCAGAAACATACAGAAATTCACATATTTTTGTGTATGTACTATCTGTAACGTTCCTGTATTTATTTTATACTTTTAGAGCATAATCCTCCGCTTTGCAGTATTTAATAAATTATGGAATCTTAAATCTGTTTTAGATGTGATAATTTGAATTGAGGATAACTGTAGGACAGAGCTGTGTAACTGGTGCTCAGAGAGTGCAGTTTACTCACGATCTTGACTGATAACTATGTTTAGCAGGTAAACAAATGAAGGTTGCTCTAGATAGAACGCGAGTCGCCTAGGCCTGCTCGAGGTCTAGGCCAAGGGATGCAAACTGGAATGGACAAATGTCTTAGTGTACGCGGAGAAAAAAGGTTGAATACCACTGCTGTAGACCTTTTGGGAATGCAGGGTGAGGCAAATACTGCGCAATTCTTTGTTAATATGTATGAGTCACCAGAGTAGATGCACTGAGCATAGGGACGATGTCAAGGCAGCAGAAACATGAGCAAGAAGGTAGTGTTATTTTCTGCGGGACTTCTGTATCTGAGGACATGACACTACAGACAGAATATAACACAGTAGTATGAGGCAGAAATCTTAACATGAGATACAATACAGAAATATTACAGCTTAAACTGTTCATTATGTATGATACAGTACCTCAGTTATTGCGACGTACTGGGGATTGACTCATAATGTGCTGGAACAAGTACCTCCCTGAAGGAAGAGTTTTTTTATTTCAATCAAAGAATTAAGTGTATGTTAGCATTGTGTTACCTTAATTTGCAGTCAGTGCTTTACTTTAAATTTAATTTTCTGAGAGTTTCGTCAGTTTTTTTACACGGGAGAAAAACCTTGCAGCTAAAGGTCACAAATAAATTGTTACATCTAAAATAGATAACTCCTGGGATATTTAAAATCTCTGTACAAAGATTTATATAATAAAATTTGCAACATGATCCTCATTTACTTTACCTTCTCCATTTCTGGCAACAACTGCTTTCGAATTCGCTTTGAGTTAAACCAGGAAGGCTCTGAGCCTTTAAAATATTTTGCCATAACTCCTGATAAGAAGTAAAATATAAAATAATGCTACATGTTTTTAGAACTCTTAACTGAGTCATTCCACCTTCGTGTACTATTTTTTACAAAGTTTGTATTGTCATTGTAGAAGGTTTTGTATCAAGCCAGTATATGGGCACTAAATTTCTGCAGCTGACACCTGTTTGTGTTTTCTTTGTCCAAAATGGTACCGCTGAAAACTTGTAAGCTCCCGTGAATGAACCATAAGTAGGAGTTTAGAAAATACTGTTGTTATTTTAGGATAGAATCACTGAGGTAAGAACTATGATTACAAACCTCGTAGGCTTCAAAATTCAGTTTACAGCAGGAGGAATGCTCAAAATCTGGTGGTGTCATTTGATACTATCTTAATATATTCAATAGTGGAAAACTCACAGAATTTTTAAGCTCGCTTAATCGTATCGTATAGATATACAAATGTTTATAAAGCTTTACTGTAAGGACCTGTACATCAATTGGGAGTTCATAAGCACCA
Organism: Tenodera sinensis; assembly: GCA_030765045.1. Lineage (NCBI taxonomy): Eukaryota > Metazoa > Arthropoda > Insecta > Mantodea > Mantidae > Tenodera > Tenodera sinensis. Next base: position 136,961,138 of record CM060964.1, on the reverse strand, counting down.
TTTGTACATAGTTAAGGACAGTATCCGCACAAAATGCTAACTCAAAATGTCCACCCCAGTTCTTCTCGTAATGTGTTGTAAATACGTTAACAGTGCCTTTCCTTTTAGCCTCTCTAAAATTCCTCTTGCTATTATCATTACTAGGGAACGAACCTTCATACAGTTCATAGAGACGAAAGATTGCGGAGTTTGGGCTAGAGCAAGTGAGAAGGGTTCAGTTTTTCACATGATCACAACACAGGTACGCTGTACGCACACACTTTGTAGATAACGTTGTTACATGGTGTTACCGTTTACAGTAAAATATTAACTCCCAAATCCCTGTACATGTTCAGCAATACGTGGATATTTCGATTTTCGTGCTGCAGGCATTTTACTGTCTGGAACTAGTGAACATATTCGAGAGACACTATGCGCTGTAGGCAGCGTGCTTTGTGCTGTCACTGTACTAGGGCAATGACGTCACGCTCTGCCCGTGTGGAAGGTAACTTGCGACCGCCCCATTTCGCGATAGCTGTATAAAGGTCCGAATCCTGCTCGTGAATAAAAACAAGCTGAGGTCCAAGTATGTTCTTTATTTCACACGGAATATCACGTACTCGGAGTGTTCTCCATTGATCATCAATTTTCTGAATAGTGCCTTCTTCATTGAGATTACCAGATCTGGGCACACTGGCAACAAGAGGATAAAGGCTAGAAGGATTAGTAGGATATGAAATTGTTGCCTTAGAGGGGTGGAGACAGGCTATGAGGGCAAAAGTGGTGTTGCTATTTGTAATTAATTTCATTTCGCTGGTGTGACAAACCAGTGAAAATGATATCTCGCCGGTATCGAAATTATAGTACACCCCCATAATTATCGTACGGGCTGTCAACTATGAGTACATGTACTCAAATTATAGTATGCCCCCATAATTATCGTACGGTTTGGCAACCTTGCCCTGGAGTTAAAAGCAGTGGTTACTAACAAAGTACAAGAAGTACCCTAACGCACGAACGGCGAGTTTTAGGATACCTCTAGGGCAATAACCTACCTGAGAAATTCATGAGTCACCAATGTAACCAAATAAACTAATGCTAGTAGCTTGAAACACTTGGTCGCACCCTAGTCAAGTGATTAGACCATTCGCTTCTCACCAAAGCGGTCCAGGTTTCCTCCGGGTTCTCCGGTTCCCCCCACCATCTCATTCCACCGCACCATCTTCATTCCATGTATCACCAGTGTCTCCGCCTGTGGCGACGTATGTAGTAAAAGCGAGCGCTAAACACTGCCAAACCCAAACTTGAAACACTTCTCTTTATAAAGCTGTTGAAAACCTGCGCTCACGGACGTTGATGATCAATGAGAGTCACATCCATCTCACTCTGGAACTTCACATCTCAACAGCTTCAGAACAAATCGCCACAAAAGCAATGGATAGATTTTAAGCATGATTTGTAATTCCGTTATATTTTCACATATCTCGTTCATGTTCAAGATTTTGCCGCCCTGGGTGGTAGTATGGCTCCACCCCCCCCCCCCCCCCCCCCCCCCCGCTCATCCCCGTCACGTCAAATATGATTAGATATCTGCTGTCATTCTTAAAATATGGAGTGTTTTACGAGGCCAGAAATCACTGATACGCATCAAGAGAACGATGATAAGCGCTCCAAGTATTCTTGAGACACATGGAGCTGTGCTACAGGGACAATAGCCGACATTACTGGCAATTGCTGTCACACATTATCTAATAGTTTTGCTTTTTCTTGTATTAGCATAATGTATAGCGATTTGTTTTCAACTATTCACAATGTACTTCACTGTTTACACCTATAAAAACTTATTTTCATGTCAGCGTTCTTTGCATTAAAATATTCCTAAAAATGTTCCCTACCACACTGACAAATAATCCGTACACTTTTGGGACATCCTGTATAAAAATAAAGGATAAGGGCTAGAGAAATTAATGTGAATGTAACACATTACATGTTTTGCATTTTCTGTAGCACTTACCTATTCGTAAAACGTAGAGGAGTTGCGTTCCCCTTAATAAATGTATATCGAGATCACACCTGAAATGTATGTTTTGGGCCCCTCTGCCATGAAAGGGAATCTTCAGAAAAGTTTGTGCGTTTATTCTGTTCTGATCTGTAAATATTTACGTTTTACTGGTGCTCTCTACTATCCCCATGCTTGTAATGTTACAATATAATAAACATTTCTCAAGCAGCATTATACGTAGCTTTTCCATTTAAGAGCAGAGTGTAAAAGTGACTGACGGTTCTCCCAGTACATTTTGGGAAGAATTTGTTTCGTAGAGACGACTCTCGATATTCCGATGGATACTCTCGGAACCGTGTCCACTAGGCTGCAGATCTATGGAGTAATGGCTGAACACAGTGCCGCTAGAATTGCAAACAACGGAGGCAAAAGCATAGGAAGGTCTGTGTTAAGAATGTGTACTCGTAGAACGCAGGAATGCCATGGAAGTGGGTTCTGCGATTGTTAATGAAGATCCTTACCAAACAAAAATATTTTAAATAATGTTAACTGAGCCATTCGAGTGTCTAATAGTCATTATTGGACCGGAAATTGCAAGGAACCTAGAAAAATGCAAGATATAGTTTCTGAAAGGACCAACTGACTAAGAGGGAGAATCAACACTGAAAAATTCAATGCCATAGCCGATATTTGAACTACACACGGCTTTTGTGTTTGAAAACACCAGCAGTAAGTTTGTTGGGATAAATAACTATAATAATACAATAACTACCAACTGGCTATTTCGTTCAATTTTTAGCCTCTAGTAAGCAGAACTTCTGATCATTTAACCTACAAAGTTCTGCTTTTAGTCAATGTAATGTAGGCAGAATCACAATATAGGAACAAATGTCAATTGCATAAGTTAAGCTGCTCCAAATTAACACATCTGTCAAGGATTTACTCTTGAGATTAAGTCCAGGTTAAGCAAAACTTTGACCAGATGAGGAAATCGGTTGGCTTACCTTTAATGTATGTGAATTTGTGTTGTTATACCCATCACCAAAATGAGTGCTGCTATTGAACTCACACTTTCATGTAATTAAACACTATTTCTCTCATTGTGGAAACTCGAAAATTACATTTTTATAGGTGAAAGGATCACATGTATAGGTATAGTTTATTTTAATAAGCTGGCAATACCATGAAAATCACTCGTGCACTAATTCAACAGATGTTCTGCTTCCCGCGCTTATTTCCGTAATTTTCCTTGTATACTTATCTCAAAGCGTTTACTCTCATTGTGGAACTAATTAACTCCTATATGTATTGATTTGCCCACTATTTGTGTCGCATGCCATACAATTGGATACGGAAAGTAATTCGTCACGTAATTTCATAATATGTGTAGGTACCAAAAAGTGGGCATAACACATCTAGCAATAGCATGTTGCATGCACATTTTTCTATGTTCCTCCAATTTTTCCAGACCGCTTCGTCCATGTTGACCATCAAAATGACTGAAGCAGCGTTTACACGTATAAATCATTCCATCATGTCTAGTTTTCTGCCGTCGAATAAGCTTCCCAAAGTTCTTTATGTAGACATAACGGTATCTGCCAGCTGAATCACTCAACAGAAGGAGATCGCAATGATCACCTAATTTTTCATCGACTACCTTTATAGGAAACACTTCATGTTTTTCATCCAGCCCAAACACATTTATGGACATATTATTGAGTTTTTCAAATTTAGCGATTTCACCCAAACTTGTAGGAAACGTGATGCATGTAAAGTCGTACTTATCTTCAAAATCCTTGTACTTGCCGACGCGATGAGCATTCTTATCGACGAATTTTGCAATAATAGCGTACATAAAACATTTCTCGTCACTATAATTCTGAGGGTTTATACAGGCTTTTCTCGCTTCCACAGATGCAGGTAGAGGAATATAGCTGCTCCCTCGAAGGGCATTGTACTTGGTAATTCGGAGTAGAACTCCATCAACTGCTAGCAAGGCCCAGTTGCTTCCTTTAAGCTGATATTCCTCCCTTTCAGCACAAATCTTCTTAAATTCTGTTTCCAAGAGGACATCCATATCAGTTTCTAAAAACGCAGGTCGGTTACGTGTTTTAAATGTTCTGTCACAGGTCTCTCCATGAACATTGACAAATTGACAGTCGACCATGATGTTACTTTTCACACTTTTATGTATCGACAGTTCTTTCTTTATAACTTGAATTATGCGATGTTTTGACTCCTGCAGGTAAGTTTTCATATCCTTGAAGGTATCACAGCGAATGTAATATGATTTAAGACGCCCTTGAAATGATGTTTCATATTCAGTCACATCACACCCATCCGTCATTGTCAAAAGTTGATGCTTGCTAGGCTCAGCTTTGAGTTTCTTACGAGATATAGTTTTTTTTACATTTTTCTTCATGTACGTCTCTTCTATGCCCAGTATCGCAAACATTACCACAATCTTTACACCTGTAGACTCGACCGCATACCAACTCAAGTCTCTTCTTATCATAGTTGCGTAGAAAACCCTTATCACATTTTCTGCAGCTATAATCTGGTATAGTACTCAGAGACGATTCCATCACTCCTCCACTCCACATCTTTATATGTAGTGCAACACTTGTAAATTATATAAATCAATAAATGCCTATAGCGCTTTACGTTTGCGTACCTTGACAACTTGTCAAAGCTATTGAACGATAATCTGTCTAAGAGGAGCTCATTTACTCGACTCGAAGCAAAACCACACACTGAAAGTTGAAGATAGATCGAGGTATATTTATTCCAGTATCACGTACCTTATAAACGACTACGCGATTCAAGATTAAGTTTGTATTTTAAAATAGATATATCAGTAAAATACTCGAGTCAAGATTAACTTGTTGCGTTTTTATTTGCCAGTTCAACGTTAACATGCATTTCCCCCATTTTTTAAGTTTAAACAACGTAAATTATATATCAACCATTGTATTTATACAAATAAATGTTTATAATTGTATATACTTTAATGCCAAACACACACACATACTCACACGTAAACACACACACACTCACACACGCACACACACCCCAATCCACACACACACACACACACACACACACACACACACACACACACACACACACCCCAATCCACACACACACACACATACACATGCATACATGCACACATACGTACACATCCGCAAACACACACAAACACACACGCACGCAAACACATGCACGCAAACACACACTTGCATACACATACACGCACACTCACACACATACATGCAAACACACGCGCACATACCAACCCACAAACACGCACACATGCAAACACACACACACGCGCACAAAGATGTATAGAGCGCACACACACACACACACACACACACACACACACGCATGCACATACACGCACACCCACACACACTCATACACGCTCACACACGCAAACACACACACATACGCATACACACATGCACGCTGCAATCCACAGACCTCGCACACATACACACGCCCAAACTCGCACACACCCACCCACACCTACACACATACACTCATACACAGGCACACACACACGCTAGATATTTTCTGAGATATATTTTAACGTTGGACACGTAAATACACCGTTTTACGTCTGTTAACATTTCTGCTTTTAGTAGACCATAACGAAGAAGCGTTTATATAATTGGAAATAGAAACGAAGGATTTATAGAGAATCCAAGAGGAAGGAATGAAGTGAAAAAGCTATAGATAACGATCCATATGTAGCTCAACTTGAAGCTAAAAAAATTCGGTGGAGTTCCTAAACCTATTCATCTCAGTTTTATATTACAATCAGATTGTGACGAGACTCTTCAACGCTAACGGAGATTGGAGAGTTTAAGAATATAAGTGATTAATCAGTCATTGTTATTTAACAAATTATTTATACAGTTAATCGTTTACATTACAAATTCATGCTTTAATCTGTTTAAAAATTAAAAAATACTCTGAAAAATATACTGCGAATCTTTATTTTCAGTAAAATTACAACAGTATCTGGATAATTTATACAAAGGTTTATTTTTGCATCTATTATGTCATTCTTCTACGGTTATAATCGATTTTTTTAAATAGCGAATCAAGTTTGACTTTTTCCTGATTTTTTTCATAAGTTGGATGCATAATTAATTTTATAATCACACTTAGACATACACACTCACTCACACACACCCCAATCCACACACACATACACACGCATACATGCACACACACGTACAGACGCACACACGCGTACACACGCACACATACACACACGCACACACACACCAGCACACAGACTCGCATAGATATAAACAAGCACGCACACATGCAAGCACACGCGCACAGACATACATGCACATACACACCCGCAAACACGCACACACTCTCCTACACACACTAAAACATTCACACACCCCAACCCACTCACACATACACACGCATACATGCACACACGCACACATCCGCAAACACACGCATGCACATACCCGCAAGCACGTGCACACACCAGCACACAGACTCGCATAGACATAAACAAGCACACACGCACACATGCAAACACGCGCACAGACATACATGCACATACACACCCGCAAACACTCACACACGCGCCCGTAAACACACACATACATACACAAACATACACACTCTCCTACACACACAAACACATACACACACCCCAACCCACACACACACATACACACGCATACATGCACACACGCACACGTCCGCAAACACACACGCAAACACACACATGCACATACCCGCAAGCACGTACACATGCAAACACACACGCGAGCACACACATCAGCAGACAGACTCGCATAGACATAAACAAGCACGCACACACACGCGCACATACACACCCCAACACACACACATACGCCCTCACACACATGCACATAGACCTTTGTTTCTAAAAACACTTTTTAGGGATTCAGGGGGTCTCAAAACATATATTTCCGGTGAAATCTCGATATCGAATTTTTGGGTGGAATACAATACTTCCCCTACTTACAATTCGTAATAGAGAAATCGTTTCTGATATAAACGTCTTTATTAGAAAGAACATGAAAAGTTTCGGGAAGACAAACATGCAATTAAATTCTCACAAGTATATAAATTAATTCAATAATAGTTTTTCCATACGTTTGTCACAGTCAGTTTGAGCAATATGACACGATAAGTTTTACCACGTACAGAATTCGTTCCGCAAACCTACGCATAAAGTAAAACACATCGTAATACCTCATGAATAGAGAAAACGGGGTTCTATGTCTATGCGAGTCTGTGTGCTGGTGCGCGTGTGCGCGTGTGTGTTTGCATGTGTACGTGCTTGCGGGTATGTGCATGTGTGTGTTTGCGTGTGTGTTTGCGGATGTATGCGTGTGTATGTGTGGGTTGGAGTGTGTGTATGTGTTTGTGTGCGTGTAGGAGAGTGTGTGTGTGTGTTCGTGCATGTATGTGTGTGTTTACATGCTTGTGTGTGCGTGTTTGCGGGTGTGTATGTGCATGTATGTCTGTGCGCGTGTGTATGCATGTGTGTGTGCGTGCTTGTTTATGTCTATGCGAGTCTGTGTGCTGGTGTGTGCGTGTGTGTGTTTGCATGTCTACGTGCTTGCGGGTATGTGGATGTGTGTGTTTGCGTGTGTGTTTGCGGATGTGTGCGTGTGTGCATGTATGCGGTTTTTTTTTTTTTTTTTTTTTTTTTTTTTTTTTTTTTTTGAATTAACGTCCTCCAACATTGTGTCATATCGGACGAAATATGTATGCGTGTGTATGTGTGTGTGGGTTGGGGTGTGTGTATGTGTGTGTGTAGGAGAGTGTGTGTGTGTTTGCGTGCATGTGTGTGTTTACGGGCGTGTGTGTGTTTGCGTGTTTGCGGGTGTGTATGTGCATGTATGTCTGTGCGCGTGTGCTTACATGTGTGTCAGCGTGCTTGTTTATGTCTATGCGAGTCTGTGTGCTGGTGTGTGTGTGCGTGTCTGTATGTGTGCGTGTGTACGTGTGTGTGCATGTACGCGTGTGTATGTGTGTGTGGATTGGGGTGTGTGTGAGTGAGTGTGTATGTCTAAGTGCGATTATAAAATTAATTATGCATCCAACTAATCAAAAAAATCAGGAAAAAGTCAAACTTGATTCGCTATTTAAAAAAATCGATTATAACTGTAGAAGAATGACATAATAGATGCAAAAATAAACCTTTGTATAAATTATCCATATACTGCTGTAATTTTACTGAAAATGAAGATTCGCAGTATATTTTTCAGAGTATTTTTTAATGTTTAAACAGATTAAAGCATGAATTTGTAATGTAAACGATTAACTGTATAAAGAATTTGTTAAATAACAATGACTGATTAATCACTTATATTCTTAAACTCTCCAATCTCCGTTAGCGTTGAAGAGTCTCGTCACAATCTGATTGTAATATAAAACTGAGATGAATAGGTTTAGGAACTTCACCGAATTTTTTTAGCTTCAAGTTGAGCTACATATGGATAGTTATCTATAGCTTTTTCACTTCATTCCTTCCTCTTGGATTCTCTATAAATCCTTCGTTTCTATTTCCAATTATATTGTGACTTTTGGTTGGTGGGTGTGAAGTAAAGTAGACAGATGTAGTCGAGATAAAGAAACACTTTCATTTCCGTAAACAGTAACTTTGCACACTCGTTGCAACAGCAAGAAAGTCTTTTTCGATTCTCCAACAGCACGGCTCCGAACTCGTAACACAAAGAACTGTCCCTTCTCCGTCGGCACGACTCCTCAACCTTCACATACGTCTGACTGGCTCTTCTGTCGCACTTTACCGCTATTTATATCTCCCAGGCACTATTCTGGAAGCTTCAGGAACGTTCAGTTATTGCGGTGAGATACAAAGCAGAGAAGATTCTCTAAGTATCTATCCTTTTCTCTCTTTCGGCAAGCGCCCCAACAATGCGGCCATGCTCTGTCTCTTTCCTTCGGCTCCTTTGCCGTAGTGCCGACAATAATGCGATGGGTGACACTGCTGTTGTCGGCAATTAGATGCGGCGGGCGCGGTGACACTGCTCCCTCCTCAGAGCTGGTCGTCCCGACCAGCACTATCACTGCGGCATTTCCCTTGCGCCCCGGTGGACTAACCCATCGAACCTCTTCTCCAGGAGGCACGATCCTAGGTATCGCTGTTGGATAGTGTCCCTTGGTCCGGGTAGGACGATGTATGCCATCCTGCTTCGAAATTCTGCAACAGTACCACCGGTCTTGACGGTCCCTCGTCCAGTTGCCCTTCTTCCTGGTGTGTTGACGGGCCATCCTGCGCACTTGGAAACGGCTCACTAGTTACCATGTCCGCCGACCTCTCTGGCGCACCTTCGCAGCCACCTTGCTTCCGATGGGTCCGGCAACAAACCCCACCACATCCACGCGAGTCGCGTCCACCGCTACACTCGTGTTCACTCGTGCTCGGCACGGCCTCTCCTGTGTCCTGCCGTCCACGATGATGTCCACCATTCTTCCGTTCACGGCACTATGCGTCAGGTGATTGGATGGCTCCGACGGTCCCCCCATGTCACACGCCAAGTCGGTTCTCGCGTGATGCTCGTTCGCTTGTGCGCTTCCCTGCTGATCGTCCTCCACGTCGTATCCTGGTTGGTTACGTACCCGACACACTCCTCCAGAGGATCCTCGACGACGTCCCTGAACTGCCCCTTTGTCTTCCCCGAGACGTACACTTTCGTTATCTGAAACGGGCGGAACTGTCGCCTCGGCCACTAGGTGCTTCCTCCCCGGGTCCGCGCTATTCCGTCTGCCCCTGGCATCCAGTACTTTGACGTTCTCGTCAACTCTTACTACCAGGGCGCCAAGACGTTCCCCGTCGTCCTCCACGACGTCCACATGCTGGCAGAGGTCTTCCACCTTTTCGCCGAGTTCTTCCACGTCTTCCGTCACGCCAATCAGTTCGCCGAGTTGTTCCACGTCTTCCGTCATGCCAATGAGCTCGCCGAGTTGTTCCACGTCTTCCGTCACGCCAATCAGTTCGCCGAGTTGTTCCACGTCTTCCGTCACGCCAATCAGTTCGCCGAGTTGTTCCACGTCTTCCCTCACGCCAATCAGTTCGCCGAGTTGTTCCACGTCTTCCCTCATATCATCCAAAACGGGCGTAACTGTCGCCTCGGCCACTAGGTGCTCCCTCCCCGGCTCCGCGCTATTCCGCCTGCCCCTGGCATCCAGTACTTTGACGCTCTCGTCAACTCTTACTGCCAGGGCGCCAAGACGTTCCCCGTCGTCCTCCACGACGTCCACGTGCTGGCAGAGGTCTTCCACCTTTTCGCCGAGTTCTTTCACGTCTTCCGTCACGCCAATCAGTTCGCCGTCAATTTTCGCCGATAGCTCCGTCTTCATCTCTTTCAGCTCGGCAGCGAGGTTGTCGTTTCTCGTCTTCATTTTGGCAACGAGGTTGTCGTTTGCCGTCTTCATCTCTTTCAGCTCGGCAGCGAGGTTGTTTCTCGTCTTTATTTCTTCTTTCAGCTCGGCAAAAAGGTTGTCGTTTGCCGTCTTCATTTTGGCAGCGAGGTTGTCGTTTCTCGTCTTCATTTTGGCAACGAGGTTGTCGTATGACGTTTCCATTTTGGCAAATAATTCTTTCATCATTGCCATCATCCTGGTTTCCGAATCTCCCTCCATCTTAGTTCTAACGTTGCAACTTCTGACGATGTAATGAAACTAGAAGCAATTCGACGAATCCCACTTCTGACACCAGTGTGACTTTTGGTTGGTGGGTGTGAAGTAAAGTAGACAGGTGAAGTCGAGATAAAGAAACACTTTTATTTCCGTAAACAGTAACTTTGCACACTCGTTGCAACAGCAAGAAAGTCTTTTTCGATTCTCCAACAGCACGGCTCCGAACTCGTAACACAAAGAACTGTCCCTTCTCCGTCGGCATGACTCCTCAACCTTCACATACGTCTGACTGGCTCTTCTGTCGCACTTTACCGCTATTTATATCTCCCAGGCACTATTCTGGAAGCTTCAGGAACGTTCAGTTATTGCGGTGAGATACAAAGCAGAGAAGATTCTCGAAGTATCTATCCTTTTCTCTCTTTCGGCAAGCGCCCCAACAATGCGGCCATGCTCTGTCTCTTTCCTTCGGCTCCTTTGCGGTAGTGCCGACAATAATGCGATGGGTGACACTGCTGTTGTCGGCAATTAGATGCGGCGGGCGCGGTGACAATATAAACGCTTCCTCGTTATGGTCTACTAAAAGCAGAAATGTTAAGAGACGTAAAAAGGTGTATTTACAGGTCCGACGTTAAAATATATCTCATAAGTGTAGAAAACGTTATGAGAACTGTGAAAATATCTAGTGTGTGTGTGTGTGTGTGTGTGTGTGTGTGTGTGTGTGTGTGTGTGCGCTTGTGTGCATGTGTATGAGTGTATGTGTGTAGGTGTGGGTGGGTGGGTGTGTGTGTGAGTTTGGGCGTGTGTATGTATGCGAGGTCTGTGGATTCCAGCGTGCATGTGTGTATGCGTATGTGTGTGTGTTTGCGTGTGTGGGCGTGTATGTCTGTTTTCGTGTGTGTGCATGTATGTGTGTGTGTGGGTGTGCGTGTATGTGTATGCGTGTGTGTGTGCGCTATACATCTTTGTGCGTTTCTGTGTTTGCATGTGTGCGTCTTTGTGGATTTGTATGTGCGTGTATGTCTGCGCGTGTGTTTGCATGTACGTGTGTGAGTGTGCGTGTATGTGTATGCGTGTGTGTGTTTGCGTGCATGTGTGTATGTGTGTTTGTGTGTGTTTGCGTGCGTGTGTGTGTGTGTTTGCGGATGTGTACGTATGTGTGAATGTATGCATGTGTATGTGTGTGGATTGGGGTGTGTGTGCGTGCGTGTGTGTGTGTGAGTGTGTGTGTGTGTGTGTTTACGTGTGAGTATGTGTGTGTGTGTTTGGCATCAAAGTATATACAATGATAAACATTTATTTGTATAAATATAATGGTTGACATATAATTTACCTTGTTTAAACTTAAAAAATGGGGGAAATGCATGTTAACGTTGAACTGGCAAATAAAAACGCAACAAGTTAATCTTGACTCGAGTATTTTACTGATATATCTATTTTAAAATACAAACTTAATCTTGAATCGCGTAGTCGTTTATAAGGTACGTGATACTGGAATAAATATACCTCGATCTATCTTCAACTTTCAGTGTGTGGTTTTGCTTCGAGTCGAGTAAATGAGCTCCTCTTAGACAGATTATCGTTCAATAGCTTTGACAAGTTGTCAAGGTACGCAAACGTAAAGCGCTATAGGCATTTATTGATTTATATAATTTACAAGTGTTGCACTACATATAAAGATGTGGAGTGGAGGAGTGATGGAATCGTCTCTGAGTACTATACCAGATTATAGCTGCAGAAAATGTGATAAGGGTTTTCTACGCAACTATGATAAGAAGAGACTTGAGTTGGTATGCGGTCGAGTCTACAGGTGTAAAGATTGTGGTAATGTTTGCGATACTGGGCATAGAAGAGACGTACATGAAGAAAAATGTAAAAAAAACTATATCTCGTAAGAAACTCAAAGCTGAGCCTAGCAAGCATCAACTTTTGACAATGACGGATGGGTGTGATGTGACTGAATATGAAACATCATTTCAAGGGCGTCTTAAATCATATTACATTCGCTGTGATACCTTCAAGGATATGAAAACTTACCTGCAGGAGTCAAAACATCGCATAATTCAAGTTATAAAGAAAGAACTGTCGATACATAAAAGTGTGAAAATTAACATCATGGTCGACTGTCAATTTGTCAATGTTCATGGAGAGACCTGTGACAGAACATTTAAAACACGTAACCGACCTAGGTTTTTAGAAAATGATATGGATGTCCTCTTGGAAACAGAATTTAAGAAGATTTGTGCTGAAATGGAGGAATGTCAGCTTAAAGGAAGCAACTGGGCCTTGCTAGCAGTTGATGGAGTTCTACTCCGAATTACCAAGTACAATGCCCTTCGAGGGAGCAGCTATATTCCTCTACCTGCATCTGTGGAAGCGAGAAAAGCCTGTATAAACCCTCAGAATTATAGTGACGAGAAATGTTTTATGTACGCTATTATTGCAAAATTCGTCGATAAGAATGCTCATCGCGTCGGCAAGTACAAGGATTTTGAAGATAAGTACGACTTTACATGCATCACGTTTCCCACAAGCTCGGGTGAAATCGCTAAATTTGAAAAACTCAATAATATGTCCATAAATGTGTTTGGGCTGGATGAAAAACGTGAAGTGTTTCCTATAAAGGTAGTCGATGAAGAATTAGGTGATCATTGCGATCTCCTTCTGTTGAGTGATTCAGCTGGCAGATACCATTATGTCTACATAAAGAACTTTGGGAAGCTTATTCGACGGCAGAAAACTAGACATGATAGAGTGATTTACACGTGTAAACGCTGCTTCAGTCATTTTGATGGTCAACATGGACGAAGCGGTCTGGAAAAATTGGAGGAGCATAGAGAAATGTGCATGCAACAATTGCCAGATGCGTTATGCCTACAAAAGAAAACTCTATCGTGAGATTAAAAAACGTGGAAAGAATGTTGAAACTGTCATATGTCATCTACGCTGATTTTGAGAGCATTTTCGCTCCTTACCATACCTGCGCCTCTAATCCTGAAACATCCTATACAACACCCTATCAGAGTCATTCTTCAATGAGCTTTGCTGTTAACGTCAAACCATCGTCCAGCGTTGACAAAGTAGAAACCGATCTTCCTACACATCCCTACGTGTATCGAGGTCATGTTGCTGCTGAGAGGTCCATGGAGTATCTAACTTCCGTTGCAAAGAAAATTGGCGTCATATACAAATCCGCTAAGCCTCTGAAACCTACAGACGAGCAGCAAGAATCTTTCGAATCTTCTACAGAGTCCTACTTGTGCGGTAGAGAATTCACCGAAGAGAACTGGAAAGTACGTGAACACGATCATATAAGCGGGCAATACAGAGCAAGCCTACACAATAAATGCAATCTAGCTTGTAAAACACCTAATTATATTCCTGTTTTCGTCCATAGCGGATATTACTCTCATTTTATTGTTAAGAAGTTAGGTTGCACAAGCGAAAGAGTGGAGGTAATACCAAACTCTGAAGAAAGCTATATCTCATTCTCAAAATATGTTGGAGATATTAAACTCAGATTTGTGGATACCTTCCATTTCCTGAGTACAAGCTTGGACAAGTTAGTGAAAAACCTAACTACGTATCCCTAAACAGAGAAGTACTTCGGTGAAGAGAAGATTGGCTTGATGACTCGTAAGGGAATGTTCCCCTATGATTACCTCACATCGTGGGACGTTTTGAATGATACTAATCTGCCTTCAAGGAAAGCATTCTACAATAAATTAAACGAAGAAGAAATTACCGACGATGACTACGAGCATGCTACAAATATATGGAATCAGTTTAATGTAAGAAATTTGGGCGAGTACAGCGAAATTTACTTGATCTCTGATGTTCTGCTCCTCGCAGATGTCTTTGAAACATTCAGGGACCAGACTCTGAAAACTCATAAAGTAGACCCTGCGCATTATTTCACTTCTCCAGGGCTTACATGGGATGCTATGCTACTGTACACAGGAATTGAACTGCAATTGCCGCTGGACTACGATCAGCTGCTCACGGTTGAATCTGGTATAAGATGAGGCTTATACCAGGTTTCTCATTGCTATACTGAGGTGAACAATATCTATATGCCACAGTATGACTCTCGTAAACCTTCCAAGTTTATTACATACGAAGAGGCCAATAACCAATACGGATGGGCAATGTGTAAGGCCCTTCCTTATGGAGGGTTTAAATGGGTTTCTCCTGAAGACATAGATCTGGATTTATTGAAGGAAGATCACCCCCTTGGATACATCTTAGAAGTCGATGTCGAATATCCTGTCGAGCTCCACGATACTCATAACGATTTGCCCTTCCTGCCTGAGAGTCTGAAACCGCGTGAGACGTCTTCAGAGAAGTTAATTGCTCATCTTGAATGCCGAAAGAAGTATGTGGTACACTACATGGCCTTGAAACAAGCTCTGAGTCACGGTCTACTATTAACAAAGATTATCGAGCACTTCAGTTCCATCAATCGTGTTGGCTAAAGCCTTACGTCGAATTTAATAACCCACTGCGACAACAAGCTAGAAATGAATTTGAGAAGGACCTTTGTAAACTATTCAATAATGCTATGTTTGGAAAAACTATGGAAAATATTCGTAATCGTATGGATATACGGCTTGTGACAAACAGCAAAACGTTACAAAAACTCACAGGTAAACCTACTATCATTGATCGAACCATATATGGACCTAATCTTGCAGCTGTACATATGGCTTCTCGTAAAATAGTGTTCAACAAGCCCATATATATTGGTATGAGTGTACTAGACATCTCCAAGACTCTAATGTGTTTCTAACAATATGACGTGTTACTTCCATATTATGGAGCTGAAAATCTTAAACTCTTGTATATGGATACGGATTCTTTCGTCCATCGAGTGTCTACTAAAGATATATATCTGGATAAATTACGTATGATTGAACATCTGGATACATCTGATTATCCTGCAAACCATGTATATCATTCTACACAAAACAAAAAAGAGTTGGGAAAGATTAAAGAAGCAGCCTCTGGAAAAAATCATTCATCGTTTTGTAGGTCTCAGGCCTAAAATGTATGTTATCGATATTGATGGTTCTGTGATTAAAAAAAGGTTAAATATATAAAACGTAGCGCCATTAAGCAATACATCAACTTCAATAGCTATTTGGAGTGTCTTAAAACTTTGAAAATTGTTAGAACTCCGATGAATTTAATCCTATCCCGACATCACAATATTTCTACGGTTGAGGCTAATAAAATAGCCTTATCACCTCACGATGACAAGAGAGTGATTGAAGAGGATGGAATATCGTTGTATGCGTATGGACGTTACAGTGTCGAGAATAGTGCCCAGATATGGGTACTTAAGGCTTGTCTGTAGAAAAAATTAAAGATTGTTGAACTATGAACTTCGTGCGCCAATGGCACATCTAACCAAGAGAGAAGAATGATAATGTGAATGATAAGAAGAACTGAGGAGGGCGATATCGTCTTTCAACAGTGTATACTTGTTTTCTAAATGTTAATGCTAGTGTATGTATAAGTTAAATAAAATTATCTCATTGCGATTATTCTTTTTTATTTCATTGCTTGCCTTAACATCCCTATTTCCTAATTAGGTTAGGTTAGCTTAGTTGGACTATAAGATAGAGTAGTTGATAATGATGATGATTGTTGCCGAGTTAGGTTATTAGTGAAATGTAATCAAAATAATAATGCAAGAAATGCAATAAATGACTGGATAGGTTAGACTGCTCTTCAACTACTATAAAACAAAAACGATTACTGAAGAAAACTTCGTATGAAGCGTCTAGAATACCCCTCAGATTGCCTTAAATAACGTCAAATTCATCTAAAATACTCTGGAAAATGTTTAAACAGAACGTGAAAGTCTTCATAATATCTGGAAACTGGCTGAAACATCTACCAGCGGGTCTAAACGGACCTCAAAACACTGAAAATCTGGAAAATGTATAATATAGCATCTAAATCACTTTCAAAATTGTCTGAAAGTTGTGTAAAATCATTCGTAAAAGCGTGCTGCACAGCCTAAAGCAACTAAAATATCTGTTGGCGGTCTAAAACAACGTCAAAATACCATGAAACCTCTGGAAAATCGATCAAATAACCTACATTATCTTCAAAATTGTCTGAAAAGTTTTTAAATATGTTGTAAAAGCAGCAAGAATATGCTAAACGTGTCTAAAAGATTTATTAGAGGGAGCAAATAGCAGCAACATGTTTCTGAAGTTCCTATAAGTATGCAAACCTGGGATTCTGAATGCCTTCTGAATCCTAAATTAGCTGGAAATCCTCTGCAAGCAACATATAAATGCCCGAGGTTATATCTGCAAAGAGGGAGATCAGGACAGCTTATGGCAGGATAGGATAGATAAGCAGAGGAGGGAACAGCATAGATAATAAGAGGACAGAATGAATGTCCAGCAACGTATCATGTTGGTGGAATAGAGTAAATAATAATAAGGGGATATAGGCTAGCTACCTTAGGTTAGGCTAGGCCAGGCTAGGTTAGGTTAGGTTAGACAAGTAGAAGTATGGGGCTTAGGTAAGATTAAAATATCTTAATAAATAGGAAGGTTTTTGCTCCCCTTAGGTTGAGTAACGCTAGGTTAGGTTACTCGAATAGTAGTATGAGGCTTAGGTTATGTTAAATTATGAAAGACTGAGTATAAAGAGTAGGAGATGGGTTACATTAGATTAGCGTGGCGATGTTGGGGGGGGGGGGGTAAGGTGTCATTATGTTGGGGGAGGGGGTAATACATTGGATCAAATTACCAAGCTCTTGCGTTAGACTGCATACATTAGATATAGCGAACAAAATACTCATCTATTGCAAACGTACATAAACACGTGTATGCCTTGCTATTCTTCTTAAAAATTGATCCCATTATCACTAGAACACCTACAATGCATGCTTTCAGTACCACCTCACCTAGTAATCCTTAGATTCCGCATGGCGACCCTCTTGCGCATTTGAGTCTGTTCCAGCTCTCTCTTATTATATCTACTGACCACTATGATGACAATGCCACGCAGAAGACAGTTATGCGATGTAGAAGCCAAATTGATGCGTACAAGGAAATGAAACACTCTAATTGTCAAATCGCCAAGAGGTTGAACCGTTCAATCTCAGTGACTGATAATTTCGTTACATGGTAGCACTATATAGACAGAACGGAAAATATGTTCAAAGTAGAACATTATCTGTGGCATAGAAATCAGTGCAGCACCTTTATGCAAGAGCACGTTACATTTCAGCAAGTGAGCATGGTTACAATACCGCAAAAGTTGACATATCATTAGCGCAAATGTGCACGAAGGCGTACCCTACACTAGAAGTCCACTGCGTTCTCCAAGGAATTCGACGTAGCACTCATTTTCTTCAGAGCTGTTGTGGCTGGTAACGTTGTCCCAAAGTTTTGGTGTACAGTACTAATGATACTACACCAGGTGAGTAACTTTTCCAGAGAACCATGTTTTACTTACGTATGTCTCTGAATGATATGCTTGCTAAATTTCCTGTTCTGCAAACAAGTGATACAATTCCGTAGGCATTGCAGTCAGCACATGAACAATGGATGTGATTCAAGAATTTTTTTTTAATGTCTATTGAAAGACCCAGCCTCAGTTGTCGTTCGGGAATCGCATGAAGAACAAATAGGCCATTACACCGTTGGAAATTCGGCGTCATGAGTGATCTTATTTTCGAATACATACTCAATGAAGGCATTCATTTGGGGATTATCAGTAGCTATACTGTGCTATTCAACAAACCCATCACCTAAAGTATCTGGAGGCAAATATTGCAAACCAAAGAAAAACATTTTAGATGTCTTAATTTTAAGCTTTTGTTCATGTATTCACGTTTCAGTCCGATGTTTACAAGAATAGATTCCTAAATTTATGTGGTCACTTTCACTGTATGATTAATTTGTCACATTCATTTGCGTTACTGCAACCTGAATTTTTGTGTTTATGTAACATTCTACGGTCAGTTTTGCGCAAATGGCATGCACCCACCGAAACGGTTACTTTTGCGCAAAGCAAGGGTCACAAACCGTTATGCTTCTCAAACTTGTTGCTGATTACAGTTGCCAGTAACTGCCAAACGTGTATGACAGTTTTTTTTCCCTTCAAATTACAAACAATTTGCATTCAAGAAAAGACTGCGTAAGTCAGCTCTAACACCCAAACGTAAACAGGTTAGATTGGAGTTTGTTGGAAAACATAAGTCATGACTTCAGAATAGGATAAAATGATCTTCAGCTATGAAAAGAACTTAAGTTTAGAGGGGTGGCATAGATTTCAATATTATTGGCATGATCTGAGAACGGAGCAGCAGGTAAGAATGAGCAGAAGTTTTGTTGGCGTAAGTCTTATTATTTGGGCAGTCTTCCGCATTGCTTGGCTGACCATTAGAATGGACATGCACATTGAGATGCTACATACAGAATTGAATAAAGTATATGAGGACCCAAGGGACGAAAGTCTAATTTTTCAAAAAGATAATGCATTTGTGTATTCGTATACTATAATCAAAAGTGGTTTGAAAATAAAGATATCGATGTCTTGCCCTGGCCTGCACGTAGCCCAGACCACAAACTCAATCTTTCAATAAACGCAACCACTCAAGTATGGCAGCCGCGTGCTCCAAGTAGAGGTCCACGGAGATGTTATCTTCTGTGTGACCAGTCACGTCTAGGGTGTCTCTAGTTCCATTTTGGACGCTAAGCGCTCCTAAAATGACCATATAAACAGTTGACGTTTCCGTTTTTACAGTCCATTATGAATTAGATGCTGCAATTCATTGTTTACAGACAGCACTCACTTCCGTGGCCACGTGTGTTGGAACATGGATTTATCCAAAATGACAAGAAATGTGCAATCGTGACTTTTACGTCCCTTTTATTCGCCACCTATAGCTCAGCAAACCCTTTCCATATTCCCGCAAACTGCTGCAGACACTTAAGTACCTCGGCGTGCATTTTCTTCGCCGGTTGACTTGAACATTTGGCATCAAGGTTTGAATTAAATCTCATGTATTATAGATTACGCAAACTGTGCAATGCTCTCAAACAAATCTTCTCTGTGATTGCAGTGCAATATTATTTTATACAACTCCCTATTTAACGGGTTAACTGACTATGCCTGCCATGTTAATCGTGGAGTAATAGCGTGGTGGAAGAAAAATCACAACAGCTTCCGCCTTCCCACCTAGGAAATTCCACGAAAAACCCATAATCAAAGTAACCGGCCCCGGGCCACCACATTTGCGCCACAATGTATTGCTGTGTATGGATAATGCGTTTGCGCCAATAATTCGAAACTAATATGTGTATTTTTGTTCTTAGGTTGGCACCACGTTAACACGGTGAGGCATAGTTTACGATTGAATGAATTAAAATGTTAAACGAAACAATTTTCCGTCCCACTTGCAGACTGCGGACTGACGCGCGCATACTGCGTGTGGTGTGGTTGAAAATTGCCATAACATTTAAATAATGCGCGTTTGTTTTTAGGTAGTTTCGGCATATGACGTCGCTCTCTGTAGATTGCTTCTTGTAATACTTTAACATTACTGACATGTAAGACACCAGCACAAGTCTCTTGAGTTTCATTCAATGTTGTACTTATTATAATGCCTGGTTTTTCACTTGTCTCCAGCCGCTTTCCTTTTACACGACACAGGTACTTTTTGCCATACATCTCTTTAGTTACAGTGGTGATTGTGGCCGCCTACAGTTTTCGTATTCATGTTTAACGTTATTATTTTGGCAGGACAATTCTTCACTGTGCAACGCCAACGTGTACGTCCATCTATATAATATGTGTGCGCCTTACGAAACTTAAACTTATCATATACAAGTAAGTCCTGTCCTCTGTTGCTGCCCCTTTCGACTACTTCCATGATAACCTTTACTGTTCACTAGTTTATGTCACAATGGTTATGTCTCCCACTCAATGTGGCTACTGCTCAAACAAAATACGGCAACTAAGTACTATAGGCCGTACGGAAGAAGGCACATGAGGCGGAGCTAGAAGAAGGTGTGTGAGAGCAAGTAGCCAATCCTAGAGCGGCGACGTTGCCCAGTTCGGTAACGCGCTGTCTAGAGCTATATTTGCTTTTCACTTTTCTCTTTGCGCTCATCAAATCCAGGAACGGCTCATTATTACAAAGAATTGATATGAGTGATTGAAGAAACGCTGCGCTCAGCGATAGCAAACAACACTTGCTTTGCATCATGATTGTTTATTTATCGTCTCAAATATCTTTCTTCTCAAGGAGTGAGATGTCTGCAGGAAAGGAAAAGGAATCTAGTTTATTCTTATGCGTGTTCCATGTACAGTGTTACCTGTGTCTTATAATTACTGTAACTCCTTTTGATGCTAAGAAACATGGCATTAACAAAACCTGGTACAAGCGGCTTACAGACAAGTAAATCGAAAGGAAAAGTATTGCATTCAGATGCGCGGGCTATTATTTTCAGTGTTTACACTTTTTTAAAAGAATTGCCCTCAGTAGAAGTGCGTGCGAACATTGTATTTAAACAGAGCTGGACGCTAACAGCTAAAGCATGCAATGTAAGTGAACATTCATTGTCGCGCGTAGTGCAACAAGGTAAAATAACCACTTCTGAATCCGGGCGGCCCTTGTTTATATCCCCCAGAAAACACCATAAGACAGAAAAACGGATTTCGAATCTGGACGACTTTCAGAAAGATATACTGCTGAATCTGTATAAAGAAGTGGGCTTCAAAGCTTGGTGCATATACCGTATTTTATCGCATAATTCCCCCCCCCCCTTTTTTTTTTCTCGAGTAATTTGCTTGAAAACACTGGGGAGGGAATTATGCGAGTGGTGGTTCTCTAGGAATTCAGAAAGGAAGGGAAACCATGTAGTATTCTGTAAAAGTTATATAGGTATACAGTAGTTTGTGAATGAACTGGATACATACCACGGTTTCATTGGGCCTACAATGTATTGTTTCATTGTTTCTTTTCTATGACTATTCTGGGGTATCACTATCATCACTATTTTCATTTATATCTGACTCAGATAACACATCTTCATTTTCACTATTTCACAACATGTCGTCAGAACCATTAATGGCACTAGAAATACCAGTTTTTAAAACTCTTTTTAACAATATGCCAACTTGTAAGAAATTGACTTAGAAACAAACACGTGTGAAACTTCACATTTCAATTTTACGATACGTTATGACAATGGCTATACGAGTATTTTTGTGGCAAGCGCTGCGTCGATTGTTGTCCATTATCAAGTCATTTGAAGGCCGCTCCAATAAGAACGGACCAGGAGAGGGAATTATGCGATGTTTAATAGGTAAATATTTTTTAGTGATGAAAAATCACAGGGGAGGGAAATATGCGGGGGGGGGGGGGGGCTTATGCGATAAAATACGGTATGGTAGGTCATTCCTGGATTACGTGTGTTAAACCAAAAATGTAAGCTATTTTATGGAAAATTCTCTTTGCGATACAATGTTCACAATTTTTAATCAACACTGCATATTGATGTTTCTTACTGAGCTATAAAATAAGTTTGCTAAAAATAGTCTTCACACAGCTGGTTTAAAAAATATTTTGTTCAATGGCGAGTTTCCACTTTTGCTATATGTAATATAATACAAACGTTGATGAGCATGTTAGCCTAACATATTTACCTTATATTAATAACCGCATTGCAAATTCTGGTTGGCAGATATTGGGGAAACTATTTCCGGAGCTTCGCTCTGTTAACTTACAAATTGCATCGTAAGGAACATTTTAAATTCTGAAATGTCTAAAATACACAACCGAGAAGGCCACATTGGAATATTACTCGTAAAATGTGGCTTGAACTTGTGCTTAGGCATTTGTTGCTTAATTATGTAGATTTTCACTTAGAATACCTAATATAGAAACTGATTAACATATGTGCAGAAACTCTGTATAGACACTTAGAAAAATTGAGAAAAATATGAGAAATACCTATCAGAAAATGCCTCAAATTGCGCAACTATGACATCCGTTTAGATTTATTTAAATCGTCACGTAACTCTCTCATTTTCACTCCGATAACAAAAATATTTACACGAAAACGTTCCTAGAGAATCAGATATAATAAAAAATTTAGAAACTCAACATTGTAATGTTTTATCACCTATTTATTGAAAGATATGAACTCCGTTGAAACATTATATTGCAAATGAAAATTATCTGCTTAGATGAGGAATTTATATTTGAAGCAAATTACACCATTAGAGCCTATTGTCTCATTTTAAAGAGAGAGAAATTGTTCTGACAGGTTTTAATTGTGCACCTTGCAATCCCTCACCGTCCTCGCTGCTGTCTACCGGTAACGCTCACGTGCATATCTGCCCTCTCTTTCTTTGGAATAGCGATATGATCCGGCAACAGCGCTCCATAGCTGAGTAGGGATTGGAGCTACTCATGTGCCTTCTTATTTCGTGCTCCCTATAGTCGATTTATTGCACTACCAACTTAAGAAAAATAGAAGTTCTTAGCCAAACATGCTGTTGTCTCAAATCCGTATCCCTTAAGAATAAACGTACTTCCCATATATTAAATCTGGCGCAAATCCACTCACCCAGAGCCTCTAGAATGAGAGCCTCTCCATTACCATCTCGCTCGGTAGGTGGTAACGATATGGGGCCCTTAATCACACATTTTATTAAAAATGTGGCTTCCGCCAGAATTACTTAAAATAGTTATTTGTATAGCCAGTGATGGAGTTTATCATATTGCTTTTATAGGTATTCATGGAGGAAACATCCCTTCATGTCTTTAAATTAATACTTTTATTATTTATTTTAAAAGTAGAGCCAAAAAATCCGGAAGACTACTAAGAAATGAAATTAGGTGTAAAAACTCAGGGGAGCAGCCTTGGTATACGCTACGTATAGCGTTGCAAACATTTTGAAAATCCAAAGTTTTGGGTGGTTTATTATAAATCCCATTTTCACTTGTGTTTGTTTGGACAGGAGAACTTTTGTTCGTTTCTATGAATATGTTGGTTAATTTCTGAGAGAGAGAAAATGCAACAGTAGACATTTAGATATAGATCAGTAAACATAACTTGATTTCGAATATCATTTCACCGTTAAGGTTTCTGTTCTGTGTTGTAGGCCACGTACTACTTCCAAGGCTGTTAGAGTCAGCAGTGGCTAAGCTTTTCCTTCTCCTGAGAGTTGACTCTATAATGAATTTTAGAAAGTCAAGGACGAGTGCTAAGGGTTACGAAAGTTAAACTTTTTGAAAATTCGTGGTTTTGCATGACATTTTTTGTCATCAGATATTATAGTATGTTGATGTCTGAGAGCTGAATTGTAATGGTCCTGGTGTAATTTAGAAAAGGGGAGGAAATAAATATTGCGGCTAAGGTCACTAAGTTCCCGAGAAGAGGCGTGAGTACGAAGGATACTCGGAGCTTAGAGCACCTAGGTGCAGCCAAACGGGGTCTGGCGTTTCCAGATTGAGTATCCCCGACGACTTCGATCCTCCTGGACTACGTGGGTAGTTACGGTCTGAAGCAGGCCTGGGCAACTGGTACTCACTGAGCGAGTACGAGTGTTTGGTGAGTCGCCCAGACCTGGTCTGAAGGTCCCATGCCAGGAGAGAAACAGCCCTGTCCTCAAATCGTATGTCGCACACCAAGATTCCACTAAGCCTGGCTTTGCAATTCTGAAATAAGACTACCTGCTATGGAAAAGCAAAAAATACACGAAGTGACTTGAATCCAGGACCTCTAAAATGTGAGCCTCAGACGCAAGAGCCTAAGCTATTTCGCTACTTGAGATTTCAGATCAGAGGTGTGAAATATTGCAGTTTTCCTTATATTTAGCACTCTTAAGTAGGCTGTTAAGGATAACAAACTTTTAGCGCTTTTTTACTTTTAGGTAGCAATGCAGTCATCTCAGAATATAAAAAGCATAATAATTTCCTACTTTGTTTTGAATGTTGTATAAATTACAAAAGCCAGTGACACCTAGCTTAACGAAGGAAAAAGTGTTCAATAGACTTACACACAGCTGTCATTTCGTATATACAGCCACTTTGTGACGACTGGGGTCGATGAGAGAGCTTATGCGCACTTTCTGCACGATTACATCTAGCTAACTGCTAACTGACTTGAAGTTCAGCAGGCATATTCACTTAAATTGGTGCAATGGCAGGCACAACAGTCGCAAACCTGTCGTTAAAAAGACACGAACACACTAAATGATTCTTGTTTTACATAGTAAGAGTGCAGCTTCACTACTGAAGCACCTTATGAAATTCACTTATAATTATGATGCCAATAAAATGGTGCAAACCTATGTATATGATGTCGATGAAAATGCTATTAGAGACCACATAAAACACTAATCGGAATATGCGCACCTTGGAGGTCCTTGAGACTAGCCCATGCCTCATTAATAATATTTTTATTTTATAATTTGGTGAATCTCTCTACTTGTGGCGTCTACAAAAATCCACGAGCACCGTATTTTAGAATGTGAATATGTCTAGGGTAGTCTTAAAGCTATTTCATTAGTAGATAAACTAGAAACGCATGAGCAGAGCTTGAAAGTGCCGTTATGTGCTTATGCTTTTCGTTAATTTTGCTATAACGTGTGTGGCAACAGCGGCTTAGTAGGTAATAAATAACTAGGGCTAGGACAAATATCCTTTTGCTTGCAGTGTGTGCGCGCTGCGAGTATGTGTGGATAATGCGGGGTGGGGGAGGGGTGAAACAGTTAACTTGCAACTGTGAAATCACAGTCAGGGATGTAACAATAAATCTAATTTAAAAAATACACATTAAAGATACACACATGCGCGCTGTCAAAAAATGAACATTTACGTGTTGTATTGCCTTCTTATTCCTCTGTTTGTCAAATAGCTTAGTATGTTTCCTAATGAAGTTTTTAAACTCGGGATGGTGTAGTTTGTAAAATGGTGTATTGGTACAAATATTCAAAGAACTCCGACAATAGTGGTGAATCTCCTTATTCTTCTGCCTTCTTACTACCTGATGATGCAACCAGGGATTTATATTTTTTTGTATTACATTGTTTTTTTTTTGTTTTTTTTTGTTTTTTTGTTTTTTTTATTTTTTTTTATTTTTTTTTTTTATACAGTCCTGGATCCTAGTGTTGACGTTCACGACGTCACGTCTACTAGGTAGAGTGGTGGTTACGTTGATTCCACACTCAGTGGATATTTGTTCTAGATCTCTTAATTACTAATAATGCACTTTCAAATCTTTCAAAAGCCATGCTTATTTTAAGTGTTGTACAGAAGAGTATAGCAGTTTTCCTGTAGTTATGTTATAATCGTCTCCATTTGTTATTTTAGGTAAGCTGTCCTCTCTGACTATGGGATTTCCTGATGAAGGCCATAAAAGTAAGTTGATGATATGTTCTTCTATTTAGCATGCATGCTGTAGCGAAATACATCTACGAGTTTGAAGAAAGCTCGTGCTATATGCCCGCAGATATGACAGTGTGCTGTATAGCAAACGCGTCTACCTTTGCACGTATGTGGACTTCAACCTATTTAACAAAGACCACTACACTATTGGTTTAATGTGCTACAAAAAACTGTTAAGTCCCTAGCGTGAAACGCATGAATGGTTATATGCAAGTGACACGAAATATGTTAGTGTTCTGATTAGTAAGCCACATTACAGTCAGCTATATGTTGTTGATGTTTGTTGTTTATTTCAGTAGTTATTCAGTAACTTACCACTAGATTAGCCATGCTTATTTATACTTTTATACAGCTTTTGCTGTATTTCTTGTTTATTTTGATATAATGTAGCAATTAGTTTCAAAACCATAAAGGAGTTTCAACAAAATAATGAACAAATATAACATGTTATGGGCCCACGTAGGCGAAGACTATTAAATACTACTGCAGAATTATTGCTTTACTCCATTTAAAGTACTTCTATAAAAATTGAAAAAATATGCTTGAAGCTGAATTTCATATACAAAGATTTATAATGTACAAGGATAGTAAACATAGGTATTTTTGAAGGGAAAATGAACTAGAATACTTGGAAACACAAAACAAGTAGTTGTCTACGTGAAGTTCCAGGGCCACTTGATGTCGTTGAAGGTAGAATGGTTAAACCTAATGAGCTTACAGATTATGCTAGTAGTCAAGAAAAAGAAGCATATAAAGTGCATTAGACAGTATTTGAAAGTTTATAACAATGCTATTATTGTAATGACAACCAATATGACAGGAGCAACTTTACAGAAGATAACGCCTCTTTATACATCCCAAGGAGTTTGGAAACAGTTGCATAAATTCTCTGATGCTATCTCAGAAGATTAAGTTCATGACCTATGCATGTAATTTTTCGGATTCAAGAAAAATCCTTAAGATATTGTTAAAGATGTATAAAAACTAAAAAAATATTTGCAATGATTTAAAACAAGAAATGGCCAAAGATGGATAGAACAATCCAGCATTGCCTGATTAATTTTTTATTTGAAAAATAACTCGTACATTGCCAAAAGAATACTTTTTGTTTAAACCGTGTTGGATTTTGGTGTCTAAAAATCTCAGAACTGTTGATAATTATTTGATTATAATCTAACAAATCAATATTTTACTTAAGAAAAGACACCGTCAAGTAAAGTGGCTGAATCATCACCTCAAGATGTACTTGCAGCTGGTACCTAAAGAAAAAAACCTTCATAGAAAACAGTTTAAGAAAATTATCTGCAAATATTATAAGAAACCAAATAATATAATTAAGAAATATCAGAAATGGATGTCAGATGGAAGACCACAGAAACCTCAGAGGACTGATGCAATACAAATGATTGGCTTTTCTATAGGAATGTAAAGCACATGGTTTATTTTACTATTACGTCAGCAACAATGATAACTGAGTGTGACAATGCGTGGACGTGGACAGTTGAGCAACGAGTAATATTACCAGTAACATTCATATCTACGCCAGAAGAATGCAAATTCAAAATTGAGGGGCATGTAAAATTGGTTGGGCACCCGCGAACGTTTCAGAGTTAGCTATGACGGGAATCAAGTCATCCTTACCCGCCGAAGTGAGTGTAGTCAGTAGAGAAAATACGAATATCTTCAATTATACAGGGCTTTCGAATTGGTTCTTCACCGCCGCACGGCCTTTTGCCTGTGGGAGTTTGAAGCTGTCGCGGCCGGGTTTGCCGCTGCTAACAAGCCTCACGTAAAACATGCATAACAATTTTACCTTATAGAAAATGCTGGAAATGTCGTGAACGATGGTTTAATCGATCCACAGCTTCTGTTCTTTTCAGATGAGGCGTGGTTTCATCAAAATGGTCGCGTGAACACTCATAACAGTCGGTATTCGGCATCTCAAAATTCACATCGCGTTCAAGAAATCCCTCATTATGATCGGAGATTTGGAGTTTGGTGTGCTGTTAGCGCGACGCATAATTGGTCCAATATTTTACGACCAGACTGTAGATAAAGAGAGGTACCGAAATGACATTTTGACCCCATTTTTTCAGTCACGATCTGTACTTGCAGTAGCAGAGTTGTTGAAACCACACATATGATTTCTCTTCTTCTGTCAGTTCACGAAAAAATGGGGTCAAAATGTCATTTCGGCACCTCTCTTTATTTACAGTCTGGTCGTAAAATTTTGGACCAATTATGCGTCGCGCTAACAGCACACCAAACTCCAAATCTCCGGTCATAATGAGGGATTTCTTGAACGCGATGTTAATTTTAAGATGCCCAATACCTACTGTTATGAGTGTTCACGCGACCATTTTGATGAAACCACGCCTCATCTGAAAAGAACAGAAGCTGTGGATCGATTAAACCATCGTTCACGACATTTCCAGCATTTTCTATAAGGTAAGCTTTTTATACATCTTTACGTGCGGCTTGTTAGTAGAGGCAAACCCGGCCGCGACAGCTTCAAACCCGCACAGGCAAAAGGCCGTGCAGCGGTGAAGAACCAATTCGAAAGCCCTGTACCATTAGAGATTTGGACATCAAAACAAAGGACATTTGAAAACAACAATGAAGAAAGCACTGAATATTGATGTTAAGATGCAT
Source organism: Tenodera sinensis (assembly GCA_030765045.1). Classification (NCBI taxonomy): domain Eukaryota; kingdom Metazoa; phylum Arthropoda; class Insecta; order Mantodea; family Mantidae; genus Tenodera; species Tenodera sinensis. The sequence goes on along the minus strand of CM060964.1, from coordinate 136,932,399 downwards.
TCGGAGCTGTGTGAAGGACGCATATAACGGCAAGCCATACATAAGTCCTTCACAGAGCATTTGGTAGCATTGCAGTTGGGATAGCTAATTTACACAGATGTTTGTGGCCCATCAGGTTTCAGTTATTTTGTGTTTTTCAACGACGGTTTCACTAAATTTCGCACTGTCTATTTTATTAAAGAGAAGTCAGCTTTTAATAAACTAAGTCAGTTTATAGCTGAAGCAAAGACTCCTGGACATACAATTAAGTCGAGTAATAATGGAGGAGAATACAACAAAGTGATTATATAGTGAGTGAGTGAGTGGGTTTTAAGGGCACATCGACAACAAGGTCATTTGGGCTGAAATTGAATAGAGAAAGAAGCTATAATTCACGGCCTTACTGTGCCATATACTGCCGAAAGAATGATGGTAGTGAGAGAGAAAATCGAACTATTGCTGGAACTGATAGATCTATAATGCACTCACGTAAAAATATTCCTCAGTCATTTTCGTCAGAAATAATAAATACAGCAGTGTATATCTTAAATGGAACAGGACCTTTTGGTATACCTGGCGCCTTCTATGAATTGTAGTACAAGAAGGAGCCTGGCTTGAAGCACTTAGATGGTATGGTGACGTTCCAAAACAGCAAACGAAGAGAATGGATAGAAAAACAGTGAAAGGTATTCTGATTGACTGTGACCATTATGAAAGTTATCGAATCTGGTGTGAACAAAATAAGAAGTCAATCAGATTACGTGATGTTATTTTTTAAGAGAAAGTAAACCAGAAAGATTTGAATTGTCCTGTAAATTTTAAACTTCCTAAAGAAGTGAAATGTTAAAGGATATGAAGATAACTGCAAGCTTGAAATCAAACAAGAAGAATGTTATTAGTGTATTAGCTATGTGACCTTGATGAATTGTTGAAATAAGGTGAAAATGATAAACCGCAAAACATAGTACACATGAATGAGAAACCAAGGTAGTGTGACCGTTCAGCGCTCAAGCCTACAAGGAAATTTCAAAATTATTCAATGTCTTCATTGACCTTCACAGAAGCAAAAACATTCCAAGATGCAAAGAATTCAGATGATGTAGGCAACTGGGAAGAAGCTATGAATCAGGAAGTGGTTCTGATCAAGAAAATCAAACATGGGTTTTTAAATGCGTTACCTTCAGGAAAGAAGGCCACTCCAGGTAAATGGGCCTAGAAAGTGATAATCAATGCTGATGAATCAATTGGCAGATGTAAAGCAAGACTGGTAATTGTCACAAGAAAAAATACTGATTATGACCAGACTTTCAGTCCCATAGTGAGAGCATTAACCATTCGAATACTACTCACTGTTGTAGCAAAGGAAAACGCAAAACTTGCTCAAATAGATGTTCCAGCTGCTTTTCTTTATAGCGAGTTGAAAGAAACCATATATCTGAAGCAGCCCGAGGGGTGCAGAGGTAATTGCGGCAGTTTGTCGGATAATAAAAAGCTTATATATTCGGAAACATTCACCACGCTGTTAAAATAAAGTTCATGAATTGGATTAGGATTCCAGCTAGTGAACCTGATCCTTGTTGGTTCATCAGTCAGAGAGGAACTACCGAAGTTCTCTTTATTCTTTATGTGGAGGAATGATCTATTGCAGCTGATAATGAGAGCGAACTTCAAGAATTTATAAATTACCTAAGAAAAGAACTCAAAAGTCACTTCTAAACACATCATCATTTTTGTTCACTGAAATGAGCCAAATACATTGTACAGAAAAGATATTCCAGGGATTTGGCATGAGCAAATACAGATATTTTAATACTCCAACTATTAAAGGTGATGATCTGGATGGATGCTCTCTTAATCAAGAGTTGCCTTATAGACAAGCGGTTGGAGGACTAGTGTATCTGGTGTATGGAATCACATCTGATATTGTCTATCAATATTCAGACAATATCAGAAATATTAATTAGAAATCTTGAAAAACAGGAGAACAAAATGGAAACAGGTTCAAAAGTATTTTGCGATATCTAAGAGGCCTGGTTGTAAACTAAGGTGTGTTGAAAACTTCCAGTAATGCTGATCATGGAGGTTAACCAGTTGCAGGACGTTGCACTGCAGGTATGCTGTACTTTTACTCTGGTGCAGCTATTACATAGATGAGTTGGCGGCAATATTCAGCTGCATAATGAAGCCTTTGATCGGGAAAACTGTACTGGGTTCTTACACATGCTATTCAATTGTGACATCAACTTAGATATGTACACATTAACAAAGTGCTAAAGTTCTCAAAGGAAAGTCAAATCGAATTCAAAATAATATTATTATTGAAAGTATAGTGATGTAATTCTAGACATAATAAGGAACGAAGGAAAAAAATGTACCGTTTGTTGCTTTAATGCTGGACGAAACGACGGATATTGCAAAATTATCTCAGCTCTCCACTGCCATACGCTATGTAAAAGAGGGTGAAATTCAGGAGACATTTTAGGCTTTACAGGTGTCAGCAATTGTCGCTGTGCAGTTCCGTTAAGTGAGCGTATACATATATAATCATTTCACATATTCAGTGTGAGTCTGAGAACAAACTCGTACTTGAAGGATATGACGGGGCTGCAACATTTTCTGAACATCTAAATGCATTAGTGAAGGAAAGATTTCCCATTTTCGCCGATTTTCGCTATTCGCCCCAGTTGGTTAGACGCTGGCCTACTCATCCTAAGGTCGCGGGTTCAAACCCGGCCCAGGCCGATGGTTTTTAAGTGTGCTTAAAAACGACAGCTGCATGTCAGTAGATTTACTGGCATGTAAAAGAACTCCTGCGGGACGAAATTCCGGCACACCGGCGACGCTGATGTGATCCTGGCAGTTGACTGTCGTTAAACAACAAAATAATGTTTAATAATTTTTTTCGTCCTCCGTTATCCTCATCAGCTTAGCCTAACTTTATCGCAGTCAGTGCAGTTCATAATGGAATGTCAAATATTGTTGATCTTTCTTCTCATTCAACAAAGCATTTAGATGCATTGAATGGGTCGGAAATCTAAAAGAGGTTTTCAGCGGTGTCAGTTACACGTTGGAATTACAACTCTTGTGTTGTGAATACGGTGCATGAAAATAAAACATAACTGAATCAATTTTGAGCATATTGTTGCTTACACAGACTCCTGGGATAGTGTCATTTTTATTTGTGACAGGGGGTGTTTAGCATTATTGAATGCTTTCATTCTTAATTTTTGGAGAGATTTTCATTCATATTTTTGCTCATACAGGTAGCTCTTGTTTATCTGATTAGTTGATTACCCACCCCCTAGGACTTACAAGACGTTTGTCAGATGCAGATGAACCTATGAACCGCACATAGTGAAGACCTGGAAGCGGGAGGTCAGATGAGTGAGGAAGAGGACAATATGAAATTGATGAATGGAAAGGTGACGGTGGAGCAGTTGCTGGAATGAGTGGCGGGGGAAACCGGAGAACTCGGAGAAAACCCGCTGTTTCATCCACCACGAATCCCACATGAGGGTACCTGGGATCGAACCCGGGCCGCCTGGTTGAGAGTCCAACGGTCTAACCGCTCACAGATGCATTATTCAATATTCTCCAAGCAAAGACTTTTGATGTAAACTAGTGTATTGCGAAAGTGAAAAGAGGCCATTTCTTTCATTCAGGAATCTCGAAACAATTTTGACAACGCGTAGGTATGCAACTTTAGAAGAAAGCAATATGAGTGAGTTTAAAGCTGGAAAGCAACTTGGAGAAGGTGAGTGGGAACGCTACCAGAATGAAATACTTAGGTCTTTACAATGAGATACCGAGCAAGATGGCTCCGCGGTAACGTGTGAGGATTCGGGAGGTCGTGGATTCGATTCCCGCGACCGACCTACCTGAACCATGGGGTTTTTTCAGGGGTTTTCTTGAGTCGCCAGGCGAATGCTGAGTAGGTTACTTTCATCCCCCAAATTTCCTCTCCCTCCATTTCACTTCACTAATTATTTCATTCATCCTTTCATCCGTGTGAAATAGACTGTTTGAGGGTAGAAAGTGTCAGCGTGCACTCGAGTGCAGCATGGTGGGATGAAATGCTCCGAGTGACTCCGTCCCCTGTAACGGTAGCCGGGCTCCGGATCGTGTCCACACCGAGGCCCATGAGCCATGTAGCGGCCCCTACAGGCGGCGCTCTGCGCGAACCGGCAGGACCGGTGTACTGGCTGGTGTCAGGGAGTTTCTAACTGGAAAAATGTAGGGATCCTGTCCTCTGCTGTGGCCTAGCCGCCCTCTGTCTCCTCTCGTCTCACCCCTCCATCCCGGGGGTGCCCTTTCAGACCACAGGCACAAACGATCTCCAAAGCCGAAGTGCCCCTTCACGCCTGTCCTCCCTTCTCCCAGTGGCAGCTATTCAAGGGAAGCAGGTGAAGAGGTTTTCACCTGAAAATAGCAGTATTCTATTTTTGTTGATGTTGGCATTATTACTGCCATTCTAACAGTTTAGTCACAAATTTCAACTGCTAGCAGCTGTAGCAGGGTCAGTGACCAACCCTTCTTTTGTTTGGAACTTACAGCCTGGCAGCCGGCAGGGAAAATTGGTGGGAACGCGCCGTCTGATCGGTTACAAGTACAAGTGCAGCAGTCAGGATTACGAAAGAAACTGCTGCACTAAACAGCTTGGTTGCCATGGCAACATGACGTCACGAAACAATGAACTACGGGAAAATAACACGGACATGCACATGTTTCAGGTAAACAAGAAATATTTTCACTTGGGTAGAGGCACAGAACACGGTAGAGGGGATGGTTTCTGTTTTCGCGCGCTTAGAAGATAGTATCCGTTTACCTCGAGGAAGAGCTGGTGGTAAACTTAAAACGTGGTGTTTTAGATAATTGTGAACGGTAGGTATAATTTACGAGTTTACTAGACTCCAGTGCTTTTAATATTTAAATTACGGAATATAAGTGTGTTGTTATGAATCCAGTGAACGATATGGTTTGCAATTTGCTAGAAACCCCATTTTCCAGGTGGAAAGATGAAGACAAGAAGGATGTTTTAAACTTTGGGCGGCCCACTGATATCATTGATACAGCCCTTAAAAGAGAGGATAAGAAAATAGGGAAGACTTATAACATTAAGTTCAAAAGCTCTTGGCTCGATAACTATTTTTGGTTATGCAGTAACCGTAGTTTGCAATTGCTATTCTGTTGGCCTTGTTTACTTTTTAGCAACAAAATTAACGTGTAGGACAAAGAGAGATTCACAGATTTCATTAATATAACCCGTTCCCTTCACAAGCACAATGATTCGGCGGGACATTTAAAATGTAAATTACAACTAAACGCTTTAAAAAAAAAAAAAAAAGAGAAACACAATGGCTGACGCTCTTCAAGAAAACAGCAGACCTTTTCATGTGCGTTTCATGGAAACGTGACATTAAATAGGCTTTTCCTGTAGTTGATCATTACACCAACGTTGTATTTAGGTAAACAAGAGCTTGCATTCAGAGGTCATGATGAGAGTGCGCTTTCGCTAAGTCGGGGAAATTTCAAGGAGCTTGTGTACTGAAAGTCCATTAAAATCCAAAACCACTATAATAAAATTAAAATTATATTCAGCGGTGTTTCTAAATCTATACAAAATGAGGTGATTGTATGTATTTCGGAATACTTACAGACCTGAAATTCATTTCTCAGATTTTTTTCTGTTGAAGTTGACGACACTACAGATATTTGTCAACAGTCTCAGTGCTCTATCATTGTAAGATACGTGAATACAGAGAGTACATTGGTTGAACGATTTTTCGGATTTCATGATGTGAGTGTTGACAGGTCCGCAGAAACATTGTTCCTTTTGCTGCATGGTGTTCTTAAAGAATTTAATTATGAACGTAAATTAGTTGCACAATGTTACGATGGAGCGAGTGTTATGTCAGGACATTTGAATGGACTTCAAAAAAGAATCAAGAACAATGCTCCTGAGGCAGTTTTTGTACATTGTTTGGCTCACCGTTTAAATTTGATTTTAAAACACAGCTGTATATATATTTGCATCCGCCATGTTTATTTCTCTCGCTTACTACGCGAACTATCATATGTATTGGACCAAAATGAATCATAATGTGACAGACAGTTTCTTTTGTGTGTAGCTCCATTGGATACAAAAAGTTTGGTAACAAATGTTGGACCGTGGTACACCGGCTTTGCATTGTATTTTCAGCATGCTTAAGTGAACTTCTTCACCTATTTTGTAAGGCACGAGCCGCCACTGCCTTCTCCTTACAATGAGATAGTTGAAACGATACACAGTGCAACAAATTTGAACTTTCTGTTTTGCCGCAAGATGAAAATAGGTGTTCTTTACCAATTCACAGATGCTGATTACGAAAATGAAATCCGAAAAGTTCCATCATGTACCAATTTTTGTGGAAAAGATATGCCACATAAGCTACTGTGCCCATATTTCATATAAGTGACAATATATTCTCAGTTCGCAAAAAAAAAAAAAAAATAATAATGGCAGCTTTAAGGACACTTAGAAATCACTCTATTACAGCAGATGAGGACCCTGTTGCTGAATAAAATAGAGATATTATAAAACTTTGTTTTGTATTCCGAAACACCCTTCCCCCAAATAAACATAGCGATAGTGCTGAATAAAGCATACAGTTCAGAAACTTTTCCTAGAAGCTTTCCGTTCGTGTATGTATGGTAAAACTTCTTGCAGGAGTATCCAGCATACAACCCTTATATCGTCTTTCCATGGCAGCTATGTCTTCATGAAATCTCTCACCATGTTTGTCACTCACATCTCTGACATTAGGCTGAAAAAATCTAAATGGCAATGAAGAAAATGTAATTTCTGGGACATGTTGCCCCACAGCCTTGTTTACAGTTCAAATATGTTCTAGATGCAATATTAACCGGGCTTGTGGACCGTGGTCTATTGGGTTCCTTCTTCTTCCCAAACGTTTCGTCTGCGACTACGGCAGACATCTTCAGTGGCGGCGAGGTCGAAGTTTCCTAGTGGAGATCTCAGCACCGACTGTGCTGGTCACGACGACGACGACGCTATCTGGCAGGCTGAGATCAGCCCGAGGTGTGTCATACGTGTACCTGCCCTTTTAGGGCTTAACCACTTTATGACGGGATGTAGGATTTTGCAGGGTGGCGGGTGAAGTTTGAGGTAGTAGGTTATAAGGAGGCAGCAAGATTTTGCTCCTCAGCGGCTGCTTAATCAGTGTGCAACTTCCGTTGGGCACTGCTGGTGTAAGGTCCAAATATGGAGGTTCATTTAATTTTGAATTTAGAATCCAAGCTTATCTTGGAGGACTGTGATGTATTCAGCTTTCGCTGTTCACTACTATTCTCGCTTATTCCGTGAAGCCATTGAAATACACAAGCACAAAAATAATATAAATCGCAAAGAGGAAGGACTTAAACTCAACAGAATATGGCAAACAGCGTTAACAAAAACAAAAATCCAGAACCCTCTCCAGCCAATCAGACGCCAGCTCCTTGTAGTACTCCGCTGGTACAAGTCCAGCCCACTGGCCACCCGGACCTATCACAACGTACTTCCCCTCCAGCCGCCGACATAAATACCGCACCTCTGGTGGTGACCAGCACAGTCGGTGCTGAGATCTCCACTAGGAAACTTCGACCTCGCCGCCACTGAAGATGTCTGCCGTAGTCGCAGACGAAACGTTTGGGAAGAAGAAGGAACCCAATAGACCACGGCCCACAAGCCCGGTTAATATTGCATCTAGTATTGACACCGGCCGTGAAAGCCTTAGAACTTTGATCAAATATGTCAGTTCCCTGTAATTCTCAAACCTATTATTTCCCAAGAAACTGTTACATACTTTTTTTAACGCAAGCCAAGCTGCGCTTTCAGTATCCGTCAACAGCATTTTAGGGGTAATATCTTTCATCAACTCACGAATGTGAGGTCCAATGAAAACATGTTCTTTAATTTTTGCATTACGAATGGCAGGAAATTTAGAAATTAAATATTTAAAACCCCCGTAAATCTTTGTACATTCCTGTCACAAAGTTCTTCATAAAATTCAATTTCAGATACAGCAGTGGTAACAGCACACTATCTTTGTTAACAAGGGCTTCATGTGACATTTCTTTCACTAGGATGGAAGCTTTCTCTTAAACGCCACTGTTTGACTACATAGTGGTCTTTCCTTGCTCTATTGTCCCAGTGATACAAAGAACAGCAATATCTTTATAACCATTTTGCATTTCAAGAAGTAGTCCCAGAATTTTGAGATCACTGCCGATTTTCCATTTGTGACTTAAATAGCCAGTGTATTTCAGAAACAGTCGCATATTACTATAGGTTTCCTTTAACTGAACTGAATGGGCCACTGATATAGAAGGTTTCTTGTTGCCATTATGTAAGAGAATAGCTTTGACAGTGCTTCTTGAAGGATCTATAAATAGGCATCATTTTTGTGGATTATGAACAATCCGAAATCCCTAAGCAACTCATCTATGTTATTACAATATACCAAAACCTCTGTCATTGAGAAAAAAGTGGATAGACCAAGTCGTTTACGGAATGTTATATTGGCATTTGGTCGTAGCGAGCTTTTTTCCCCCTGAAGATGAGACCCAGGTAACACTGCCTGTCTTTTTGAAAGATTTAGATGTCTTACCATATTGTTCAGTTCTGCCTGTAATAATGGTTGTGGTAGCAGCTATGACGTGGATGGCATGTAATCATTATCTTTGTGATTTGTTGAATTGTCACTACGATCGCTTCATTTTCCATTCATTCCGCTGGTGGTTTTGGAACTGGGAGAGAATGTTTCGAGAGTATGTTTCGAACAACAATCTGCTATGAACTAGTATTGCTAGCGTATCACGCCAAACATTAAAACAGAGTGGCTGGAGCTTATGCTTGCCTCATGCCAGTCACGTCAACGATGTGCGCGCGCAGTGGATGCAACACAGAAAAGTGCATCTCGCTTGTTAATATTAATGAAGTTTAAAGCTAAGTTATTCAGTATTTTGTTTGGCAGTGAAGGTTAATTTTATATTTTTAACATCTGTGCGTATCAGGGTACAACAAGAAACATTTTGAACTGTGATGTGTGTTAACGTGTAAGAGAAGAATACGCCAGGAAACCAAAGGCAGGGTATGCGCATTGGTCAAGTGCTTCCGCGTGGTTTACTGCGTGTTGTGGGGAGAACGCTGCATTTCCTGGAAACCTACTGCTAAATATGGAATCCGAGTGATTGTAATCAACAAACTGAGAATACGGAAAAAATAGGGGGGCCATGATTGTTCTGTAACCTTAATATTTACCAGTTGGTGAATTATAAAGTTCCATAAAAAGTACAACAATTGTGAAAAAGTTGTTTTCAAGGTTAATAATTTTTATTTAATAAACCAAAGCATTATAAAATGTTCTGTTCCCAACCTGTTTTTGCGAGTACTTATCTATAACCGAATAATATTTAAAATTATCAAAATTTTGAAATCTTCATCGTGTGGAGCAGTTTAGGTACGGTGGCAAAACAGTTGCTAGAAAAGATAAATTTAAAGGTGTTGAAAATATTACAATGAAAATTTGAATGTACATTATTCTTTTTATGTATTGTGTTTGTTTGATATGAGTCTGAACAAAATCCACCAATAATTGCGGAATTTAGAAATGTCACCTATGCGTAGTCTTAACACGAGTTCAAAGTGCATAGTCAAGTCCACACACCATACCACGCTACGCCACTGCTGTAATGTGATCTCTATACTCTGTTCATCAAGAGATTAGAGGAGACGTAAACAAAGCCACGTGCGTTTTCACCACAGCGCGCCCTCTTGACGCTTTCGCCGTGTAAATAGTCCCTTGAAGAAATACTATTACTAAGGTCTAAAATGTCACTTAATGTTTGCTAAAGTATGGACTAAGTGTACTAAGCATAGTTAAAGTGTAAGAATATGCAGTTAAGTGAATCTGTAACCAGCCTAATTCATTCTGCGCGCGCATTATTCAGTATGAAAGTAACATGGCGTAACAAGTGAGTTGTGAAACATAAGTGCGGCAAACCGTTGCGAAGTGAGGAAAAGACAATAATATTGAACGTGTTTAATAACAAGTTCTGCGAGAAATATCTCGAACTTGCTATCGAAGACGTGATGGAATTAACATCTGAGTTTCCCGGTGTGTCAGTTTCAAGTATTACAACACACCCAAAGAAAAATCATCAGTTAGTAAAATGCCGGCCAAAAGCGACCACGTGCCAGATAAATGGTGGATGTAGTTTGCGACGAATTTGTGAGATCTGCAATCCGTCGAAAAGTTCATCAGTTCTTTGTTAACAATTAGCCCCACCTTAAACAAAGTGCTGTTGGCAGTTAACTCTTATCCCGATCATCCAGATTTAAAACGAACTTCCCTCAACCTGCTTCTGGAGATTGGTTTCGAGATTGTGAGCAGCAAATGAAAAAGTGTTATTGTGGACAGAGATGACGTAAGTAGCAGTTAATTTCCATGTGCTACATGTTATTTGGATCAAGTAAATATATCCTTTTATACCGCTCGCGAAAGTTAAAGGCATGTGAACGCTGGCCAATGCTCAAGCAGAGCGCTGTTGCCAAGCGTAGTGCGGTGGTAGTGCGTATACCGGCAGAGGTTCTGTACATATGGGTGTGTGACATGCATGCACCACATTCGGCAGCGCTGGTAGGAGGGGCAAGTGTAGGATTCGCTGGAGTCCGCAGTACGCCCCGCCTCCATATGCCATTATGTTTTGCGAAGATTATAGTAGTGTTAAATGCATGCTATACCTACGCGTAGCGGTAGGTAACTGTGTTGCGTCATTGTGAATACACGTGGCCGCGGAGTGATACAAACCGGTGCTTTGTTTATATCTCCTCTAATCTCGTGATGAACAGAGTATAGGTTCCCTCCACTCCTATGGTACGCGAGTTCATGTCACCAGCGTCTTATATAGCGGGAACAACGCGAGCAACAGTTCTGTGGTGCCCAACACTTACCCTCATCTACATTTGATTCAAAATACAACTCGTACGTCTTTTTGACAAGTGGAGAAATGCGATACCTTTGGAACTTTATTGTGAACTCACCACACGTATAACAGAAAAGATTCGGTGAATTAATACATTTCCTAGACATCGCTGAGCAGAAAACTACTCGAACACGCACTAACAATATTATTCGCTTTAGGATACTAACACACATTTCAGAAATAGACACTGAATCATCTCACTAGCTATTGACTTTATGTAACTGCAACTCTGCTTCACCTGCACCAAACTTCTTCATGCAATTGCGATAAAATAAACAGGATATAATAGGTGCCGCGACAGCAAAAATCGTGCGGTCTTGCGCAGATAAAATTGCGTTTCCAGAGAAAAGTTTAGGTGAGAGCAAAAACGGCTTTCACTATTGCAATCAGCGCACTGAGATACATAGGAATCAAATATTTTTGTTCCGAGGCAAATTTCACTGTCGCACTGTGTAGTTAGCCAAATGGAAAACAGATTTCGTGATTTAGAATAATTAAAATGTATCAAGCTATTTGATTCGAAAAGGTTTGAATCTTTCAAAACCAGATTTTCTGAAATTTTGTTTAAAATTAAACCCCTAGCGCAACAGCCCAGGAAGGGCCAAGGCTTGCCGCCCAGCCGCTGCGTCCCCCACCTCTGCCCACTACAGGCGCCATTGGTGGGGTGCAGTATTGAAGGGTGGAACGTGGTCAGCGCCCCGAGTCCTCCCGGCCAGTGATGCGGCCTTCGCGACCTGGGGCCGCTACTTCTCCATCAAGTAGCTCTTCAATTGGTCCCCGCGGGACCTAACGAGGTTGAGCGCACCCCGTGCCAGACCTCCCAGCTGGAAAAAAATCCCCATGCTGGTGCCGGGGATCAAACCCGGTCCTCCGCACCAGAGGCAAGTGAAATTTTGTTTACATCTCTTAAATCATATTGCAAACATTTATTTCATCTGGAAAGTTTGCAAAGTTAGCGGTTGTTTATAAAGAAGCAGAGTATTCAGGCACAGTGGCTGAGATTGCAATGCTTTTGAAAGACAGAAATTAGGAGAGGAAGGATTTGCAGAGGTTTACAAAATAATGCCGCCTCATAACTATATAGTTCCAGTGAGCATATCTGCAGTAGAATGTGTGTTGTCCCGTAGAAAACACGTGAAGAGTGATGTACCGAACACTCAAACAGCCTGTCCAACATCCATTGTCATGAATCGAAAACCCTCTATCGCACAAAATTCAATGTCAAAAACATTTTATGATTATGTCAGAAAAATTTGCCTGAAAGGGGGAGAGTAGGATACTGTTGATGTACAGATGAAGGAGGTAAGTTTTGTTTTCGTTCTACGAAAGTTACCTATAAGTAATGTTTATATTTTTCTTCCGTATACATAAGCATGTTAAATGGTGTCGTGAGCGTTCCATTACTGTCGCTCGCCCTTGAACAATATCAACGCACGCCACTGCTATCTAATAAAGTTGTGATATAAAAAGCACTATCACTTTGGGTATCTTTATAGCATGAAAAGAGATGGCAGTAAATTAACGTAAACTAGCCTTGGAGTGTGTAATATGTACCCGCATTACCTACATGGTTAGGTTCGATTTACCATGACCTATCTTTCAGATATGTTCTTTATTCTTTATAAGCACGCCCAGCCTTCCTTTCCCTTATATGTTTAGTGTCTTAAGGGACACCGGGAGTGAAATTTTGGTTAAAATTGTCAAAAAATTGAAAATTGCTTTTTTTTACCTTAAAATGTTCCTGTAACACCTGTGCATTTGGATCAGCTAACATTTTTCATATCCCCCACTCCATGGGATCATTACGACCCTTTCAAATGGTGCTCTTCCCTTAACGTACACAGAATGCTCCTATATAAAAGCCTGTTTTTCTCAAAACTACATTTCTGCATATTCCAAAAGAAGGTCGCGCCTGAGTTTTGCTTCAACTTCAATGAAAATTTTCAAAAGTATCCATAAATAGCAGCTAAACAAAACTATGCTTCAATATTGATGTTATCATTAACATGAATTCCAAAAACATTTTTTGTATGAAAAAATCAATAATTTTGAAGATTAAATTTTCTTTGTTATTAAAAAAATATGTACAGCATAATCAGAAATCAGTCCTAATAATCTCTTCATAAAATTGTTACCCATGTTTTAGGGTATCAGTTCGGCCAATATAAATGAATTTTGAAAAGTCAATAGACGCGAGCTCTTTTTGAAAATGTGCCTATTAAATTCATAAAATAATTTACATATCATAAACGAATTATGCAATTTCAATGAAATTTCGTGTACCTTCTATTCTTATATAAATACAAACACAGTAAAAATTTCAGAAAAATCTATCAAGAAATGTGGAACTTTCAAATTTCACTCCCAGTGTCCCTTAACTGCACGGGTTTAACATGAGAAGGGCCGAACACATTCCATGCATTTAGGTTGCATTTTATGAAATGTGGGATTTGCGCAGTAAACCGTTACATAAAAGTAAATCTGCCAAAACCAGTGTAATTTACTGCTTGAAAGTAAATAATGAAAATCTCTTTACTAGAAAATGGTACTGAGCTTGTCATGTAAGGGATAAGAGCTGAGGAAAGAAAATGTTTACCGTGATTCACGTATTAATGGCTATGATTTCACAAGCTGTACTTCCTGCTGTTGGTAATAAATTCAAATTAAAATATTACGTAAGTCGCTGAAGTATGCTGGAGCGTGTTTTGTTGAAGGCACGTGGAGGGATGTAATCTGACAGTCTTTCCGTTGGGCTATGCACTAGCAATACTAACTTGTACCACACCCACGGTGTTTGCATACCTGCGACACAAACCATGAAATACCAATTCCGAAATTCGCTAAATGTAGTCTAGTCATACGTACATATCACGTAGTATTTTGTGCTTTTAAAAAAAAACTTAACACCAACTATTTTACCTTTGCTACCCGAAAGACACCGCATGATAAAGCAAACACCATTTTTGTATCATATGAATGTACACATGTTGTATGCATCTTCGTTTTCTTGTGTTAGTCGTTTTATTTTTGTATACCAGTTGCTAGTAGGTAGAAGAAGTGTTGCATTCCACATGCAGGTTTCAGCCTAAATCTTGATAATGCATTATTAGGTAACGATGAGTGTGTGCGTCTGTGTACAGTACAACTACAAAATAACTGTTCGATAAATACCAAACTTGTAAGTGAGCTCCATTATCTTCCAAAGAGACCAAACAAAAATTGCTAGAAATGTCCTAGATCCCAGACTACACTTTAAATGAAAAAATGTTCGCTGCCATTCAGTTTCATAAATATCGTTCTAACGATTTTTATTAAAATACCGGATATTTAAAAGATTTATCAAATACAACACGCTTCTTAAATTTTCCGGGATTAGCCTATGAGGGCCCCTTTATTCGGAAGGACTTTCCTTAATTTTATATAACGATTGAACCATTAGATATAGACCAACATTTACTACACGAAAAAAAAAGCTCTTTTAGACTTATTTGAAATAGTTGTCTCGTCTCTGAAGATTCGTTGCTGAATTGCACAATACTTGTCATTTCGCTATTCAGTTTGTTCCCATGATGCCACTGAAACAGTATAGAATTGCAGCTCCGGCATAGCGTGACTCGCTTTTATACGTCTGACTAACGATTCCTTTTCCTCTATCCTTCTTGTATCTACTGAAATTGTTTCTGCAAAGGTTTATTTCGATTAACACGACGTAGATGGTGGAAAAATCAGCTTTCTTGAAAATAGTTCCTATGACATGAATGAAAACAAATGACACAGAAATAAACACAGATACATACCGAATTTTTGGCTTCAGAGAATGTCAAAACACGTATTCCCGGTGAAATCTCCATAGCAAATTTGGATAGAAATCAATATCTTCTCTACAGAGTAGGTGCATGATAGTGTCTGTAAGAAAGGTTTAAAGATCTTGTATAAAGCTAAAGGAAAGTGGGTAGAGAAAGTCGCGTGAATGTAAAAAATCTGAACCTCCGTTTTAATTTCCCTAACACATGCCTAATATGTATAGGAAGTATTGCATTCCATTAAAAAATTCGACATCTAAATTTTACTGGAAGTGCATGTTTTGAGGTCCTCTGAATACAAAAGAAATGCTTGTATGCGTTTGTGTGCGTACGCGCCTGTGCTTCTGAATACCACTATAAAGGAATATTTCGTACAAATACCAGTCTGGGTGTTTTAAGCTCATTATCTTCCAAGGATGTGGCCCTGAGATTTTCGAGGAAATTCACCACTCCAAACTATACTTTGCACTGGATTTATTTCCGCTTTTTATTTGTTGCGAAACTGCTTCTAACTCTCTATATACTATTAAGTGTTTTAAACGTAAAAAAGAGATATGTGTTAAATTTTCTGGAAATATCCTATGAAATGATACCGAAATTATGGACCCAACAAATAAATTATAATTTAAAATTGAATTAATAAATGAAGTAATTAAAGTCCTAATAAATTATTGATAAAGAATTAATAAAGGAGACAAGCAAACAGAATCACTTAAAATACGAGTACCAGAGGAATATTATTTATAAAGTTAGAATGTGTAACATTTGTCAGATAGAATTACTTTTCGGTTACCAGATAGATAAACAGGTTGCGAGTTTCCAATCTAGGCGGCAAAAATTCAAAAAATCACTTTTTAATGTAGGAATATGATTGTGTGGTATTTTCTTGTGGACACCCTAAAGCATCTTGTGGCTCATCTTGAGCAAAGCATCTGGTTTATATCTTGCTGTAAACCGCAGTAGGTATCTTAGTAGCTCCGATCCACCGTAAAACAGGGATTGCAAACATCAGTTTGTCGCAGTGAGTGTGTTCTAGCTATGGAAGTTGAATCTAAAGGCACGCACTTTAAATTAACGCTATCCTCACCCATATGTCATGGCAAAATTTACCTGTGTGCTGTTCTAAATATTAATGCGTGTTTTTCTGTTAAACCTTCAGTTTTCTTTATTCAAACAAACTTTAGAAAATGTTTTATAAAATGCTATCCCTGGAATTTGTATATATATTATTTCAACATGTTTCAAGGAGGTGCATGCAAGAGGTTTCGCTGCTCTTTTGACTCCATTTTGAGTTATTGATTTTTTTTTTTTTTCAGTTGCGTGGTGCACAATTTCTTGCAGAGAAGTTTTTGACGTCTGGCGCAAATCCAGCGTGAACAAAGAGGATGTTCCTGTTAATTACGTTCTAGAGAAAACTAGCTTTGAAAATCCCTCAGAAGCTTTGTGTGTTAGTATTAGAAAGACGTTGCATTTGTTCTGTTTAAATGTAAAGGTCCGTTGGTGAAAGATAGTGGATCATTTGTGGAAAACAATATTGATTGGCTTAACCAAGGATTAGTATTTTGCGATAACTTATTCGAGAGCAGAGCCAGTGCAGGACAAGATTGCAGTTTCTACATACAAAGTAAACGTGGAAGAGCAACTCCAGAATTCTAGCGGAGTGGCATTAGAAGCAAAAGGAGAAAAGTAAGACAGCTATTGGAATACAAAAGCCCAACAGAAATTTCAGCGCAGAGTAGCTTTCGATGTCGACGGTCTGAAAAGAGAGATGCAGCTGATCTAGTCAAAGAGTTGTCCACTACGTCACCAAGAAGTGAGGCAAGGTCCATCTCTTACACAAGCTATGAAGAAGCAGACATGGGTCAAGTCAATCATTATTGTTTTCCATAAACTTGATCCATCTTAGAATAGAATAGAATAGAATCTTTATTGTCACATAATGTTTACATAGTAAGCCTAGCTGGTAAACTGGTGAGTCGTCAAGTTATACATAAAACAAATTTAAACGAAAAAACTAATTCTAATATATATGGTATACAAGATTAATTATCAATTACAAGTAATACAGTACCTATAATATTGTGTCATCCATGAATTCTTGTGTGGAGTAATATGTCTTGTGTAATAACAGCTCTTTTACACTTTTATTAAATAGTTTTAAAGTTTTTATTTCTTTGAGTCGTTGAGGTAATTTATTGTATATTTTTATACCCATGTAATAGGGTGTTTTTTCATATAATGTTAATCTATGCATGGGGTATTTTAAGCTGGACTCTTTCCGAGTGCCGTATTGATGACGATTTTGTTTTTGGATGAATTTCTCATAATTTTTATACACATAGGTGGATAACTCTAAAATATATACAGAGGGCATTGTTAGAATTTTTAATTTTTTGAATAATGGTTTGTTTTAAAGTTTTTATTTCTTTGAGTCGTTGAGGTAATTTATTGTATATTTTTATACCCATGTAATAGGGTGTTTTTTCATATAATGTTAATCTATGCATGGGGTATTTTAAGCTGGACTCTTTCCGAGTGCCGCATTGATGACGATTTTGTTTTTGGATGAATTTCTCATAATTTTTATACACATAGGTGGATAACTCTAAAATATATACAGAGGGCATTGTTAGAATTTTTAATTTTTTGAATAATGGTTTGCATGAATCTTTAAAGCTAGCATGTGACATTATACGTATTATCTTTTTTTGAATTTTAAAAACAGTCTCCCATCCCGATGCGTTTCCCCACAATATTATACCATAGGCCAAGATCGAATAAAAATAGCTGTAATATACAATTTTTTTTGTTTCTATATTCATGATATTTGTCAGGCATAACATGTTGTAGCAGGCCGAATTCAATTTTTTGGTTATATGTTCAATATGGATATTCCATTTTAAGCATTCATCTATGTGCATTCCTAATATCTTACTATAAGCCTTTGTTGTAGTACTATTATTGTTGTCTAAATTATCTTGTTTCAGATTAGCATTAGCAGCAGTTTTAAATTGTATAATACTAGTTTTTGTTTTATTTAAGCTCATACCATTATCAGTGAACCATTTATCTAAGTTATTTAATGCATTCCTTATATCAGTTTGCAAACTATGATAACTTATATTTTGTAAAATAACTGATGTGTCATCTGCATACAATATTGGATTCCCACTTATACCTTGAGGTAAATCATTTGTGTAAAGTATATAAAGCAGAGGACCCAGCACAGAGCCTTGCGGTACACCACTGGTATTTGTTCTCCATTTTGATTTATAAATTCCAGAGCTACATTTAGTAATTACACTTTGTTTGCGATTGGACAGGTATGAATGAAACCACTTTAAGTTTTGATCTTTTATATTATAATATTCAAGTTTTTTTAAAAGAATTTGATGACTTACGCAGTCAAAAGCCTTCGAAATGTCACACATTATTGCAGCAGTATTTTTTTGTAAATCTAAATTTAGTGCTATTTCATTTACTATTGTGGTTACAGCTGTAATTGTCGATAAATTTTTTCTAAAACCATGTTGGCAATCATTTAATATTTTATTTTTTTCCAAAAAAGCTTTTAATCTAACATATACTAATTTTTCTAATATTATTGAAAAACTTGTCAAGACTGATATTGGGCGATAGTTATATTGTACTTGGACCACTTTAACATTTAAACACAACAAATATAACGTGTTTTAATACCAACACGCAAAGCTTCTGAGGTATTTTCAAAGCCAGTTTTCTTTAGAATGTAATTAAAAGGAACGTCCTCTATGCTCTTGCTGGATTTGCGCCAGACGTCGAGGCCGCGCCGTAGCCAAGTGGTTAGACCATTCGCTTCTCACCAAAGCGGCCCGGGGTCGATCCCAGGCAACCGCATGGGGGATCGGTGGACGCAGCGGAGCTGGGGCGGGTTTCCCCCGCCATCTCATTCCACCGATGTTCTATCTTGACTCCATGTATCATCTGTGTCACCGCCTGCGATGTCGTATGTAGTAAAAGCGGGCGTTAAACACTACGAAAAGAAGCGCCAGACGTAAAAACCTTCTCTGCGAGAAATTGTGCACCGTGCAACTAAAAAAAATTAATAACTTAAAATGGAGCACACGGAGCAGCGAAACCTCTTGCATTCATGTACTTGAGACATGTAAAAATAATACATACATATTTCAGAGATAGCATTTTATAACAATGTTTCTAAACTCTGTTTCAATAAAGCAAACTAAACATTTAAAAGCAAAACGTGGAGTAATATTTAGAACAGTAAACAGTTAAATTTTGGCATAATATATGGGTGAGGATACCATAGATTTAAACTGCATAGCTTTAGCTTCAACTTCCATAGCTAGAACAACCAAAATATCACCACAGTTAAACACTCACTGCGACAAACTGATGTGGGCTATCGCTGTGTTGCAGTGGTTCGGAGCCACTAATAAGATACTGCTGTTCACAAGATATAAACCAGATGCCTTGCTCAAAATTATTTTAAAAAAAGCGCCACAAGATTCTTTAGGGTGTTTACAATAAAATAACAGACCATTATATTCCTATCTTAAAAAGCGATCCTTTGAATTTTTGCCGCCTAGATTGGAAAATTGCACACTATGCACTGGATTCGTTAGGCCAATTCGTAGAATTCGCTCGAGCAGTTAGGCGAACGTAATTTGCGAAGTAATACTGGATTACCGTGCTTGGACATGAGGTTCTCCGGGGATGGTAAATTGAGTCCCTCCTAAACTTTCAGGGCAGGTAAATTGAGTCCCTCTACCCGTAATTGTGACAAAATTTACCGTCCCATTTTGTGCAGACTTGGGAGTGCGCAACCATTTATCAAGTTGGTGTGGTTAAAAATAAGTGCCATGTTAAAATCGTTCGTACGAGTAACTTGCAATAGTTTTGTCATGTAGGTAAAAGTTTAAAAGGAACAGCTTTCACAAAGTCAAATCTCAATATGTCCTTAGTAAACTTGACCATCTACTTCCTCAAAATGGTTTCTTTTTCCAATGTTTTGTTTGTCTTTTTTTCCTGTACTACGTAACTGAACATACACAACTGAATCAATACTGGTCAAAACGTCAACGAAGTTGTAATTGTTGGGTGTGAAGTGTAAAATAAGCCATTTAATTTGGCATGCAAAGATTTACAGCTATTAGTTGTGCGATTTGTCGTAGCTGTGAAATCAGCCCAAATAGCAGGGGTAAACATTGAACCTGCCGCAATATAGGTCTCCAGGATGTAGTCACACAACTCTTGTAGTTTTGTGTCTCCTGGTTTTGCAGCCATCAGATCTTCGACAAAGCAGTCCTCTACGTCGTCTGGCTTTAAAAGAAATGTTTTAAAAATTTACCATTTTCTGAGTTTGATTTGTGTTCCTTTGATAGACCTAGGGTTTGCATTTTGCGCCACCAATTTTGTCCTAAATGGAAACGACACGGTTATGTCTATTGACTTTACATTGGTGCATCATGACACATATCCCCTGACGCCACAGCGCTGCGTTGCGAGCTGTATAGTCACCCATAGCGGACTCAATTTACCGCATGGATTAAAAAGATTGGGACTCCACTTACCGCTTAGAGAATCCTAAACAACTAATTATGGACTCAATTTACCTAGCCCCGAGATTCTCGCGGATTTCTGAGAATTTTATAGACGAAATCAGGGTGGAAATCAGAAGACCTGCAAAATTATAGAAAATGTGTTGTAACTGACATTATCGACTGTGAGTGGGAGGTTGAAATTATTCAAGCGAAAGGAGAAGTAAGCAAGAATGGTAGGGTCAGCTTGGTTTGGATAGATCTCACTTCTGTGGTCGTCGACTCGTCTGGACACGTCTTATCGTTCACTTCTGTCTAAGCAGCAGACCTGAGTGGAAGCGCTTATTGCGACCAACGGTCGCGGTTTAGAATATCGCTGGGAAGCATATTCGTCTAAGTTTTCATATACGATACAAGTTATATTCAACCAGTGAGTTATTACATTTGTTTTTCACAGGTCGACAGCTTCTAATTTTTTGCTCACTTGAAATGTTCATTAAAGTATTCTCTTAAGAACTCGTGTCGTCCTTTCAGAAAACCACATCCATGCATACTCCGAAATTTAACAAGAGAGAGAGTCGGCCTCGTTATTCCTTTTTTATATCTCAGGCTCTTTTATTCGTTCTTGATTAGCTTCTCATATATTGTTTTGTTATATGTTTTATAGAAGGAGTATACTTGAGTAATAGGAATGTGGGTGCTCAAGCAATAGCCAAGCAAGGGAACTAGGAGACATTGTGACTGGTACCCGAACAATTCATGAATACCAATAAGCACTAAGCTTACTGCATCGCCAGCCATCGTCAGTTGGAGCAAATAGCTTCCAACAGCCGTACCTACGAGTGACATTAACGTGCGGCAACAAATCGTCGTATCAGAAGTCATTTTGTTTCATAAGAAGTTTTATCTATATAATCTATAACTATTAGACATAAGCAACTCTTTCTACTCATTAAATGTAGACGCCTTTATAACGCAGAATTTCTGTATTCATTTATTTATTGGCGTCCGAAGTATTAGTTATTGATTTGAACTGTTCAATTTTTGGCCATGTTTATTTTACCTACCATATATACCATGGGTCTGGGTAATGTTACATGTAAACGAAACATTTGTTACCAAGACTTTAGCCAATTTACCTGAATCTAAATCTAAAAAATGAGGTATGTGTGTGTGGGGGGGGGGGGGGGGGGGAGGGGTGAGGATGTGGGTTGGGGTAGGTGGAGGGTGGGTGTGTGTTTTTCAGTATTTGACATACTTTCAGGTAGGGTAAATTCCATTTAATTTCTTCCAAGATTGCACAAGACTCATGTGTGCCTGAAAGCTCAATTGAATCGCACGCTTGCAGATATTGATATTTTCACACAGGACACGGAATATATATATAGCTGTATATATAATTTAAATGAATAACAGCGCACGAATCTAGTGATAGACGGTTAATAGGCAATCAATTTGAGATGGAAAACCTACGGTCTAGGGTAACAAATTACAGAACTGTGCCTTAAAATTGTTTGAGGGTATGCACGTCACTGATATGTCCACTGCAGCTGTAACACGAATTTCGGGCGAATTTCGTAGCCTATTTCGCGTAATGGTTATGGTGCCCGGACGCGAAGGTACACACATGTTAAAAGCACATGTTCAAATACCCAGAACCCCATATTTTAATATTATTTTTTTCTTTCTTTATAAGCGCATGCTTAATCTAATTTGATTGACACGAAACATTTGTGTGCTGTTGTAATTTGTCGTTTAACTAATGTTTAAACTTTTTGTTTCAAGTTTGTTTAACTATTATTTACACTTGCATAACCTAAATACTAGGTACACACTGAGGATTTCGTTTACACTTAAATGAGATCGATCAAGTCTAACTAGCAGCTTAGAAACAAGTAAACAATTGATAAGCACTTGAAAGAGCTACATGCGATTGAATTATTATAAACATACGTTTAATTAATATTCACATTACAATACAATAGGTAGATACAAGCAAAACAAAGGTAAGGAAGTAAATAATGCGTAAGTGCAGATTTCATATCTTTATACCTTAATTAAATCTGATAATAAATTAAGCGATACAATAAGAGCAAGAATACAGGCTGGGAATGAGCTTATTATGCAAATAAAAATATCTTCTCTAATGGAATAATAACCAGAAATACTAAACTCAAGGTTTATAAAACATTAATAAGGCCAGTAGTAACCTATGGGTCTGAGGTTTGGTCTACCACAATGAACAATGAACGTTTTGGAATAATTTCTCATGCATTTCTCATGAAAGAGGGAATAAGGAAACATTTGGAAGTTATGGTATAATTTGAGCTATATCAGCAATTGGTTTCATTGGTTTGGTCGTTTGAGCTTTGCGATCTTTCGAGAGAGGAATACTCAGGTAAATGTTTGAACCTCTACATTGTGGTGCACAGAATTGAAAAGTGAGAAACAATCAGGAAATAAATTATTTAGTAGAAGGTCAAGATACTGTTAGATTTATGAAATCCCAGAGGCTTAAATGGTTGGGACATTTGGACAGAATGGAGAATGAGCGGAATCCAAAGAAAATGTGAAAGGGGTAAATATTTTCACGAAGAAGGAAAGACAGAACAAGGTGGATGGATTGTTTCTAGGAAGATCTTGCTGCAGTGGGAGTCAAGAGGCTGTAGAAGGAAGGGAGGGTGAAAAAATATAGTAGGGAAAGTCAAGGCTCAATCGGGCTGTATAGCCATAATGGAGAAGGTGCAGGTTTCGAAAAGAAATACTCAAAATGGTGACCTCTAACATCAATGCATAGGCGACATCGACGCAGAAATGATTCGCGAACCCCGTTGAGTATTCCTGGTGCGTTGCGAATCTCATCACTGGCTGCAACAATGCGGCAACCAGCGTCTACTCAGACTCAATTAATGATGAATACACCTTAGTCTGTAGATGACCCCAGAAAAAAGAGTAATCAGATGTGAGAAGAAGCAAAAGTAAACAATACTCTGTGCATTGCATATGATGGACGTATTTTGCTATTTTAAAACAAATGCACAACATTGCTCTCAAAATAGAAAAGAAAGGGGGAAAGAACGTACCCCCTCTTCGGGGTTTGAAATCGATTTCTCGGGTTTATTAGCTCCAAAGCCAGTCGGCATAACCGTGCGGCTAAAACACACGGTGTAGAACTGTCCTATATTTCTGTAGCCGCTTGGCACAACCTGTTATCCATTGCAGGGTCAATCCACGTCAAATCGAACACCCGTAAAACACGACTTTTTCGTAGGAGGTTCAAATTTTTTTTATGAATAATAGGCATCAAATAAGGAGACCCTTATTTTTTTATTTCCGTATTTTTAAATTACTTGCTTAGTTATGGCTATTAGAAACTAAGCAATTTCTGCGCGCACCGTAATATAAAATCACTTGTTACTCTAAGTTCATATAGAGTTAAGAGTTGGGGTTTGGCGCACTGGAAAGGTTAAATATAACACTTTCAACAACTTTCGATCAATCATTATTACACATAAATTTTGGACTGTTTTTTTTTTTTTTTTTTTTTTTTTTTTTTTTTTTTTTGACGGTATATTTTGTAAAACCAAAAATAAAATTTAAATCGATGTGTTAAAAACCTAAAAAAAATACACACGTATTCTCTGACATTTTATCTATAAATTAAGATGTTGAAAATTATGGAGCTTGCATTAGTGCATTCGCTACAATTTTTTTTTTCTGGAGGCCTGCAAGTGCACACGGACGAGTAACAAGCCAGGTGACTGCAGACAGCCTGCGAATTGCCGCGTCAGCTATGCCACTCAGATTCTTACTAAGGCAGTACAGTCCATACAGAAAAATATATCCACAATGTACCTTCTTTCTGATACTCCTATGGCATCTGATACGTGCTTTTGAACTTTTGCTTCTTCTTCTTCTTCTTCTTTTTTTTTTTTTTTTTTTTTTTTTTTTTTTAAATCTTATGTAAGCAGTTCTTTGCTTTTAGCTTCTTCCTTCATGTACGTCCATACATTTGAAATAATTTCTCTACTCTGACTGTGTAATGTTTTGGTCCCTAATTTAGAACGTACAGGTGGCATAATTGATTTACGCTATGATCAATGTCTCACAAATTCACTATATTCACTCTTTATCGCAAAGATCTATGTCTTCAAGTGCACGCTGCACTAAAAAATCACCTTTGAATTAGCAAGACTGTCTCAGATCATGCAGACATCACTACCTTCCCCCTCCCACCCCATGTGCATGGTTTCATTCACAGAATTATACAATATGAGCTGATGAAACAGACAAAAGCTATGCATTCGCCAACAGGACTTCCAGTCAAGGTCAGGAGCCAAGAACGAAGGGTCCAACTGTGCTTTAAAATTACACTCCTTCATTCCTTTGTCAAAAACTGAAGCTTTAGTGAAACAATTTTCTTTCGAAGGAGGAGGTAAAGCTGTGTGTTGTATGGAAAGATTAGTTTAAAATGCACATTTTAAAAACATTTTGAAGATGTTAATAGTGTACATATAATAGTGTCAGCTAGAAGTGTTCTCCTTACTGTACTGTTGTAACATTCATGGAACCTTAAGCAGTGGACAGTTGCCGTAATGGAAGGTGGCAATTTGTGCGAGGTTACTGTAGGCGTTACCGCTACCTCGCGACTCCGCTGCACTAATTTGCAAAGTTAATTACAACTGAACTATTAGAGACTCCATTCTGATTTTTTCTGAGAATATTGAATAAACTTCATTGTATTTTAGGCTTTCCCCCCCCCCCCAGATTTTTAAATGGTCGAGTTTGTTATTGTCTAACTTTAAAACTTTAATCGTATAAAATATAATATTAATAATAATTAATAAAATTTTCTAATAAGTACCTCACGAAATACTGCAATTTATCTTTAATTTGAGCCAAAGATCAAGTAATTCGCTTCATTACAATCGGAGGTATGATTGATCGAAGAGTGAGGAGCGCGCGATTTTTGGGACATTTAAAAAATTAATATCTGCCAAAATAATTTTTTTTTGTATAAAATGAAGAAACACGGGTCAAATTTATTTTGTACCAAAACACCAAAAAAAAAAAAAAAAAAAAAAATCAAGAAAATCTGAGAGATCAAGGTCATTTTTTTGCCATATTTTGTTCGATTTGACGTGGAATGACCCTGCAGTGGCGTGCAGCTCCATGTTAAGTCTCCAATTTAAGCGCTTTTGGTAACGCTACAGTTTAGAAATGCATCCTAAGGGACGCAGTAGATAGGCTTTACTAAGTTCCTAAGAAGCACTATTTCGATTTCAGTGGATAATATTAACATATTTCTTTCTGGTTATGATTTATTGATCACAATCTCTAATTACTTTAAATACATAAAACTTATTAACCTGACATCGTAGACCATTGGTTTCGTATCTCAAATTGATTATCTATGAACCTTCTAGGTATTACCAGTACAATTCATGCGGTGTTATTCATTTACTATCGGAGCGATAGTTTTCGATTCGTGTGTGTGTGTGTGTGTGTGTGTGTGTGTGTGTGTGTGTGTGTGTGTGTGTGTGTGTGTGTGTGTGTGTGTGAGTAGCGTGTGTGTGTAACGTGTGTGTGTATCTGTGTATGTATAGGGTGTCCCAAAATTAGACCGACAAACGTTGGGAGCTGATAGATAACATTATTTTAAACAATTTTCTGTTAAGGAAAGCTTTTTTGCTGCGGTGTTTCGTTTTAGCGCGAGACGAGTTAATGTCATTGATTACTGCCTCCCACCCAGTTTAAATATTTGCGGCAAAATCAACAATGAAAATTAGTATTGCATTTATCTTAGTAAGGCACAAATCTTAATCCAAGAAACGAACAAGAACACACAAACAAAACACAAACACCTTATTGTTTACAGTTGATCACAATTTTACTATTCAAAGTAAATGTTGGAACGCGCGCCTATTGCGATTAACACAAAGAGTGCATCGGCGTACCCTATTCCGCCGTACTCTCGCAAAGACACCTGCCATTCCCCTGGTTTAAAAGTTTATCGACCTATCCGAATCGCTATCCGAATTTCTCCCTAGTAGCTGACAGCATACAAATCTAGACCAATTTCTTGATTGCGTCAAGTTACAAAATATAATCCCTTTGGCATTTACTGAGGAAACACAGGATATTCGTTTTAGTAAATGAAATAGTTCACAATTGACTAAAGATATTAAAATAGGTGCAATGTTGAAACAGCCTTAGGGCAGGAGAAAATGCATTATCCTTCATTCTCAATGATAAGTGTTATTTTGCTGTTTCCTCTCAGACCTTGTGATGGAACGTTTTGGCTATTTGTTCAAGGAAATGTGTAAATCACTAGAACAATCCAGTTCTAATGAGATAAACGCAATTCTTCAGTGGGGTACTTCTATATGATGGATGTTTTTGTATGTTGCGCAAGATGCTCATTAAGCAAGAATGTCTGAAACTCCGACACAACATCCTTGGTAAAAGATGAAATATTAAGGGAAAATGTATATCAATAAGATTCCAGCCCGTAGCACAGTGGTAGCGCGCTTGTCTCTGGCGCGAGGGACTCTTGTTTGACCATCGATATCGACATGGGAATTCTTTCCCGCTGGGACGTCTGGTCGGGGTGCTCTGAGACTCTTAATGACAATTGAGTAGCTATCCTGATGGAAAGATAGCGTTCCTAAAAGATCAAGTAACCTTACAGTAGGGCGCGCCGTAGGCGGGTGGTTCGACCATTCACTTCACACCAAAGCGGCCCGGGTTCGATCCCAAGCAACCGCATGTGGTATTCCTGGTGGACGAAGCGGCGCTGGGGCGGGTTTCCGCCGGGTTCCCCCCGCCATCTCATTCCACCGGTGCTCCATCTTCATTCCATGTATCATCAGTGTCACCGCCTGCGGTGCCCTATGTAGTAAAGGCGGGTGTTAAACACTCGGGGGAGTTGGCGCGCTTAATCCCACCATCCCCATTCTATACTTCTCCGTGGCCTTGACTTCGGCTGCAGTATGCAGCGACCGGGCGAGTAGGGTACCTCTGTACGTTCTAGGGATTTTTAGTATATAAATAAGACCCGAAAGTCTAAATTCTTATTTTTACCTATTTTGTCATTGGCTTTTTGGCTCGATTGTGCTTGCGAAGAGAAAGCTTTTGCTTCTCAATTCAGATGGATATTTTTGAGGTTGGTGGGTTCAAGTCTTATTGATTATAGTAATAGCATTTACATCAAATAAGTCTGGAGGTTCGATTCTCATGAAAGCAGTGATTTAACTTTGAGTGGACATTCGACAGATGTAAATAAAACATTTATTGCCTCAAGTAACACTCAGCATATGGAGAGTGAGAAAATGAATCATACTATATCAAATAGCTCTAAAGTTTAATCAGAAACACATTACGGCAACCACCGTTGAATATTTTGGTTTGTTCTCAATGGTTGCTATCTGAAATCGTCTGATTAAGACCCATGAACGACCGAAATATAACAATGACGATTGGGTAATTACTGCCCGCATGTCAGCGCGCCCGCATGTCCGCCAGCCCACCTGCCCGCCCGCCTGCCCACCTTGCTCGCCTGCCCACCTGCCCGCCTGCCAGCCGGCCTGACTGTCCACCCACCCGTATGTCCGCCAACCCGCAATTGCGCCCGCCCGCCTACCCATCTGCCCGATTGCCCGCCCACCTGCCTGCCTGCCCGCCTGCCTGTCCGCCCACCCGTATGTCCGCCAACCCGCAATTGCGCCCGCCCGCCCGCCCGCCTGCCCGCCCGCCTGCCCGCCCGCCTGCCCGCTCACCTGCCAGCCGGCCTGCCTGTCCGCCCACCCGTATGTCCGCCAACCCGCAATTGCGCCCGCCCGCCCGCCCACCTGCCCGCCTGCCAGCCGGCCTGCCTGTCCACCCACCCGCATGTCCGCCAACCCGCAATTGCGCCCGCCCGCCTGCCCACCTGCCCGATTGCCCGCCCGCCCGCCTGCCCACCCACCTGCCCGCCTGCCAGCCGGTCTGCCTGTCCACCCACCCGTATGTCCGCCAACCCACAATTGCGCCCGCCCGCCTGCCCACCTGCCCGATTGCCCGTCCGCCCACCTGCCCGCCGGCCCACCCGCCCGCCTGCCCGCCCACCTGCCCGCCGACCCGCCCGCCCACCTGCCAGATCGCCCGCCCGCCCACCTGCCCGCCCGCCTGCCAGCCGGCCTGCCTGTCCGCCCACCCGTATGTCCGCCAACCCACATTTACGCCCGCCCGCAAGTCCTCCAACCCGCAATTGAGCCCGCTCGCATGTCCGCCAGCCCGCCTGCCCGCCCGCATGTCTACCTGCATGTCCACCTGTCAGCCTGCCCGCCAACCCGCATATACGGCCACCCACATGCTCGCATGTCCACCAGCCCGCCTGCCCGCCCGCATGTCTGAAAAGTACTGTGTTCACTGGAACGAAATATTCTAGGCACAGTGTCAATGAAAGAAACACGGGAAAGGTTCTTGGGATAGGTAGTGGAATCTTTAGGAGGTTGAAGAAGACCATGGTAAAAATGATTGAGTCGTTCGATAACACTATATCACTGTTGTGACTCACAAAGGGACATCGTGCATGTTTAGCTGGTATTGTGAAACGTACTATCACATATCATAGAGACGTTTTAATTATCGTATTCTCCATGATTATGATGCGAATTGGTAAATCTGATCCATGTATTACGCAGGAGAAAATCAGCTTGAACAGGACCATTAAATAAAACGCTTATCCCTTTCCTAATTGGCATACTGATCAGAAATCTACACACGTACACATAGGGCATAAATTTGACTCCTGTTGCTTTTATATTCTTGTGTGGTTGTTGGCAGCTGCCTAAGCTGTGCCGTCAGGCCAACTTTGGTGTGCGGAACTACACCCCGGTTTACTATGATCTTTTACCGGAACAGGACGCTCCTGTACATGGAGCTACCATGCTTCTTATCGTGGTGATGTTTATTACCACCCTTTCAAGCTTGCTAGTACCAAGCAAAGCTGTTCCTATTACCCTTCATAATATCTGTCCTTGCATTTTCAGTCCGTACCGTCTACATTCCACTTGCATCTCCATTCGCCATCGTCGATATTGAACATTTTGTGTCGCAAATTGCAGGACCCTATTCTGTAGATATTTTAATGCACACCACTCCTTTTTGGGTCTACCATGTGCTTGGGCTCGGTTTTATCCCGTTTATTCCTTTGATTCAGAAGAACGACATACCGCAGAGCTCGGTATTCACGTTACATTTTTCGCTGTTTCCATCAACCCTGCTGTAGATTGTATTCTACCTAGAGTTTCCTCTTCATTCTTCATGGATGCTTTACTATACTATTTATACTATTTACTATAGCTCCAGGCGGACGCGTCTCTTAGAACGGTGGTTTAATCACCTCTACTCATGGAGCACCGAAATCGCCCATATATTCTCCGCCGAGAAATTCGTCTGTATTATTTTATGGCGGCGGAAGGAGTTTGCCTTCTCTCTAGCTCGTAGTAAACATCCTTCCATTCGCAGAGGATATAAACTTTTGAAGATTGGTTTTAAACGGAAAGTTTAGCTGAATTTCTCATATATTTATATATATATATATATATATATATATATATATATATATATATATATATATATATATATATTATTCAAGGGCAAGATAGAAAACATTGTCTTTAATCTTTTACATATTTTAAGTGGCACTTTGGGCCATTCTTTGAAGCCTGCACCGCTATCCTATCCGAATCCCAATTACGGTTATATTCTGTATTCTTCGACTGGAACAGATTTTAAAGTGCCCCAAACTCAGGTTGATAATTGGCGTTTTTCCAATGAGCCCAGTTGTTGGCCTGAGTACAGAAGCTGCTGAACCTTCGCTTCCTAATTGACAGGCTATTCTTCTTTGTAGTTAAGCATGTAGATACTCTAGTCTGCCGGGATATGCGTATTTTACTCCGTGTTTTAACGATTCATTAGGCACCATTACCCAATGAGCTCGATAGCCTTACTCGTGTTCGTCTTCCCTCACGCTTTCGGCCTTTAGACGCTTCCTTACCGAACGATTTAACTGGAGAGGAAACACGATTTCCCCCACACCGACACCCGCATGATCTAGTGTTGATGTCCACTCCGAAATCGACGACGCCAAGTTCACCTATACTTCGGGTTTTTTAGGCGTCAAAGCGCGGTTTGAAAGCTGCAGTTTTTATATGGTACTCTGAATGATCTTCAGGAGAGCCAAGTTCGGGAAGTGAAGCCCCTCCTTGTCAGCTACAGTACCTCCTCGTACGCCTGTGGTCACGAGAAAGCCATTTTAGCCAGATTGCCTATTGGGAATTGCCGTTTTAGACACAGTAGCTTATCATCTTCGCATTCTCCACAGATTTGTGCTCATTATTACAAGCCCTTGGTTGTACAGTTTTAATCCAGTGTCAATTCTTGACTCTATGACATATGTTCTCCGTCCCCCAGGGGGTCCTACTACGGTAGGAACGGGTTTGGCGTACCCGGGGACCCGAGCCACTCACCATCATTTCACCGCGTTCATGTTCATCAACTATGCCACGTCTAGTTTTTTGTGTTACTACCATTTATCACCCCCTTTCTCTTCAGGTTTATTATGATTATTAGTTAGTAAGGCCTTAGTTTTATAATTCCTATCTCACTAGCAGGGATCTTTCCTATCTCCGTGGTCCTGTCCCACGGTTTTCACCGCGGCCCCCCGACGTGTGTGCTCTTCGGAGGTCTCAGGCGCGAAGGTTGGGCGGACCCTTCACACTGCCCCCATGTGTAGCCTTAGGTGCGGAGCCCATCCACACGTCATGTACACCCACGTAGCTCCCTGAGGGCTCTGCCTGTGTTAATTCCCCGACGGCCGTGTGCCGCCGGGTTGTATCACCGGCCGGAGGTGTTATCGCTGACGGAACTCTGGTGTAATCGAACACAAGTCCCCTGAATCCACGCTGAGTTCGTTGAGGCAGCATGGCCTAAAGTGGGGAGCCACAGGTGGTTATTCCTGTGGTGAGGAAATAAGGCCTGTGTGCGCGTGGTGAACGGTTTACCCGTGTGAACAAGCAGTGGAGATCGGGGGGGGGGGGGGGGGGAGGGCTAGTCCCACTGAAGTTCGCTTTGAGGTCGGTCATGGAGGTGTCTCCATGGCGACGCAGACCGTGGAGATTTTTGTGTCTTTTATCCTTTGACCCCCGGCTGACGCCGACGGCTCCGGAAGGTGGTCCAATTAATCATGCATCCGCGCAAAACCCCGTTCTTTGAAACTTTTCCTGTTGTGACATTGGCCTGTGAAGGGAAGACGATTAAGGATATAAGCCCATTCTATATCAAACGCGCGGAAGATAGGATATGTGTCCCGATATAGAACGCGACGAGACTACGAGCAAGTACGCTATTGATCGAAACCAACACTAGAGACCAGATCCAGAAGCTCTTAAAGGTGAGTTTGTTGGGACCCTACCCAATTCGGGTAGCCCCACACAAATCGCTCAACACATGTAGGGGAGTTGTAATTACCTCCAGTCTGGACAACCTGACGAACGAGGAGATTATCACCTGCCTCTCCGACCACCGTGTTTGTCAAGCCTACCGTCTCACTCGCAAGCAGGACGGCAAGGAGTTAGCTCTGCGTACGGTGTTTTTGACATCAAAGTCACTCAATTGCCAGAGTATATCGTTTGCGGCTATGAACGTGCCGCCGTACGCCAGTATGTGCTGAACCCCATGCGCTGCTTTAGATGCCAGCGGTTCGGTCATACTAAGATCTCCTGTAATAATCCCGCCATTTGTGAGCGTTGTGGTTTACCAGCCCACGAGCACACGGCATGTACAGAGAGCAGGAGAAGATCCAGCCACGTTAAGGAGAGTCGACAGACAGAGCTTGCAGTCACCTTCAAGTCCTGATGATGGAAGAAAGTCTTCCGAATAGAGCTACGCAACAACATAAAAAATTTAAGTGATGAGTCTATAAATATGATCTGCCAAGAATTAAAAATTCGAACATCACTCTAAACCAGACTCCTTTTTATTATAAATTAAAATGTACAAGGAATCCTGTTTGGTGAACTGTGGAGAGAGCCATCCATCCAGCTCGCGTCTATGTTCCACGTTTATGGACGAAATGGCAATACAGGAGTTGCGCGTGAACAAGTGGCTCACATTTTTGGAAGCGCGTCGCCGCTTCGAGTAGCTGAAACCTGCGACCACCCTAGATTTCGCGTCAGCAGTTCGCCGCACTTCTGCCTACACTGTGGCCGTTCAACAAGTTCCGGTCACTGATGTTGCAACGTAGACGGACTTAGCAACGAGCACCTCTCCACCATCCCTTGATACACCTGCACCGGCAACTACATCTTCCACCGTGCAGACACTAGCTTACCAGCCATCCACGAGCAGTGGCCACACTATTCTGCCTGTCCACGTCCATCGTGCGTGCCATAAACACCGGGTGAGTAGTTCTTCCTCGTCAAAGAAGTTTCGCTCCCGCTCCACCAGCCGCCAGGTATCTCCCGAATCCCGCACATCGGTGGAGTCACCAGAGGACGGGAAATTGAACATTCCAGGTCCCAAGACGGTCAAGCTAAGAATGAAAAAGAAAAAGATGAACACCAAACATTAATCTCTTTACCATGGAAGTAATCCAGTGGAATGTTAATGGGTACCAGGCACGTGTTCCCGCCATACAATATTTAGTCTTTCAACGTTCTCCATCAACTGATTGCCTACCGGAAAGCCACTGCCAGCCTAACCACTCTCTCCATCTTCGTGGTTTTCCAGCTTTCCGCCACGACTGCCATTGATAGCAGAGCATGCGGTGGCGTTGCTACGCTGGTGGCGCATAACATATCTGCCACCAGTATACCCCTTAACGCGCCGCTGCGTGTACAGCTGTAGCGGTGCGTGTACAGCTGCAGAGCCTCTGTTTCTATGCCACCGATCAGTGTCGTACACGAGAACGATCTTTGGGCTCTCTTGGCTCAGATTCCGCCACCTCTCATCTTTCTGGGCGATCTGAATGCCAAACATACTCACTGGGGTTCCGACACTAATGATGCTCGTGGGTGCCTTGTAGCAGACGTATGCAATATGTCCGGCTTAGTCCTATTAAACACTGGCGTGCCTACCTTCCTATCATGTGTCTATGGTACACACTCCGCGCTAGACCTTTCTTTTAGTAGCCCGTCACTAGTACCTCTACTTGATTGGTCGGTACTTTCCGACTTACTTGGTAGTGATCATTACCCCATTAACATTCACCTATTCGGCCACCATTCTGTGCCAACACGATATCCTCACTGGCTTATTTCCAAGGCAGACGGGGAAATTCCGTTCCCTCATTCACTTGACGGACGATGTTCTTATCACCATTGACCACATGGTCTTCGGTAAGCAGGTTTAACTTAATTTTATTTCGTGATTTTATTTTCAACTTTCACATTTTTATCAGTTTTTACGTTTTAACTGTTTTAGCTAACTTTTTAGACCAGTTTGGCATTTTAACTTTTTTAGCTCCTATCTGTTTTAGCTTTCCCGTTTTAATGTTTAATCTAGTGTGTTAGCTGGCGGTGAGTTTTTCCGTTTTTTTATCTTTTTGACTTGGGGTCCTCATGACCTAGCTGTCGACGGGTCCTTAAACTCCACTCATTTACTCACTCACTCACTCACTCACTCACTCACTCACTCACTCACTCACATGTTCTCCGGCTTGCCAGCAACCATTTCTCAGATTCTGGCGGATACTTTGTGTTGTGAAACATGTGTTAATTTTTATGTCGTAGCTATATGGGCCACCGAATGAGAGCTTTTCTTTTTATTTCTTTTTATGGTTCTTCCGTGAGCGGTGCTTTGTTTGTGCTTTAGCTATTCGTTTAGCAATAGCTGACAGTATTTTATATGTTAGAGCTGATTTTTTGCCTCTACTGAGATTTCAGGGGATTAACTACCTTAGCAAACGTGTAGCGTTTGCTGCTGGAACTTCCGAAAATGAAAAAGTATTGAAAAGATCCAAACTAATAAAAACAGATCTCTCGGAAAGGTCCTATACAATTACGTTATTTGAAATCAAAATTATGCCTTAAGGGTAGTATGTAGGTATTTTGGTAGAACATGTAGTTTTTCTGTTTATGCCAATTTTGATAATGTGAAGTTTATTTAACAATATCTCATTATTTTGTGTCAAAAGGCGCTATAAGGCATTTAAATACCATAACTTGGCGGAGACAGGGAAATCGAGATGGGTACGTACATACTCCCGTTAAGTAGTTAGAGTAACAGGCGTTTGTAAGAATGCGTAGAGCAGGGGAAGACAACTTCGGGCCGTGTGACGTATTTAAACGAAGAGCCAGCTTGTACGTTCGTGTGACGTCAGGCGAGAGCGGTGTATAGCTATGCTGCCTAGATCAGCGGCGCTACTTGCAGGAAACTGAATGAATATGGTAAATGTTATTTGGGCATGTTTACAACTTGCCCGGGCTGTTTAGGGAGAACCCTCTTTAACCTAGTCTGAGGGTGTTTATTTGTTGTGTGAAGGATCTTAACGGCGTTAGTGCGAATTTTGTTTTTATTTTCTGTTTTTGTTGACGTTGTGTAGTGTTGTGTGTAGCACTTTTGTGTTTGTGTTCAGTTCCCCGTGTCTCACACCAGTTTGAGACCAGGTTTCAAGATGTAGAAACATTGTCAACTACGTTTCAGATCTGTGCGGCCCCGTATTCATTGGACGTTTCTAGCAGATAGCAAATTGAATTGATAAATTTACAGTGCGACGATTTGCTGAAGGACAACTATAAACACAAGGAAGACTTGGCTGATTTTTATAAGAATGTTCCTCAAACCAGATTTCTGAGGCTGTATGCCCTTGTTGCACGGATATTATGTATGTTTGGTTCTACGTATGCGTGCGAACAATTCTTTTCTGTTATGAACCTTTCTAAGTCAAAATCCCGAAGCATATTGTCAGATCACAATCTAACATGCACTCTTCGGTTACAAATTTGCCGTACATTACGCCCTAACATTAACAAACTAGTTAAAGAAAGCGAAACGGCAAATGTCGTATGTATATGTATATATATGGCATAAAGCCGAAATGTAATTATTTATAATCTGTGACTATTCCGTAATTGAAACAGTCAGCATTAAAATTACGATGTCCCGCCTCTTCCTCTTCCCCCCTGTGACGTCACACGTTCAACTGGCCGTCGGTGGGAGCATGTGAGCTGAGTGAGTTGACGTCACAGCAGCGATACCTGTCTTCCCCTGGCGTAGAGTATATTCATGGGAATGGACCACACAGACACTTGCAGTGCATTCAGCTTGAACCCATAATGTATAGGCAACTTCTCTTACAGGCTGGACTTTCTGTAACTTGCCAACAGATGGCAGTGATTCTGTTTCACTGTCGCCGCGTAATACTCTGCCATCTGCTGGGAGTCAAGAGAATTACATGTGTGTTTTACGATGTTTTGTTATGTTTACGGATGAATTTCTGAACTGAAAAAGTGTTCAAGTTATTATTATACGATAATAGACTGTTTGCTTGCTCTGTGAGAGAGCAGAACATTTTAATTGTATGAAAAGCAGCTCCAATCAATCATTTCGCCTGCATCATGTCATCCTCTTCCTTACTATCATACCTGATGTATGGCTGACCACCTCCTTCCAGGTGTTCACTCTGTGTGGTCCAAAGATCCCTCTGCTCCCTGACAGGCATCTGACCCTAGGCTGACTTGTAAGTCCTAGGTGGTGTAAGTCCTACATAAGGGGAGGGTAATCAGGGAAAGAAAGAAGGAAGAAAAGAAACAACTGTCAGGTAGTAGATATATAAAGCTGTTCCCGCCGGTCGAGTCGAACCGC
Source organism: Tenodera sinensis (assembly GCA_030765045.1). Classification (NCBI taxonomy): domain Eukaryota; kingdom Metazoa; phylum Arthropoda; class Insecta; order Mantodea; family Mantidae; genus Tenodera; species Tenodera sinensis. Next base: position 136,896,206 of record CM060964.1, on the reverse strand, counting down.
TCTCTACCTTAAGACAAGCCTCTGTTTCATGGCCGGATCCTTTTCAGTGGAGGTGGGAGAGCCACTGAATGGGGATGAGGACGGGGAGGACCCAGGTTAAACAAGTGGAGGGGCAGGTGCAAGCACCCAGTGTGAATCTGTTTTGAACATATTACTACACTTTTTATCACTTTTAACACTTTACGGACCCACCTGATTATTGTGCGGACCTTTCCTAGGGCGTTGTCCACTGTTAGAGTCGTTAAACCACGCACACGCACCCTTGGAGCACATTAAGGATATGTTAAACGTTAAACGCAGTTTTCTCAAAACAACTTTTTTTCAATACAAATGTTGCCTTTTCTCTGAAACTACTGCATGTGGCCACTTGAAATTTTTATCATTAATATAAGTGATTAAGCTACACAAACAACAAGAAACAATAGCTAGATCTAATCGTGTGCAAGAGTTCATTGTTCTAGCTTAAATACTTTCAGAGAAAAAGAACATAAAATTTGCAAATTTAACATGGCGGAGATAGACAAATCAGATTCCTACACACTCCCCTTAAGGACTTTCTATAGTTTCTGTATATAGAATGTGTTGCGGTTTACAAGTTGCACAAAGTTACCCAAAATGAAGAGGGTTTCACGGGTATTCCCAGAAAATTCAAGAGTGAGTGAGTTAGTGAGTGAGTGAGTAAGGTTTAAGCCCATCGACAGTGAGGTCATTTGGGCCCTAGAAAATTCAAGATATACATTTCACTTCCCATGTATTTTAAATGAATGTCATCTTAATCAAAATATATAAAACAGTATTTGTGTAAATTGAACATTTCCAACAGTTTTCCAAGCAAAATTCGTTTGGAGTGGTAGCATTTTTATTTGAAAATATTTTGTAGCACCTTTGGAAGGTAGTGTTTATCCAAATTTTCTTTTTGAACTACGCTGTTCATAGACACAATTTTATGGACTTTTTTAGAAAAATGCTATCGGAGTCAGGGGCCTCAAAACATGTACTTTGGGTGAAATCTCGACTAGCAGTTTTTGAATGGAATGTAATTCTTCCGTCAGCTACAATATGTGTGCTAAATAATATAAAAATGAATAGCAACTTAGAAAAGGTATAAGGCACACTACTGCTTATGAAAATTGGAACACTATAAAAGTATTCCCCGAATGAATCCAAACTTGTCGATATGTATAACAGTGTGCTAGCAATAAGTGATTTGAGTTGCAGAGGGATAGGGTCCACGTAGGACGAGCAGAGCCCTGTTGCGTATGTCCGAAACAGTGTTGGACCAAGTATAATCAGTGAAGAACTGTCAAACAAGATGAAAAATGTTAAAATTAAGTGCCAGTATGCCTCGTCGACGTCAAAAGGGTACAACAGCAGCGTGTGAGTCGAGTTCGATCAGGGCAGAATGATTGATCTTCGAGAAGCGGGTATGTCATATCGTGACATTTCAGCTCGTACTGGGCTTGCTGCTATGGCAGTGATACATGTATGGAAGCGTTATATAGAAGAGGGTTGTACGCATCAGAGTTTGGGTACTGGACCAAGCACGGGATGACCGGCATCCTCTCCGGATGGCCGAAACGGACCGCATAGCTTCATATACAATCGATGCTGGAGCACTGCAACAGGTGTGAACATATCTGCATCAACGATTCGTCCCCAGTTGCTGCGGATTGGACCAATTGGACGATGTCATTATGTCGGCTTCCATTGTACAGAAACCACAAGCGCCTCCGACTGCAATAGGCACGTGAATGCCATCGCTGGCGTGCTGCGTGGCAAAGTGTAGTCTTTTCAGACGACTCCCATTTCAACTTATCCTACAATGATGATCGCATACATGTTCGACGGTACTGTGGTGAGTGCAATCTGGTGACTAAGTGTACATACACCAGGTGTGGTGGTTTGTGGCGCCATTGGTAACAACAATTGATCTTGCCGCCTACGAATTGATGGCAATTTGAACAGCAACCAGTACAAGAGGGAGGTTTTAGAGCCCGAGGTACAACCAGCTCCAAATGTTTTCCGAGTCACGTGTTCCTAGCCGCGTTGAGAAGGCGAGATAGCTTATCGGTAGGTTATGCCAGGTGTTCTCAAAGGTCGACTTGCCAGCTCATACCTGACTACAAGGGTGAGGGGTGTAATGTGTTTGTAAGTCCAAAGATAATATCATTCAAACAGTTCTCTTAGACTTGGTCGTAAAAAGGTAATTTCGATGTAAGGAACACAACATTAACGTCATAAACCCAGAACGAACTCGCAGTGAGGTTGGAAACCAAATATTCGGTATCAGAGACGTCGCATCACACTATAATACAATTAAATTTAAAAAGTTGAAATAATTTTAATATACTGCGCTTTTAAAACGGACTAAAACGTATCAAATAATTTCTCCCAGCTTCTTGCAGATACCTAACCCCATACACTGCCCTGAAAATTTGTGAATGTTAATTTTCAATAGCTATGAAAATACTTGTAAGATATAAAACGAAAAACGTGAAGCGCGTGCAGTACATAATCGATGGATGAATAGTTCACTTAAGTCACTAACAACTTTGTTGCACTGCAAATGATATAAAACTTTGTGTGAGATTTCTCAATGAGAGATACATACATATTTCCTACATTCCTTACAAACTTTTTCAATTCAGGGTACATACATATTTGATTTGTCATGAAAATATCTTTAACATATGCTATTTTAATCAAAGTCGTTAAAGCCATACTCGAGAAAGTCAAAATGTGAGACAATGCTTCCATTTAAAGAACGATATGTACATTTTTGCATACATATAAAATCTGATTAAATATAACTGTCGGAACAGTATATGCCAGCGTATTAAGCTTTATAGTTTGCGCTTAACATTGATCTGTGTTAAACGTTTTACAACTTTACATCCAAATGTGTATCCGCAAAATAGTCCATTGCATATTTATCATTATAATTACTATCATCATCATCATCATCATGATAATCAATCAATCAATCATCATCATCATCACCGTCACCGTCGCCGTCGCCGTCGCCGTCGCCGTCGCCGTCGCCATCGCCACCGCCACCGCCACCGCCACCGCCACCGCCACCGTCACCGTCACCGTCACCATCACCATCACCATCATCAACGTCGTCGTCATCAATTTATTTGTCTGTCTGCCTTCCTGCCTGTCTGCCTTCCTGCCTGTCTGCCTGCCGGCCCGTCCGTCCGTCTATGTATCTGTATGTCCTATCTGTCCTATCTGTTCTATTCTGTCTCTTCTATCTAATCTATTTATCTATTTGTAAAATTATTTATAACATTTAGAAAGCTATACAGAAAATCCTCCGAATTAAGAGGAATTCACAGCCTATTTCCAGAAAAGTGAGGATAAACATTTTATTTGCCGTGTAAATTTCTTAAGTATATAATGTTTTAATGAAAATGGTTGGCGCGATTCTTGTGAAAATAAAAAAAAAAAATGCAAAGGTTTTCCATATAAATGATAGTTTGACGAGGAAGAACTTTTTGAATGTATTCATGTCGTATCTTCAGAATGTACAAAACTGTATTACCAAGTTTGGTATTTATCCGAATTTTTGTTTTTCAGTTGTGTGTTCATACACGTATACTCGGACTCTTATCTAAAAAGTGTTTTTATTGACGGAGCCACAAAACATATTTCCGGTGAAACGTCGAGATCGAATTTTCGGTGGAATGCAAAACGTTCTCTACTTATATACGTGGTAGCGATACTAATAAGCAATCTTAAGTAGTAATGTAAATATAAGACATCAGATTGTCCTTAGTGGTGCCATTATTCAGTTGTTTCTCGCTATGTTGTGGAAAGGGTATGAAATTTCGAAGCCATGTACTTCGTGCCATCACTCCAGTATGTAGTAGTGCAATTAAGTTGGTCGTGTGATAGTTATCACATGATTAATACGCAATATGTTGGAAGACGTATTTATCAGTGGTTATAGCTACTGAGAACCTATCCCTTATGACCAAAGCAAATAGGTACTATATGGGCAGGTTGGTTTCAGCCTGGTAGCTATGACGATTTTTCTGTATTCTGTGTTGGAGATCGGCATATCACATTTACACTACAGTAATGTATCATTGGTGCGTTCTGGGAGGGAGAACCCCACCATTCAGCTGTGACTAACGTTGACAGAGATGGTTTTCTCGCAAGGGCAAAGTGTGCATACTGACAGATGTGTGTGTTTGGGTGCGTGGGGAGATCGGCCATGTAAGCTGCGAAGAGTGCCGGTGACAGTACACTGCCCTCGGGGACTCCTGCGCCAATGGGCCTCTCTCTGGAGAATGATCCCTCCACCTTCACCCGGAAGCTACGTTCCTGTAGGAAGCTAGCCACCAAGTAAATGTATGGAGGGGGGATTTCGTGCTGTATGAGCTTGTAGACAAGCCCCTCGTGCCAAGTGGTAGAAAATGCCTTTTCCACGTCGAGCAACACTGCCACCGTTTTAGCCCTATCCTGGTAAGCCAGGGAAGCTTTTTCGGCTACACGCAGTAGTTGCTCAGTCGTGGAGTGGCCAGAACGAAAACCAAACTGATGTTCAGGAAGGAGGCCTTTTTCCTCCAATAGGGGTCCAAGGCGGGACAGGAACAGTTTCTCGAATACTTTCGAGATAACTGGTAGTAGGCTTATGGAGCGGTAACTGGATGGAAAGACCGGATTTTTGCCCGGCTTCAACACACATACCACACGCGCCTGTTTCCAGACAGCTGGAAAGTGACGCATGCTGAGGCATGCGTTGTAAATCCGGGTCAAGTGCATCACGGCTCTAGGGGGAAGGTGTTGGAGCATTTCCGCTGTTACGCGGTCCTGTCCAGGGGATTTTCGGGCTCTTAGGGATTTTATGGTATTAGTTACCTCGCGAGGGGTAACTATCGGGATGTGGAACACCTCGTGGCCTGCGGGTCCGACTTCTAAGAAGTCTTCTACCGCCTGTTCCACGAGGTCAGTATGGTCATCGTTCTGTGGATCTTCCCTGGGCTGGAATTGAGTTTCCAGATAGTCTGCTAGTGCCTCAGCTTTTTCCCTCGGTTCGAACACAAGTCTTCCCCGAGGGCTGTGCACAGGATGCTGGTGTACAGATTTGTCTTTCCGCAAGCCTCGGACGATGCGCCATGGTTTCCTCTCCTGGAGGTTTACGTGACGCAACGTGTCTTCCCAGGCTGCTTGCCTATGTTTTCGTAGGAGTCGTCTCACCAGGGATTTGAACCTCTGGTGTATTACTCCTATCCTAGGATGTCGGAATCTCTCCCATAGCCTTCTGACAGCATTTTTTGCTTGTATGAGGCGTTTAAGAGGTGCAGGGATAGATGTAGGGTTTGGTGCTTCGGTAGGAATGCGGTGTGTGTGAGCACGCACCGCATTTAGGACTGAGGTTGCAAACCCCGCGGCTGCCTCCTCGAGAGCCTCAAGCGAGTCTATTCGAGGATTTGCCTCCACGGAGTTTTGAAGGGCAAGGACGGCCGCATCCCAGTCGACCTCTTCCACCCAGTCCGGCACTCCCAGCGCAGTGAGATTAACGTCTGAGTCGACCACAACAGGGTTGTGATCGGAATCCAGAGCGTTAATCACAGAGAGGTCCAAGTGAAATGGAATGTTTTTGGTGATTACGAAATCAATGATGTCCGCGGCGCCGCGTGCCGGGTAGTGAGTTGGACCTCTCGGCCCGTGCGCGTGAAGGGCGGGGTTCCCGCTAATGAGACGGTACAATCCCCGGCCCTTGACATTCTGGGTGCGGCTGTGCCAGCTTGGGTGTTTTGCGTTGAAGTCGCCTGCAATGCAAACTCTATGGTGTAGGTTCAGGAGAGCCGTGATGTCCGCTTCATGGAAGCGGCCATCTGGCGGGTCGTATACCGCCACAAGCACTAGGTCGTTCCCGCCCAAGGATAACCTTATGGCGGTTGCTTCCAAGTGTTGTAGCGGAGGAATGGCAACAGGAGTATGGGTGAGATGGTTCTTTATGAATATGGCAGTACCACCGCCCTGTCGGCCGACCCGATCAGACCGATGAGCGGCGTAACTTGGCAGGGTAAACTGTACACCGGCGTGCAAGTGCGTTTCACAGACCATCAGGATATCAATCCCGTGACTGTCTACAAACTCTAACAGGCCAGGTCTCTGGTCTCTAACTCCATTTGCGTTCCAGAACGCAGCTCGGAATGAACGCACAGTTCTATGCGCCATTACGAGCTCGCGGAGTTAGAATACAGTTCCCTGGCCGTTTGAAGCACCGTGAGGTGCTTCTTCACAGCGGAAATCTCGGGGTTATCGATGACTGCCCTGCAGCGTCGTAGTATCGGGAGGGAATGCTGAACTAGGTCGGCGAACCAGGTTGACAACTCAATGAACTCTGCCATGTCCTCGGAAGCAAATGCGTCTCCTAGAGGTTGTTGCTTGTTTTGTTTGGATACTGCTGTCGTTTTATTGGCTGGGCCAGTCCGGGAGGACGGGCCAGCTTCGCTGGGCTCTGCTGGATCCTGATTGGAGGATCCATCATGAGTAGTGGGTGCTGGTGGAGGGGGAGGTTTTGCAACAGTTTTGTTGCTCTCCTTCTCCCCTGAAGTTGTTTTTGCCTTAGTGGCATGTTTCTTTCCCTTTTTAGGGGGACGTTTCTCCTTTGGAGCGGTGCTGACGGTTGGTGCCGTCTCCTTGACGACAACCTCTTGGACGACGCTTTCCGGGGCTGGCACCACATTTGGTACAACCTGGTTTGTAGGGGATTTTTCCGTAGCCTCGGCCTGCGCGAGAACACAGTTACCACCAAGTACAAGCCCATCTCCGTGCCATCAGTAGATGGTGCGAGAACTGGCGCATGTCTATAAACCCGGAGAAAAGCTCTGCGATTCTCCTGGCGAACACGAAAGCCAACCGGCTCCCGCGGGACCTCGTGTTGCGGCGCCGTCGGATCCCCTGGGTCACTACGGCGAAGTATCTCGGAGTCACGCTGGACCGGCGGCTGACGTATAGACATCACGTCAGGGGCAAAGTACTACAAGGTCATGCTGCTCTCCGGCAGCTATACCCAATCCTCAGTTCCAAAACCATGCCCCTACGCCTGAAGCTCCAGCTGTATCGCGCGATCATTCCACCTCTGGTTTTGTACGGATGCGAGATCTGGGGAGTGGTGGCAAAGTCCACCTTCATCAGACTCCAGACGTTGCAGAATCGGGCGTTAAGAATGATCTATGATACCGGTTGGAGATTTCCCGCCCATATCCTCCACGAACATTCCAGCATCCCGTACATTGTCGACGTGATTAAAACCCGCGCTCGCTCAATGTACAACAAACTCCAAAATCACCCTAACCCTCTGGTAAATACCCTAGGCCAATATGACCAGAACCAGCCGCGCCGACTACCATCCAAAAGATTACCAAAGGACATACTAAGTCCGGCGGTATAATCTCAAAGATGGGAAAAGCGACAGTTCAATCTGTATCCAAGACAGAGTAAATTACCTTTTCAGTTCACCTCTTAGCGAGTGACTGTTGGCCAGAACCCTGGTGGGAATGAGCGCGTCACCTGATTGGCCAGCCAATCAGAAGCCGCGCACTGCCAACTCACGGACAAATCCCACCCACCCGTTCTCTGTACCTATAAAAACCCCTGTCCCCAACTAATTTTCCCCAGATGACAAACTACCCCGTAGAGAAAAGAACACCCAGCTCATTACGCAGGTTAAGCCGTACAACGGCTCGGTACTGCGGACGAGACACTCGGGCGGGGGGGGCCCCCCCCCCGTTCGACCCGAACTGCCTCTGGAAACTGGCAAAGTGTGGGGACTATATGTGCTTGTAGTAATTAGCATTATAAATAAAGTACATACTATATGAATATATGAGTCAGGAGGTTACTTGTTACCTCAGACAGTCAACACTGTTTCATTACTGTAAGAACAAGCAGCCTTTCCTAGCAGGCTGCGGGTTGTGATTAGAATGACAAAAGGGTTGTCGTTCGGGTGACATCGAGCCCGTGACCTTGAACGAATCCAAGGTGCATACCTTCACACCTCCATTGTTCACAACATTGTATTGAGACATTTCCATTATTTGTTTCAGTTCCCCTGTGTGTCGCACTGTCCAGAACTACAGTAGTTTCATTTTAGTGTTGCGCCAAATTACTCGGTGCGATGTATTGTTACTATTATGGTGGATCATCGGTCATCAGATGACTTTAAACATGTATAATCAAACCAATTCTGATTCAGTTGACTTTTTACAAAAGATAGGAGTTTCCTCCTTATCGTTTGGGCAAAAGTTTCCAAAATTGGAAACATACTCCCAATTAAATATAATTCAGAAGAACGATAATTTTATGAACTGAGAACTTAAAATGCCCGTGTTCTTCAGCTTCACAAATACAAAGAAGCGGTAAATTTTGGCTTGTATTATGTTGGGAGGTGAATCTAAGTGGAGTAAAGATGATGTCTCAACGATAAACATTTTCAACGTAAAACATCTAAGCATCAAGCTTCACAAAACATTTAAAGAACAGTGAAGATTTTCATATTTTAGGCCTAAACGGAATGGAACAGGCTCTGTCAGAAACTTTGTCTTGCAGCTATTCAGCACAATGAATAAGTTGCGAAAAGAAATGTTCCAGATCGCTTTATGCAAGCAATTATTTACTTAGGTAAACAGGAACTTCCACCTCGTGATCATCGCAAAGACGAAGATACAGCAAACAAGGAAAATTATTTAGAACGTTTAGATTTACTGGCTGAAGAACAAAATCTAGAAAGACAATTGTACCCCAGCTCAAGTGTCGAGGTACTTCTAGTGACATTTAGAATGACTTGATAGAGTGCATAAGTAACATGGTAAAAGAAACAATCCAGAATGAGGTACAAGAAGCAGAATTTATTTCTGTTCAAGCAGGCCACACAACTAACTGCTCGTGTAGCGCTCAATTCACCATTATATTCAGATATGGGATACAAGACAAAATTGAGGAAATATTCCTAGGATTCTTTGATGTTTCAAAAAATATAACTGCATAGGAGTGTGCTCCATATTACGTATCGACAACTTAAACTCTGGAAAACAGGGAAGATACTACGAGGGCGATAGGGCTTCCAATTTAGCAGGAGGCCATAAAGGTGCTCAAGCCCTTGTGCGACAATCTTATCCTCATGCCATGCTTATCCATCGTTACGCTCATCAAGCGAATCTAGTTGCTGCTATTGCATGATTCGAAACACATTACCGAAATAATACTGTTTATTCGTGATATCACTACGTTCCGCAGTAGATCTACCGAGTGGAGTCAACCACTTCGGGAAAAGGTTTTAAACTTCCTCTGTACTATGACACAAGGTGGAACTTTCACGAGCGCTGCAACAATGAAATCTCATTTTTTAGAATTGAGGCGGGCAGTGAAACATGTAGTAGACATTGATGATTGCATCTAGTGTGCATTAATTGCGCTCGGGATCTTGTTGGAAAGTTAATTCGTGTTCTTGCTGCGCCTCTTTAGCAAAGTACTTTAGCTTACTGATAATAATCTGTTGAGTGTGCTTCAGGCAAAAGGAACATCTGACTTAAAGCTGTGCAACAACGAAGTTAAATACGTATTGTGTAAGTTCAGTGAATTGAGAAATGGAGCTACAGTCCTTTACCACTGTAGGCACCCAATACTCTTAAATAACAACATTGACTACACAACAAAAGATGTCTCCAAACTGCGTAGTTTCACATAACAAAATTTCAATTCTTTTATTTTCAAGTGAAATATAGATTTCAAGATTTTGAACTACGTTTTGTGGAATTGTTGAAGGAAGTATTATCTATTGTGATTTTCGAACATTTCATTCACCAGAATACTTACCAAGTATTTACGAACGGGAGACGAAGCAATTGTGTTTAGTGTTGTATTTGCTTGCGATAGCCGCTCAAAAGTTCATAGTATAAAAATGCTCGTAAACGGGTTAAAAATTTTAGGGAACTCTATGACGAATGAGCGATTATTGTGTTTGTTTCGTGGCCATTGAAGGCCCTACTATTTGAGAAATCAGTGAACTCTCAGTTCAAAGAGAAAGTTATAGATGGTTTTGTAAAGAACAAATCTCCCCGTATTGAGTTTAAATACAAACATATTTAGACGTGCGCTATATTTATCTTCTTTTATGACGCACTTCAGTTGGAGAGCAATGTTCATGCGATAGGTATTTATCTGAGATGTGATTTATGCGATTTAAAATGTCAGCACACTTGTTATACCAGGTGGCCCATTTCATCCGGCATCGGCGTAAGTAGATATCTCTTCGTGCGTTAAAATAGTTGCAGAACGCCACGGGGTAATTCTAGCCATAGATAGGGCACTGGCGTGTTCTGCCTCTCAGCGAGACGTGAAATTAGAGGTAGTTCAACTAGCGCGTTTAGCCCGTGGTAATAGAGAATAACTATATAGATCACCGATAAGGTCTCACCTTACTTACAGGGTCTTTATTTTCCAGGGAATAAACTCACCACTGTATATGGTGATATTGTGTAATGCTTCATGGATATTTGTTCGTTTCTTTTTAATGTTATTGTTGTATTTATATTATTATGGTTGTTATTGTGATTGTTATTATTACACTTATTTATATTACTATTTTATTTATATTATATTATCACTAATTTTATTGTTTTATACGTTTTATTGGTGTTTATTATCATCATTATGCTTATGATCAAGATTATTATTGTTATTGTGATTATTGTTATTATGGCTATTATTATTCTTTTATTTATTATCACGTTTGTCATCATTGTTATTTTTGTTATTATTTTGTATAGATAGGCATGGCATACGTACAAAGTTCACCTCAACCAGCAACTCTATGGCAATGATTTTGCCCGTACATAGGTGCACGAGGTGTCGACAAATACTTGCCGACACCCCTGACTTTCTTTAAAGTGTTCTTTGAAGCGATGAATGCTGTTTCAGCAACGACCTCACTATGAAGAGACACAATATACACTACTGGGCCCCTCACAATCCTCACTGCGTACGAAAATATTTGGTGTGGTATCCTTGGTGTCGATAAAGCCACAATTGTTAGTACCGCATCGTGTGTAGGAGTGTCAGTTATGCCGCGATTGTGTTTGCCCTGACCGAGAGGCCAGCCATCAGCACTGAACGAAACAGCCCCATGCACACGGTTAGGTGACTAAGAATTGTGACTTTAGGTATCGGATATGTCCTACCCCAGTCGGACCTCGGTATCTGTAATTCCTGCAAGGTGAGCTTCAACATTTTCGTAATGAGGTTCCAATATGACTTGTTTTAAAACACTGGTTCCGGCAAGATGGTGCTCCACCTTACTATTATGAACCTATAAAGGTCCATTCCAGTTAGTTATACCCTAGACGTTGAATCGGCCTAGGTGACCCAATATCTTGCCCACCAAGATCTCATAATCTAACTCTGTTAGAGTTTTTCTTTTGTAGTCACATCAAGAATACTGCGTTTGAAACAGATCGCCTTAATATAGAGGTCTTACGTCAATGGATCGTTGAAGCATGTGTCTCTGTTACACCCTCAATTCTCAGAAACCTCCATACGGATACAAGAAGACGGTTGGTTGGAACGTTGTATCAAAACAGGGCATCATTTTGAACACCTATTATATGAATGAAGTCAGCATAACAGTAACATTTGATGATAATAACGATGAAAATAATATAACAATAATAAACCATAACACTAACAAAAATATTAACCCTTTCAGTCCCGAATTATTTTGCTACTTATGCCGTTCTTCCTCTAATTCGAAACCGGTTGAGATTAGGCGGTCTGGAACACCTTCAGCCTGCTGGCTTGAGTATCCATTATCGTTAAGGCAGCACGTAGTGCACTGGCCACGCACTCAAAGCCTGAGGTCGTGAGTTCGAGTCTCGGTAACAGCAGTCAAATGTGCCTGTGGTAAAGGACGGAGAGGGCCCACGTAAAATAATCGGTGTGATGGCACGCGTGGATAATGACGGGGTATCATTTGACTGCGGTTGCATGGATTTTGCTTCTTTTCTTATTATAAAAAAAGCACTACAATGAACATTGTAAAAAAATAATTTTCTATAATTCAGAAAATCTCAAATACATATGTTTAATTGGTGACGAACAATATAACAACAATATAGCAGAAAGAACCGTTAAAAGTATTACAAATAGGCAAAACAGCGTATGTTTCTTATAATACCTGGTAAATGTACACTTCCCCGCTGCTTTACTGTGTTAAAGTGCTGTTGATAAAAGTGAATGTTTGTGAACATTTACTGAAGTTGTGACAGGTGCGAATATAATGATGATAATAACTGTGATATAGTGACAGTCACAATCTGGAATTCATGTACCTTGGTATTTCCACGAGGAATTCATACGATAAGGAAAACTTACAAATGATGGATTCCGACTTCCGGAGGTGAAGAACAGAGAGCGGGATGCTTATTGCACGAAAAGACACACTTTTTTAAACACTTAAATCTATTTCAACTGGAATACTTGGATATAAACGGGAAGCTTTTTCTTCTTGTAACCAACATAGACTTAGAAGGTACATAACGTGATGCAGCGGCTAAGGGCTAGTATTGGAATGACGTCGCCGGGCAGTCGCAGCGTAAACATATAAGCTCTATCGCCAGATAATAATCAGATTCTCTAGGATAGTGCTATCCAACTTTCTTATCTGCTCGGGCACGTTTCACTCATGCCTAAAGAGGCTCGGGCGCCATCACAACCACCCTTAGGGACAGTACCCTTCTTTTGAGAGGAAAAAGGGAAAGCACTGGTTAGTGAAGTAAGGAATTCCACTTTAGCTGTACAAAAACATAGTTCATGGGTGTGTACTGGGAAGATATTTCCAAGGAAATAGTTTTATCTTGAAATTTGAATTAATATAAGAAATCGTAGGAGAAAAAGTTTGCTTACGAAGGGCGCCAGGAAAATACATCACGGACGCCGCGTTGGATAGCGCTACTCTAAGAGGTTCGCCTTCTCGAACGTTCTGGAGCCCTTTGGAAAATTCCAACTGCTATGTAGATTAATGCCCTCGCGAAGCGTGTCAGTCTTGCGGGGGTGCGGGAGCCCTGTTCTCCGAGTTAGTTTGTGACGACTATGGTGACGTGCAACCATTGGACACCCCAACGAGTGAACCGTCCGGAACAAGAGGCTACGTCGGGCGTATTTCGTCACATCGCTATATCGCGGAAGAAAGTAAACTGAATGTAAGAACAAAGTTAAGTAACAGTGAACAGTAGAACCAGTTCACATTAATAGAGTGGCAGTGAAAGCAAAGCGAAGTCTCAGGGGAAACTGAGCTAGGTGGTTAAGTGCCAGGAAAACTAAATGAAATATCAATTTAAAAAATGGCCGAAGTCGCAATAAGAAATGCCATGGAAACAGGACCCTCTGGATTAACGGACCTGACTCTGCCATCTAAGTTGTACAAAAATGGCGTCGGCTGGTGGGGGTGATTTCTGAGGTGTTTCCACACGCTATCCTTCGTATTATTTTCCATGCCTTTGAGTTATTGTTTCTTATAACAATTCCTATGTAAGTTTGTCTTCATATTAGCAAAGCGAGTGTTTAAAAACTTTTATTTGGGCAGAATAGGAAACGGGAATAAATCTAATAACGTGTTAACTGCCGTGTGTTTAACCACGTGTTCATGTTTATTGTGTTTCATCTAAGGCTATGGCTACGTTAGCCGTATAGTGTGGTTAATTTATATGTTTGCAAATACAATTTGTGTCACGATTACAGTGGTGAGAGGTTGTTGAAGCAAAACTGTTCCAGTAGTGTACGTTAATGTAGTCATACCTCAATCTAACCTAAAACATCACAATGCCCCGTAACTGTTGCATTCCCGGATGCAAATTAAAAATCAGAAACTTTCAGTTAAAACAAGAGGTAAATTGAAACGTAACGCTTGTAAATTTTATTTAATTACTATAAATTGCAGCGTTATGTGTGTTATCGGTGTGTATATAACATGGTGAATAGCGAAAGACAATAATTTCGAGACACCGCTCTCCTACAGTTTTACCTATATAAGTAGTATGCTGCTTGTATTTATACATTATCTTTTGTCTTTGTAATTTAAATGTGTAGCTGTAGTTTAGAAGAAATGTGTTATGTTGCTGCATGTAAAACCGTAGACAATAGCAAAGTTGGGAAAATGTTTACAAAATCGGCCGCTCGAGAAAACGAATGAAACTTAGTGCAATGGATGCAGTTTTTATTACTGATTACGATTTTGTAGGTTTTATTGTGCGCTCAAGCTTCGTTTTTTATTTATGAGCAAATTTCGTACGTGCGATGCAGTGGTTTTATTTCGCTTATGCGGCGGATATTTAGCTAATAAATGTGTATAAACGACTATAATATATACTAGAATGATTTATTAATGCATTTACGTTGAAATGATTGCATAAACACTGCCCAAATTGTAAATATTTCGATAACACAGGACCCTGTCACCCCACTCATATACATACACTAACCTAACCTAACGGGCAAAATTTCGATAACATAGGACCCTGTTACTACACTCATATACATACACTAAACCTAACCTAGCACAGGAAAAACGAAAACGAAGCTTGACCGGCAAATAAAACTTTTAAAACCGTAATCAGCAATAACAATTTCAACGTAAATACATTAATCAATCATTCTAGCATATATTATACTCGTTTATAAACATTTATTTGCTAAATATCCGCCACATACGCGAAATAAAACCACTGCATAGCACATATGAAATTTGCTCATAAATCAAAAACCAAGCTTAAGCGCATGATGAAACTTTCAAAATCGTAATTAGCAATAAAAACTGCATCCATTGCACTGTTTCATTCGTTTTCTCGAGCGGCCGATTTTATAAATAATTACCCAAAGTTGCTTTACAATGCTGATTTAAGGTTACGTATTTCATATATGTATTTCATTTACAGTGCTGTTTTACGGTTATTATTTTTAATATTTCATCTGCTTTTGTGGATTCCTCCTGTAAAATAAAGTGTCATGAAGTGCTGAGTAATATGTTGTTGCAAACTGAGTAATCAAAAGTTTTCAGTAATAGTAAAAGCAAATTTCCACCCTAAAGCTTTTGAATTTAGTAGGTAGCTAATTATTCTAAATGGCAGCATTTGTATATCATCCATCCAGTATAGTATGTTTTGTGTAGGTATATAACATTATGTACATTGTACAAGTGTGACAAACAGTGTAAACAATGATTAATAATTGAGTCAACTCAATGTCAACACTTCTGTTTTATTTAAGTAACATGCTGCTTGCAGTTTTGTCTATCTTCTTTGTAATTTGAGTGTGTAATGCAGTTACATAATGGCATGTAAACCTGTAGATTGCATGAATGATATTTAAGGTTATATATTTCATTGCCCATGGGTTATCGTTTAATATTAAATGTCATCCTTTTTGTTTACCTGAGATTATGTTTAAGACAGTGTTTTTGTGTTTAAAACAGCCCATATTCACAAAATAGGCGGGTTATTACACAACATTTTTATTTTACTGCGTTGAAATCGTAGCCTGTAGGCGAGTTGTTTATAAGTAGTTCCCACCACATAGGCCGCCATCTTGAATCACAGGTCCGGTATTTAGGAGGTCCTGATGGAAAGCACCCAGCGCATGGTGGAGTCGATAGAGGTCGCCATAAGCGCCTGAAATCCCACTTCTGCCGTTATGTATGCATATTCACACTTTGGATACTATTTCGTTGAAAATTGACGGTGAAATGAACTCCATTACTCAGTAAGAGAATGTGTGCAGTAAAATTTAGATAACTTAATGTGTTATGGCCAAAACATCATTATAAGACAACAGTTTGAATCATTTGGCGGTTTTGGTTCTTTGTTGTCTGGGCTAATTGGAGTCTAGCGCGGACATTTAAATGCTTTATCATAATCTTTGACCAGTTTATTCCACGCTTCTAGCAGCGTTCCACTTATTATTTAGTGCCACAAACACGAGTGTGCACAATTATTTCAGAATAGCTTCTGAACTACAGCGTTCTTCATTTAAAACCTAATGGAGTACATGGTGTTTTACCTCTCCCGCGACCTTGCTGGATCTCCCTGCTACCGGCCACCATTGTGCGCGCGGGCTAGCGGTGTGCACTCCACTCGACACCAACATGAACAGGTGCTTCACTCCAGAGTAATACACTTTCGTGTGTGAAAGTTATTATAAATGGGAATTACCAACCCGTGTTTGCACAGCGTATATCCAAACGTTCTCTGGTGAAGTACCTCCTTCCAGATTTACAATTCACGAGCCTGTGAAGAAATTCAAAACCACTGGTTCTATGGCAAACAAGAAACGAAAGCCTAAATGTACAGTTTTAACACAGGAAAAATTAGGCGAAATAAGCGAATGTTCTGAACGTTCACCAACCAAATGCATCCCAAAGTTAGCACAACAGGTAGAAATTTCAGAGTCTTCTGCACATAAAGCAACTAAATTCTTAAAACGAAAACTATGTAAGTGCACAAGTGTACAACTAAAACAAGGTGACCCAGTATCACGAATTACTTATTGTGAATGGTTTCTTGCATCAGTGAATGCCGGTTTAATTGGTCCACAGCTTCTGCTCTGTTCTCTGCTTCCGATGAGGCGTGGTTCCACCTAAATGATCGTGCCAAGACTCATACCAGTCGTTACTGGGCCTCTGAAAATCCATATCGTGTTCAAGAAATCCCTTATTATGCACCATGCTATTTTAGTGAATTGTTTTTTGTGTACCGTTGGTTTGTGTCTTGTTTACTTTTATGAAGGGTGCTAATGACATTCAGATTTAGTGTCATGAAGTACCACTTGATTCATTCATACCGATATTATAGTGCGTGTATATTTTTCTCCACTGCAGGTGCAGCGACTTGAGCAGTATGAAAAGTTCTTCCAAGCCATAATCTCTGAAAGTCACCATGAGGTTCCTGAAAAGGAGGATCTACCCAAGACATCACACAAAACAAAAGAGGTAAGAAACACACAATTATTCTAGTTCAAGATAAAGCCTCGGAGATACTCTTTATTTTACGCTCCGGGGAGTAAAAAGCCTTCTCTAAGTCCAATACCGGACATACTTAAACGAGAGCTGACGGAACCTGCCAAAGTTGTCCAAGAATAGCAGTGCAGCTAACCTCGACAGTTGCAGAGCCATTTTCTGACAACTCCTGCACCAATGCCCAAGAAATGTCTTGCCGATGATATTGTAACAAAACAGCAAAATCCAAAGTCCGGTTACTTTCCTATCACTTTAATGTCTTCTAAATGTTACTACAAATGCACAATTTATGGGCCGTTCTGCTATCACAATTGTTCTTCTGATAGTCTTTCTCAATCTTTCAATGTCTTTCTCCGGTTTCTCTGCCTCTTATACCTTGACTATTACGATACATTCCCTCGACGACACATACGTACTCACTGGCAGGCTGACCGACTCACTCTCGTAACTAAAAACTAACTGTACACGAGAACTTACACAACTAAGCAACTCAACTCAAACTGACTCAAAACTAAAACTTACTGTCTCACTGCTCGCGCTGTCCTATTTATACTGGAGCCGCTGTCACGTGACTTTTCGAGATGTTTCCATGCACACGTGCGCAATGACTCGGCGAGATTCTACCAAAAGCTTCTCGGCCCCTTTTGTTGTTATTGCGCACACACACAATCGCCCCGGGGGACCGCCCCCCTTCTCGTATGTATATTGTTGTACGACTATTGTCACAATGTTAATTGTTAGAAGCATAGAATCTGCCATTTATTGTAAAAATGTATGTACTGTTCAGTTCCCGTCATTCAGTAAATAAACTTCGTAAGCGTAAATTGTGCCTCAGTGTTATGGCTAGATTAGCTAATATTGTTGATCTCGCACAATTGTGTCTTGACGACGAACAACGCATGCGGTTCCTATACGAGAAAAGTTTATTAAGAACGCCCATGCTATGTCGAGAGCAGTGGCGAAGCTGAAGGGGTGTCTGACAGTCTCAGATTAACCAAAACTACATACAAATAAATTGTATGGCATAGGTTGAATGTGAAAAGAATGAAAAGAGTGTCTAAAAGTTGTCAATAAGTTACTTGTACGCTCCTAAAGCGATTTATGACAGTGTACAAATTTATAATCTTCGCAAAACTTAAAGGCATATGGAGGCGGGGCGTACTGCGGACTCCAGCGAATCCTACGCTTGCCCCTCCTACCAGCGCTGCCGAATGTGGTACATGCAACTCACACAACCTTATGTACAAACTCTCTGCCGGTACACGCACTACGCTTGGCAACAGCGCTCTGCTTGAGCATTGGCCAGCGTTCACATGCCTTTAACTTTTGCGAGCAGTATAGGAGTCTGGATAACGCCAAAGTCGTACTTGCTGTCACGAGGGAGTGGCTTACCAGGTGTTGCTATGCAATTGCCCCTCTTCAAGCCACGTGATTCTAATGCTTCTAGGCATTCTCGGAGTCTAGATTCTGGCTTCCTGCAGTGTGGGACTGAGGATTATAAGGCGTGTTGGTTTTGGTATTCTATTATACTGCGTATTCAAAGTTTTTGCTGTTTTTCCTACATTCTCTGCCTTTCAGCCACACTTTATAACTAGTGAGATTAATGATTTTGTTATCCATTGTATTAAAACACCGTTATCACCCCTTTCTGTTGAGGAAAAATGTGCCCTAAAGAATAAAAGACAGACACCAGATATAAATATTGTACATAAGGATGGAAACAAAATAAGAGCGTTCCAGTCCCAATGCTTCAGGGAGTATCTAGGACCCACAGCAGGTATAACAAACTGTAAGCTATATTCTTATGTTTGCATATTATTTGGAGGAGAAAGTGAATGGGAAGAGATTGGCATAAGTTGCGTAAATGTTTTTCATAGAAGGGCGCGTGAACATCAAGTTTCCAAAAGAATGTATCGAACAGCAAGCGTTTTCATCTTCTTAGAAAATGTAGAATCGATCATGCCTCATCAGAAGCAGCACAATGAACAGTAAATCACAATAAACGATTTATTGAAGAGTAATTCAAGTGGTATATTATCAGCGGCGGCTGTTGTATAAGAGTACAAGAGCACGTGAGCACCCCAGATTTGGACACTTTATGGTCTTATTGGTTAATTTTACTTTAAGTGCTATTGAACGCTATACAGATACAGTAATATAAAACATACCGCATTTAAGTCTAGCGCGCTATTCCTCTAAACTGCATGAAGTTTGTCATCATGGACTCTAGCACATTTCCAGTTGTGCACGTTTTTAGGAACCTTTGCGCATGCGTAGCTGGCATTACGTCACTCTCTTATGGGCCAAAATAGTCACTGACGTGCACACATGTGGGTGTGAATGCAGCGGCTCTTACCGTCATCTTATGTCTCTCCCTTGCGTGAATACCACTAGGTGGCGGCACACCTCGGCAGACGTTAGATAACTCTAGCTGTCTCTCTGGCGTCTCATGCAATGAAACCCTTCTTCGCTTTTCTGTTTGGCATAAATATCGCTAGGTAGTAGCATACTGATCAGATATGCCAGTTCACTCATCAAAATTTAGCTCACATGTGTAAAACCTATGACTATGAAATTCTTTTGTATTCCTAACAGGAGAGTGCGCCTACTAAGTAGGCATTCACTTTTCCATAGTAAAGTTACCGTGTTGATATCGCAATCTCAGTTTAACCGCTTCCACAATCCGCAGACTGAAGGTAATTGTTTACATAGTACACTTAATGAAATAGATTCAATATTTGGGTGCAGTGTCAACATGAATTCCGTTGAAGCTATTTTAAGTGCCAACACAAAATTACATTATAGAGGTTAAGTTAGCCACAAAGTAATTAGCAGCCCCCTTTCATAAGACAAGTTATGTAATAGTATTACTATTATTATGATGATGGTGGTGGCGGTGGCGGCGGCGGCGGTGGCGGCGGTGGTCGTGGTCCTGGTGGTAGGAGTGGCAGGAGCAGCAGTAGTAGCAGTAGCAGCGGTGGCGGTGGCGGTACGTTTTTTTTAAGTTTTAGCATTTTTTATTATTAGTATTAGCATTTTTAATTATTAGTATTACTATTATATCTAATACACCGTTGACAAGCAAATTTACAAGTCTTAAGAATAGTTAAATACAGTGATAAAGGTTACAATACTTTAGAAATTTAATCACACTGTGTATGAGAGAGGTGTCATTCAGTGCTGCAGGAATACTTTTAGGGATAACGTATTGTTTGCGCTGAACTTCGAATTTTGGGCAGGTGACAATCAGTAAAGTACTGTTATAGTTGTTTGGCGTATGTCGCACACTGGAGGAGAGCTTTTGGGCAAAAGATACAGATGTATCAGCTTGGTATGTCCGAGTCGCAGTCGTGAAATTACAGTTATAATGTTCGCGAAAGTTAAAGGCATATGGAGGCGGGCCGTACTGTAGACTCCAGTGAATCCCAAGCTTGCCCCTCCTACCAGCGCTGCCGAATGTGGTACACGCTCTTATGTCCAGAACATCTGCCGATACACGCACTACGCTTGGCAACAGCGCTCCACTTGAGCATTGGCCAGCGTTCACATGCCTTAACCTTTGCGAGCAGTATAGGTTTCACCACTGGAGGTTCTTTGTCGGATAATTGAGAAATGAAGTTCCACACACTTCATGGAGTTGACTTATTGAGTTTTCCATCCAAGAGGTTCGCCATTGCTTATGTATTTGTTTCTTAAAGTATGTAACTGCGTGGCTGTAAGGAATTTCAATATTGTTTCTGATGCATTTAATTCCGTTGCCCCTTTTGGTGCGTTATCTGTTTGTTCATTTCCGGTTATATTATTATGTGATGGTATCTACAAAAGTGTGATGCTCTTTCCTCTTTTGAAAAATGTGGTGGAAAGGCCGTGTGTCTTAATTGCATACAATAGCACAGCCGTTTCCTTGTTCGGTTTTGGAGCTATCGGTATAAATGGAGGATTTTTTTCTTTCTTTTTTTCGAGTTTTTCTTTAAATAACTGTTTGTAGATCAGTGAGTTGGTGCTTTCTTTGTTGTGTTCGCTTAGATCCATGTCAATGGTAGGTAATATTTTCCTCCAGGGTAGGTAGCCGAATTTGCGTTGTCTTCAGGA
Source organism: Tenodera sinensis (assembly GCA_030765045.1). Classification (NCBI taxonomy): domain Eukaryota; kingdom Metazoa; phylum Arthropoda; class Insecta; order Mantodea; family Mantidae; genus Tenodera; species Tenodera sinensis. The sequence goes on along the minus strand of CM060964.1, from coordinate 136,875,091 downwards.
TGTGCAGAGAAATGTAGTATTCATTTCTTTGAGGTATCTTCTTACTGTTGCGTGGAATGGTAAAGAATGGAGTTGTGGAGAGAAACAGTTACGAAGAGGATTCGAAAAAATAATTGAGTTGATTCTGGATTTCGGGATGGCTGCTACTTTGACAGCGTAGGTGATGCAAAGTTGTTGCCTACGAATTTCAAGTGGAGCTTCATCGGTTTCTATAAGCATGCTCTCTACTGGTGTGGTGCGGTAAGCACTTCATGCTATCCAAAGTGCTGAAGCCTGTACTGAATTAAGCATCTGTTTGGTCGATGATCTGGCACTATTATAGATTATGAGTTCATATTCCAATTTAAGGCGGATGAAGGTTTCATAACTGGACAATAATGCATGGTAATCCGCTTCCCGTTGTGCGCCGCTAGAACTTTTAAAATGTTCAAACTTCTTTGACAGTCGTCATTAAGTCATCTTATGAGGATGTGCCATGTTAATCTCTCTACTAATAAATACGAAGCATTAAAGCCTATGACAGATGTTACCCTCGTGTCCCTGATGAATTGGAAGATGTAATTGTAGTTTGTTTCTTTCGCTGTGTCGCGAGCTAGAGGAATACTTACAAAAGTAGCGAAGTAATAAGGCAAACGGCAAAAGGAAAGGACAATTATATTATTGATAGATTAAAAATATGCTATGTGCAGCCATGTGCCACACTAGATTAACTTCTAGACACTGGAAAACACTATGGATATCTTGGTTCATCAGTTGTTGAAACATTTGAATACTTTGAGAATTTCAAAGATGTTAAACGAGTAAACAACACGAAATACACACGCATAACTAAGCATTAATATACTTATTTAAACATTTATATGTGCATTGTATGTTACCCTTATAAGCAGTATCATGAAGAATCTATGGTTTTCCTCAATTCTTATAACTGGCAAAGCTCGTAGAGGAAGTACCACAAACTTAAATCTCTAACTCTTCCGTCCTAATTATAATTTCATGTAGCAGAAGTGTGCACCGTCATACTGCCTATGTAGTATTAAAATTAATATATCGGGTGAATTTGGCCATACGTTAACCAGGGATTCTACAAGATGAGTACAACAAATGTGTCCAATGCAATCATTGTCAACAAAGAACCGTTTCGCCGAAAACAGTCAAATATTTGGAGCCATCTAGCTTGCTGGCGAATGGGTATAAATGGTTTATTATTTCACTAACGTCGCGCAAGCATTGTGTGAAAAATGCTGTAATGCATTTCTAACTTAATTCGATTGAGTTTAGTCCCAAGTTAATGTTAAAATATCATGCAAAGTTTAATTTCTGAGAGAGATTTGGCAACGTTACGTTAACATTAAATTATGACTAAATTCATTCGAATTAAGGTAGAAATACAATACAGCATTGTTCACACAATGTTTATGCGACGGTTTGTGAAATAATAAACCATTTATATCCATTCGTCAAGAAGCTCCAAATATTTGACTCAAATTCTTTTTCTTCTTTTTCGGCGAAACAGTTCTTTATTGACAATAATTGTATTGTACATATTTGTTACACTCATCAAGTAGAATCCCTGGTAAATGTATGGCCGAAGCATTACCCTCCATCCTGTATATTACGAAATTTATATTATTTGTTTAAATTGCAAAGAGGTGTCACTTTTATGTTGATTGAGTAACTGGAGAATGTGAATTTCCGTATATGCGTTTCCTGGACAGTGAAAGCATCTTTCAAAACTAGAAAGCAAAACTACACCCATTTTTAACCAGGATCAACTTAGGAACGATTTTCTCTGTTTCCTTTGCTTTTTAACAACACTTGTATCTCTGTAAGTAAGGGTCACTCCCTTTTCAAGTTTAAAACCACTTTTAAATTGCTTTCAGGTGCTGACAAAATTAAACGCAGAGGGTGACCTAGAAAGAATTCAGGATCAGTTTCCAAATGATAGTTTACGCCTTTATGATAAGGATGTGGTGACAGTGGTAAGTGAGCAAGTACAACATACTTTATTTTCAAATTTACATCCTACAATCATTGTGGTTTGTGAGAAATGCGTTATTTACAAATATATTTTAGCAGTAAAGAAGCTCTGAAAAATAAAAACAAAAGCAGCCTAAGAGCATAGTCGTAGAGGTTTATCTTGAAGAAGACGCCCAACCGGAAACTCACTTTCTGATGTTACCCTCAACTATTTAAGTGTGGAAATATTTAAGTCATTCAGGGAAACTAATTGGCTTTAAAATTTTCAAATGGGCAAGAGTGAAGGTAATACAACAGTAGTTTTATAAGTGCAGACAAATGTGCTGCATTCGCATGTAAAAATGCAGCAACTGAACACCACTGGATTTTACTTCCCAGTGCTAGCATGAAATGGCTCAGCTCAAGAGCTAAATAAGTAGAAATCAACGTTTTACTATGCAAAACATGAAAATACATCACGAACAGTTAATGCCATACAGATAGCATCCTAGGTTGTCCGAATGATCTTGGTGTTCAGACTTCACGACTCCGCCGCTGTAACATGGCATTTACTGTGGACGGTAGTATTGAAAAGGAGAACAATTGTTTGTCCATGCTTAAAGGCTTCACTCCAACGCATGGCTTCTCAAAACTTAAAATCGCAACGAGTACAATCCAACGTGCAGTGGTTCCTATCACTATGCACCATGGCGACTCGGTTAAGCTCGACTGAACTCGTATGCTGCAGAGCGAAGACGCGAGGAAGCGTGTGTTGATAGACAACTTGCTTATCACTGCAACACAACTACCTAGATGCCGAAAGTCCATAGTCACAGTGAGAACTTCCTTATTTTTTGAAAGTTGTGACAACATAGCCAAATGTCTCATCTTCGGTATAATAATCACTGTCTAAGAAAATTATTTTTTGAAAGACACCATAACAGAATGCACGCATAAGCATATGGTGAAATCACAGCATAGGGGGCGCTAGAATGGAAGAATTAAAGAGGTTGCTACATCTTGCAGAAGAGCATACTTTATCCAAAAACGAGCTTTGTACCAGTGCTTTCTAGATCATTAAAGCAAAAGACCAGATTTGATAAAAAAGTAATCAGTTTAACACTGCGCACCGCTCGTAAACATTACGCAGTGAGGAAGAAGCAGCGCTGAAAGTATGAAAGAGGGAAACGCCAAAGCGAGCGAGACAAGCCTAAAGAGAGAGCGCGTGGATATTTGCACCGAGGTAAACGTTTTGTAGTCGCATTTTGCACCTTACACTGTGCAGTGCACTAGTGCATACATCCTGAGAGGCCCTGGTCTAAAGCGAATAAATATCCCGTGGCGCTGCAACCCCCACAGGCGGCTGCCAACCCGACTCAAAAGTGCGGCAAAGTTGAGCTATCAGCCAAGCTATACGCCAACATCACACGTTCCCGAATCGGGAGGTTGACTCAGGAGTCCAGAATCGCTACCTATCGCAACTCTTCACTTTCCTCATAATGCTGAGTGGGCACCGGCTTTATACCAAATTCCCTTGCCGAGAACCAAAGGTCCACGCTCTAGCCCGGAGCCCAGGCCTTCAGTCTAACATACAAGTTGATACAATTGATGCGACGAAATGCTATCATCCAATACTCTTAGCTCTGTGCGGGAGGGTGAATTGAGTTTCTCTATGGGGAAGGTAAGATTGCCTCAACGAGTTTCTCAATTTTTTCTGCGAATTCCTAACGATACATTTAATGCAACAAATCAGCTCGTACACTGCGACATAGACGGTTACAAGAATTTTTGACAATCTCAGGCTTCGAATATTTGGATTTACCATACCACTGCCAGGTAAGATGGCTAAGTGGAGGCAAAAGTTGCAAAGAATATTCGATCTGCGGAAAGAAATTCACACTTTCCTAACAACCAAATAGATTGCAATTCCGGAACTTAAATATTATATTTATATTTGTGATTTGGCTTTTATAAGCGATTTAACTGTCCACCTCAACGAACTTAATGTTACTTTACAAGGTAAACAACGCATTTGCACAGTTAACAGATTGTGTGAAAACATTAATGCAGAAATAAAGTATGTGGCAAAGCCAAATAGAACAGAACAAACTGCACCATTTTCTATATTTAAAATCGGTTATGAAGGATATGCTGCATAATACGAAACAAAAATATATTACTGTGTTCGAGCAGTTATTAGAAGTGTTCTCAGCGAAATTTGTAGAGGTGCAGGCGTTAGACAACGACTGTAGGCTTTTCAAAAATCCATTTACATATGATCCTTTGGTAGCCCAAGATGAACTGCAATTGGACTTAATTGACCTTTAATCAAATGACCATTGCGCAGTTCAGGAAAACTTGGTTTGGATTTGTTCTCGTCACTGCCAAAAACATTTCCCAAGCTGCGCCTTTTTGCAAGAAAATTACTGGTCATGTTTGGTACTATTTATCAATGTGAATAACTGCTTACCGTGTAGGCATTGAACACGCAATTCGGAGCACAGGTAGGCAAAGAAGCAACGAACTGGTCCGCACACGGAATGATGTAACACATATCAAGAGTAGGAGCGATATCGGCCGTCACCTTGCAGCTTGGCTGCGTCCACAGGTAAAACCTTACTTACATTACGTATACCTTATGAAATATTTCCCTTCGGAAGGATATATACTGCAGATTGAGGTTTAATGTACGAAGAGAACAGTGCTCTTAGTGTGCCAGCCATAAACAGAAAACTAGCCACCTAGTTTCAATGTCCGGCTGCAAACTAGATGGACTTAAACGTAGAACAAATTGAAGATGTTCATACGAAATGCTCTCTCACCACATTACTGACGCTAGCCAAACCTGAAGTTGACAAAAGCAGTTCTATAGAATTAACATAATGTTTTTCCACACAATGGCCATGTGTAGGACACGGAGTACCCTTTAGAACTAACATGTTTATTACTTTTGTTTTGTTATACAATAGTTGTTATGCAGTTCCCTTATACTGTTAAACACATTTAAAAGTTCTACGTGTAACATTGACACCGCCGAGATAGAGTACTTCATACTCCAGAAGGTGACTGTAACGCCCGCAGTACTTGGGGCTGTCTTCCATAGCATTTTTAAGTGAGCGAGGAGATGCACACACCAGAATTGGGGATACCTAGAACCATTCCTTTAAAGTAGAGCCGGCAAGATGAGCTCCCGAAGTGTGAAATGCTTTACCCCGTTGAACGAGGGCCTGCTACGTAGTAGCGTTTCAATTTATGTTGTAAACATTTCATATAAATGTTCATATAAATTGTGACGTTTGTTTTTTGAGAATACAGTACAGAAACCTTTGAACCCGTCCAAAGGCAGGCCCGGAAGTAACACCCCAAGCAGCAAACAGAAGCCAAACTGCATGTGAGATAGCTAGAATGTATATCATGAAAAGTGAAATTGGGCAATGCAAGCGTCATGACGCAATCACTGTTGTTTCCTTGTATGTTACACTTTATTTCAAAGATTCTCCTGTTTCGTAAGAGGAAAATTCTTACAATATAGGTATGTGCTTACACTTTGACGGTGTGTCTGAAGAAGCGGGCTGCAATGGAATTTTTAACAGTAGACAATGTGGCCCCATTGACATCATCGGAGATAGAAGGCTGTTTATGGTTAGCAATGTGACGTTGATCGGTTTGTGCATGTAATGAACCTGGTGCAACTTTCAACTTATGTGACATAGGCCGCAATGTTAGACAGCGTACTGACGCTGGTTAGGTTCAATGGAATCGTGCAAATGAACTGATTGGAACAGTCGCATAGCGCAGGTATGCCTGTTAATGCAGTGTGATGTATCAAGGGAACGTACGCATGCGATAATTCAGAATTGGGATTCTAGGAAACTAGCCGGCACAACAAATTCAGCATTTTGGTTTCGCTATTGTTGATTATCCTCCATATAGCCTTGATCTGGCGCTACCATATTATCATTTACTTCCGAAACTTAAACTACACCTGTGGGGACGGACACCATTTTGACCCTGACAATGCAGTGGAGACAGAAGTGAGTCCAGTATCGTCGTTAGAGTGGAACATTCTACAGTGACGGTATCAAGAAACTCGTGCTTGTTGTAGAGATTCTCTTTTCTTATACCTGTAAATAAATGCAAACAAAAAAGAAACAAAATTTTTAAACCATTTTTAAAGGTGCTAACAAACTTTCCGCCTTGCAGTGAAATTAGCTGCCAAGTTAGCGACAGCAAGTTCAATATCATATGATACAGCGCGAACGCCCAAATGAAGAATAGCTGAGAACGCTGCGTCATTGACCGTGGAATTCAGAACTTCTAGCTGCCGGAGGTTCGATCCCCTCCTTTCGCATGTTTATTTTCTGAAATACGAAATTAACAAATGTGTTTAATTCTCTACAACTTTTATGAGGAACGGAGAATCGGATGAAGGCACATTGATAGAAATTGACTTAATGGGGGCATGGCAACATTGTGTAGTGCCTGGAAATAAACGACATGGCAACCTCGCTGGTTGCAAAGGTTGCTTCCACTGAAGTAATCTATAACTGCAGCCTGCTCTGTTTAATGTATCACTAACTACTAGGATGAGGATTTCTTAAGCGTTAACGCCTGAACGAACAGAAATTAGGTCGCGCTGCAACTGGACTTTAGGCAGTGTCGTCGGAGCTTCCACCCCTACCCCCGGTTCCTGTACAGTCTGTAGGTATATACATTGCAACTTGTCTTGCTGTCTTCAAGTGCAGATTCCGTGCCCCTTTCTCTGGACACAGTGACAGGTACATAAGTGGTTATATGCAGAAATACAATAAGCCTAAAACACGCAAAGAGGGAGTACAGGAGTATACTAAAGAATTTGGTTCACAGTATTTTACTATTAATGGTGATATAATAAAATGAAGACCGTGTCATTCAGAGATAGGAGGGAATAAACACTTTAGCAATATACAATATTGTCATAGTAAACGACATTGCTAACATGCGCATTTGGTGGGTTCAAATGATGAAATTATACCCACTACCTCATATCCAATGCGGGCTGATGTTCCATTTAAGAAATCACATAAACCATGTCTTAAAAGTTTCATGGAAAAGTACACAGAAAGAACCGTTCCAAATGCAAGAACAATAGGGAAGAGGTACCTATTTAAAAGATGTATATGGAAAGGTACTTGATTATATAAGAGGTTCTGTGGCTGATAACTCAATTTGCGAAGTAGAACGGTTTTTCACGATATAAGCAATATCTTACTACAAATCGTAAGAGATTCCCCTTCAATGACTTCAAGATGGTGTGGTGTGTCCCTGCAATAGATGCATTCACAGGAGCAACTAACAATGAAAATGTACATCTTATGGAATATTGTATCACTAACGATATGAGCTATGTGTAGGGGAAACTGTTGTACCTTGAAACACTTTTTAGATTTTTGCTTGAAAATTGATAATAGGTAGATTTTTCATCTTGTGTTACAGTATATGTATCAAGGGAGTGGTTTTTTTTTTTTTTTTTTTTTTTTTTTTTTTTTTTTTTTTTTTTTTTTTTTTTTTTTTTGCCGTGGAGGGGAAAAACCCGTTACAGGCGAAGGCCCACATGCTATGGCCAACAGTGTGAGGTTCCCTGCGCCCTGAGGGGGAGGGTTATTCACTAAAAAGACCTCTCCACGTGTTAGTTCGTGTAATGCCAATTTCTCGTGCATCATCGTGCGTTAGTCGGGTACCCCATAGCACCCCGGTTAGTAATTGAATGCTGTTAAGCTGACATGCTATGCATGCGAGCGCGTCAAAAGTTACTTTTTGGTAATGCCCGTGAAACCTAGATAGGACCAAGCGAATTACATGCGTTTGATGTGTAGGTTTGGTACAGGTATGGACGTGCTAGTCGGTAGCTACATTGTTAGTTTAATTTAAGTTAATGTATAGTTTCGTGCTGATGTTGCACCTGCTGCTCGTTATGTTATATGCCAGTGTTTAATGATGAGCATGTTAGTATTAGCGTACAATAATGTGTCATTCGTGCAATCTTTATGCTTATATCTAGTGCTGCACAGGTATAGACCTGCAAGTCGCTAGCTTCTGGCTAGTGTTTAGTGATTATGTTATTGCTTAACGTTATGTGTTTGCGCTAGAATTCTAGCTTTGTCAGCCCATTACAATTGAAATTGTCCTGTTACGATGACCCAGCTGATGCCGGCTGGTCTTGGTGTTTGCTCCTTGAACTTTGAAGATCGCCCGGTCGTCGGAGTGTCCTACTCCAATCAAGGGAGGTATACCCAATCATAAGCACACCATTTTTTCCTTACTGCAAAGAAACTTATATGCATACAATAATGTTTTAAAAAACCTCATTCTTGTTCCAAGGCACAGGGTGTTCTTGTACCTTGAAACACTTAATTATGCAACAAACAAAAACATCCTTTATCAAAATTGTATTTATAAATGTATTACTCTAACAAAATATTTATGACAAATGAAGCCCACTAGCAACTCAGTAACTCTGGAAATTCTGGCCTCTAAAGGCAAAAGAAGTTGTCAAGAATAATGAATTATAGATGGGGTGAGTGAGTGAGTGATTAGGGTTTAAGGGCCCGTCGACAGCTAGGTCATTAGAGCCCCTGAATTATAGATGGAACACTTTTTTAAATTTAAGTTTGCTTTTTTCTAGCAGCATTTATTTTTTACACAAACATCGCACAAAAACTATTTCAATCATTTACTCTCAGTGTCAGCATGCAGTTCATGTGATTCCCGATAACACTTATAGCAGCTATTATTTTAACAGTGTTACCTCTTTCGGCAGAAGTTCGGCTTCCAATTTGTTTCACTCCTTTGTGAGCTACGACTTGGAGTGACTTGGAGTTTGTACAGTAGACAGCCCAGTTCCATCTAAATTGCATTGTCTCTGTGGAGGAATAAGCCCAAAGCGGACGTGCACACTCAAGATTCGAGAAGAATGCATCAACATTTGCTTTATTGAAGCTGGTAAATCGGGACAAGTTTGTATCCCCTGGTTTCCTCACACTAAGTGCATCAGCATGCCTACGCATGAACCAATGCATCCATGCTTCCAACTATATGCTCATTCTCAGGATAGTTTTTGCCATTAGCAACTGCAAACGTATAAGCAAGTTCTCTTACACTCTTTTTGTAAGCCCATGCTACATGTGAGTGATTTTGACAATATATTCGACTAGCTTCTGCTCTTCCGGGTCGATAAATACTCGTTTCAGCCCAATATTTGTAGAATAATAGAACTCAGTTTTCCCTGAACGCTTGAAGTGTGCAAGATGTCTTGATAGAGTTGCAAGGGACACTTTACGTTTACAAGCTTCCCTTAGGGAAACTTCCATATCAGTCGGAGAATTAACAGCAGTAACTGGTTTGCTGGTGCCATCAGGTTTCCTTTTTGTACCAAATTTACTACGTGGCATTGTATCTGAAACAAAACAATAAAATATTTCCAGACAAAGGTGTGTTTGAAGGAGCAGTGGGTCCTGTTTTCCAAGGAACAAAAGCTTACCACCCAGCACGAAAATGGTGTTTCTGCTTTTTAGGTTATAAGAAAGACTACAAGTGGTGTTATATTTTACTTACCGTAGAGTGTGGATAGTTTGATATGAGGATTTTGTTTGTATTACTTATACTTCTTCACATAAATACGAAAAACCGTAATATAAAATATTTTACACGGACGCTTCAAAACAAATTTCTTCACTGGCGCCTGAAGAGCTCCTTGCATTCAACTGTTAATCACTGGGTAGCGTCATATCATCCTAATGCGCTACATACTTAACATGTCGCTAGACTACAGCACTGATAGGAAAACTAGAAGTGTCCTAAGGAACACTGTACTCAAGGAACAAGTTTCCCCTACTGTTGAAAATACATAACATACATGTTAAAATGTATAAACGCATTAAAACGATAATTATTTTCATACTGTACCGATTATTGTAAAATTACAATAAATATTGCATGCAGTAGGTCCGTGTAGTATACGTTGTTTGCACCGTATATATTCCATATGGTAATGGAAAATATGTGAACATAGGCAGTATATGTTCTGCAGTAGATAGCAGTGTCATGCTGCAGTTGTTTATTCACCCGACTGTACGCACGTAGAGGTCACCTGATCGCACCCCCACCGTATCTGACACTCATAGCCACGAACGTTTACATTTTGTGCGACGGATCTAATGCTTTGTGCGTAGACAACCTGAAACAAACTGCTTGTGAATTCCGCAGCCTACTAATTACACTGTTCACTGGCATCCAGAGCTTGTAATAATGCATTTTTATTACCACTAAAACCCTTATTTTACACTATTACACGCTTATATATTTTAATATGGTAGTAACCTACGAAATTTGCAGATGCTTTTGAATGTGAATATTTAAAAGGAAGTATTCATTTCGAGAGGCATGATTGACAGTTGAGGTAGGCGTGTTCTCTGCTTTATTTTCAGCAATTGCAATTAATACCTTATAAAGCACTCAGTTTTAAAATTGCAATCATACTGCAGCATTCATAAGATGGCGGGAAAAGTTACAGCGCTATGCAGAATAAAAATACCTAAAGGAGGAGGTTTATCAGAAATAGATTACATTAGTGTGTATAATCTTATATTTCGCACAGGTTATATAAATTATGATGTTCCCGTTAAGAAAGAAAAAACAAAAGGGGAAATAAAAACGAATGTTATATGGGATTGGAACTAATGTTAGCCCACCATTCTTGCTTTGAGCAAATACGCCTTAGTCAGTTCCGCTATAGCAGACACACTAAGTTGGTCTGATTAAACTCACGTCTTTAAGTCTAGCACCCAACACTGGAATCATTTTAGTTGTAGTCCACAACTTAATAAAACACCTTTAAGAACATATGTTCTGCAGGTGCACTGAAATTAAATTTGCAGTGTTTGCCCGTTAATGTAAAAGGATTGCTGAAATATTGCTTTTCAAAACTGCGAGCTGAGCTACGAGGTGACATGGCTGTCAGGTCCTCTGAACAGCAAAGGATGCATATGACTAATTTGATTCTCATGCCATCTATGAAGTACGCCTGAGAACTAGGTGATCCTTCGCGCAGGTCTCACTGAACTTGGGTATTTACTTTTGTGAAAGATAGTACATCAATCATGATTATGCACTAGGCGGACAGGTGGTATTTGCCAAAGTATTTCGCAATATAAATTCCCAATAATATTGGAACGAAATCAAAAAGGTGCATACAAAATAACGTGAAATAGCGTGACTCGTGTCAACGGAAAAGTGACGGGATTAATACAATCAATAAATAAATTATTTAGAACAAAGATTTTCAATTGACCTTGTAGGACCTTTTGCTCAATGCAAGAGGCAACCTTACGTAATAATCGCCACACAATTTTATCTGCATATTCGGAGTTACGTGCAATCCGAAAGCATCTGTAGAACCCGTGACTGAATTTGTTCTGGCTAGCGACATCTGTCGCCAGGACGCACCTGAGTGCATGCTATCATACCCAGGGTCAGTATTTGAGATGACAAAAAGTTTATAACACTGTAAATTTCCAGGATTATACCTAGGCCGTCGGTGCGCCGAAATTTCGTCCCGTAAGGATTGTTTAACCTGCCAGAAAATCTTTTGCCGTGGGGCTGTCGCTTTTAAGCATTGTTAAAAACCATCGGTCTCTACTTGATTTGAACCTGCAACATTGGGATCAGTAGGTCAGCGCCTAACCAACTGAGCCACCCGCACCGCGACAATGTGAGGTAACGCAATAATTACTCAAATTAATAGGGACAGTTTCAAAGCTTACAGCAGCCTACAGACGAACAGACTCTCAGAAAGAACAAGTAGAACCATGGCTTAAATGCTGATCAACTACGTGAACTCTCGACATGCGGACTGAGATAACAATTTACATCTAATTCATTTTGCAATGAACACCAGTAAGCAGGAAACCAGAAAAGTTCAAACCTTTGTCTTTATTTATCCACGAATGTCTGTGCTATCCTCCGACGCACAACTGCAAGCAGCAACGCAAAACTTGTTTGTGCGGCAAGCAAGGAATACCTACCGTGCTGAAACCTCGGGCCAAGCCCACGAAAAGTATCAAAAATAGAAGAAGAATACGAGTCTTACGACTGCAAAAGGAGAAATTTAGACTATAGTCGAAACTTAGTAAAATGTTGTACCCGCAAGCGTACGGTGAGAAAGGCAACAAAATTATTAATGAATTGTACAGATCTGTATAACATGATACAAAAGCTGGGCGCCCTGAATTATGCCACAAAAGTAAGAAATTCCGAAAAGAGACATAACTTGCACATTATCGGGGAACACATTACTACGCGTGAGCTGGGTAGGTTACACAAAACATGGAGAAATACAAAGCAAACGGGGCGTGAACCTGTCGTCCTGTTTAAGATGTACCCGAAGTGGCCCGCAACCGTAACGTTATGATACTAAACCTACTCGCTATTCTTTCTGGTGAGGAATAAGAAGCACCTGTCGCAATGATCGCGGGCGCGGAAAAGAAGTCCTTCCCTCAGACGACAACTCACTAGGCATCGTGTCCCCGTCATTTAACGTTTGCCGGCGACAAGGCCGACAACTAACACTTATCTTCGGTGCGCCAACAGTTAGGGGAGTGGCCGGGAACACCTGGTTAGGCTACAAGACGTAGAAGCGATCGTGGACGCTAAGCTATGTAAACTACACGAGGTACCTTCTAATGTTGGTAGAGACAAGTACTTGCCTTTGGTAGACAATCTCCTCAATTTGTCCTACCATATTTCCACTAGCCACTATGAAGCACTAGAAATAGTGGTACAGTTGGTGCAATATTTAGAAACGGTTCAAACAGTGTACCGCTTGAAAGGAGTGGTGAGAGTTGACACTCTCTCCCCCCTATAGATTTATGAGGGGTATTTTGACAGCAGATCCCATTCCATTCAACAAAGATCGGCTACTTTGAACAAAAAAGCGGATTAACACGTGGCTTTACTGAAAGTTTACGTTTACAGTCTCTTACGAAGAAGTGATATACCGTTTGTGCCTTTTTCAAATTTTGGTAGAAGTATAATGGAGGAAGATGCATGGTCAACGTACACGAAGGTTAAGCTGGTAAGTGAAAATGAAAAATTAGCCATGTTCTTCAAAAGAATAGACCTTCGATCAGGCAAATCATCCATAGGACTAAAGTAATTTGTTACACCAATCATACTAAATTAGGTACCAAATGTGTCCGACCAGTAGTATTTAGCGTTTTGGGAAATTTTACAAAATACACAAAGATCGATATAGTCACCTTCATAGAGCATACGGATGCCTTGCTGCTATGCCGAAACAAGCCGTTAACCGTTATTGGGGATACCATAAGACATTTTTGCTAAGGAATTGGCAAACCTGAAAAACAATTGACATAGAAAAGGCTCCAGCTTGCGATACTAAGAGGTAGGCTTCGGTCCCGATTGCAAACGACGTTAGGTTGAGAGCTACTTTACTGTACCCGTTTCTACTTCGTGTTTATTGAGGGTAGAGGTGGTAGGGAAGGGGAGGGTGACACACCGCTACAGTAACCTGTTTGTAAGGCGAGGTGGCTGTACCGCCCCTGTACAACCTACCCCGTTAGGTAGGGGCTGTAGAAAACCTCCCTCCAAACATAGCTTAGATGCCGACAACATGCAACTGGGATCGAAGCCTCCAATATGTATCGCAAACGATACAGAAACAGGCGCACGGTAATCTGGGCCTACAAGTTAGAACTTGCTCAATCAGCGAAACATGTTTTTTGTAATCGTAAAGATAAACAAAGGGGTGTTACATGGGAAATTATGTTTCTGTCGACCCAGTGCAATGTGTTCAATAATACATGGCGCCCCATTTTTAGCGATGAATATGCAACATCACTGGAAACGTAATAAGACAATGTGAACTAAATATGTTTCTGCTACATATGGAGGTTCACAAATTGTATCTTTTGTTCAGTCTGTTGTGCGCTTCTAAATTACTGCAAGTGATGACAGCAAAAAAACTGAAAATTCTTACTACTTGAGTGCCCTTCAACGAGGAGGCTATGATGACACAAGTACAAGCCTACCAATGTATGATAGTGCACCCCTTACTTACACTAGAAGTTATATACCAGGTGGAAGGTACTACTTGGGCCACACGTTAACCAGGGATTCTATATGATAAG
>CM060964.1:136793447-136858447 GCA_030765045.1 Tenodera sinensis | reverse complement strand
ATGAGAAACTTCATGGCCCCTTTCCCCCACAGCCCCCTCACCCATTGGAGAATATTTTACATCCTTTGTACACACCCAGAAAATATTCTGGAAGCATTTCTTTGCATATAGCACAACCACCATGGTTACATTTGTTGTTGCTATTTTTAACTGCTGTTCAGCATTGTCAATAGACATTCCGTAGCTAGTTTAGTCCTTGGCTTTCGCAGGACAGTTGTCCCTACTACTAAGTTGACAGGTGTATTTACCGATATATGACACTAAATGCGCAAACTTTTGTTTAATTATGCTATAACGTTCTTCTATTATTTTAACTTTCGATTGATCTCAAACTTTGAGAAATAGATATTAGAGGAACATTAATGATTTCGTGGATAAAAATGAAACTGCGAAACCAATGTTGGCTTGCGGAAATAGTAAGTGTACCTGCATGTGATAAGAAGGCTCATGCTTTACCCAGTTGTTACACCTTAAGAGTGTAACCATATTTTTAAAATAAGAAAATGATAGTTTTAAGGCAAGGCTACACTGAAAGTTCCAACTTCCTTAATAATCATCTTATCACTATGAAAATGCAACCACAAAATAAAATTATTATTACTCTAAACTAACATACAGATTTTCATGCTGGTATATCAAATATTTCATTAGTTATTAAATATTTTGTGTGAAAAGATTCTAAAAATTACTGGCTATATGAAATATTCCACGCAACAAAAGGTTTGAAGTTTTTAAAGTGACTGTTTTTGAGTAGTATGTAGTAGTATAAAAAGACCCACATTTTTTTTTTTTTTTTTTTAATATTCTTTTAACATTTGTTTTAAATTTTTTTCTTATGTTACTTCAAAAAGGTTTGAAAATAGCAACTTTTTCATATTTTAACATAATATAATTTTCCAAACATGAGCAGTTAAAGGAAATGGGGAATGTGAGGTTCCTTATTTACACATTATGGACCTAACGTGTAAGTTTTATTAAGCTAAATGTAAACATTTGACCCATGGGACATTTTGTGTACTGAGAAATGTTAGTAAAAAAACTTCCTCAGAAAGTAATTTTAAAGCAGTGGTTGTTCAAATCTTACATTTGTAACCTTTGCAGGGAGCTAAAATTCTCCTCCTGCCTACATGGGACCCTCTTTATGCTATTTATTCTGCTGTGCAGCAAGTTTATTATATTTCAACATCCGGCGGGATGACTGTTTATCACACTGATCAGAAGTGGCACTCAGCTGAAGTCAACGACTATCTCTGCTCACTGGTCTTCATCTCTAATTCATTTGCGTTCTGTGTTTTCCCTGCTGTGCATCCTTCCAGCAGCTCATCAGAAGCTAAATGAATGTACAATAGCAGCACTTTCTTGATAACCTCTTTTGAAAGGACTGTCTTCATATGTGCGCTGTCTTGCTTCGATGGCTGTTCTCCTTTGGCAACGGCACAATTAGTATATAGTATGTCGCACGCGCCAAAGTTTTTCATTTACCATAGTGAAACTTGCAGGTTAGATCCATAATATGTAAATAAGGAGCTCCAAAATCCCCTTTTCTTATAAATGCTCATGTTTAGAAAATTACATGAAGTTAAAATATAAAAAAGTTACTATTTCCAAAATGTTTGAGGTGACATAAGGTAAAAAATCAGAACAAATTCTAAAAGAATACACTCAAAAATTAGAATATGGGATTTCCTATAATTGGGTGCACTAGTCAAAAACAGAATTTCAGCTTTAAACATTTAAACCTTTTGTAACATGGAACGTTTTATATAGCGCGAATTTTTACAATATTCTCACACAAAATATTTAATAGCTAATGAAGTATTTGGTATACCAGCATGAAACTTTGGATGTTAGTTTAGGCTCCTTACAGTACTCATTATGTGGTTAAATTTTCATAGTAATAGGCTGATTATTAAAGAAGTTGGCATCTTCAGTGTAGTCTTACAGGGCATCTAAACGTCCTGCACGTGTCTCTTTAAATGGTCATATAATTACTTAAAGTGGTACAAATTATGAAAATAGCATGTCCTCTATTTCTACACACCCTAAGCTACTAAAACGACAAAAAGAAAATTCCATTAGTTTAAATATTCTGACCAAATGTTCAGTATAGCATTGCCTTAAACTTTACCTTGGTGGAAAAGTGGACCAAAAGTACAACAAAATATTTTCATAAATTGTAAAGTTTGGAAACTAATAATAAATAAATGAATAAATAAATAAGAATAAATGAATGAATGAATAAATGAGTGAATAAATGAATGAATGAATTGAATAAAATGAATTGAATAAAGTGAATTGAATAAATGAATTAAATAAAATGAATGAATAAAATGAATGAATAAATGAATTGAATAAAATGAATGGAATAAAATGAATTGAATAAAATGAATGGAATAAAATGAATAAATAAATGAATTGAATAAAATTAATAAATAAATGAATTGAATAAATTGAATTGAATAAATTGAATTGAATTAAATAAATAAGGAAACAAATAAATAAGGAAACAAGGAAATAGACAGACAGACAGGCAAACAAACAAACGCACTCTCACACCCACAGTGTAGTTGAAGTACAAATTTCATATGCAGTAATTTACTCTCATTATTGACTTTGAAATTAAATGATTTATTCATGGTTAATTATAAATGGATAAATACTACTTCGTTACTGGTCTTTATATCTGCCTACAGTGAAGAACAGGATGGCAGGCTCTACCTCCTTTAGAAGTCAATTGAGAGTTCTTCAAATCTTCTATTTTGGAAGAAATAGTGTGTGAGAGTATATTTTACGAAGCCAATGATAATGGTGTTCAAAAGGGGACATAAACAGAAGGAGCAGGAAAAGTGCTGCGTGGATCGGGAACACTTGCAAATAATTAAGAAATTTGCTCATCTATAACTCCTGAATACCCTGTTTTTAAAGTTTGCGTCATAAAATAATAAATGTAGGCTCATTCAACACCATCAGCAACGGCAACGATAACCAGAACGAGAAAGTGTGGTGAGTATGCGATGAAATACAGTTTGGGCGCTAATTAGTTTTACATCCAGTAGTTTCACAATCACAGCTCCAGCTTCCCATTGTGCATGTCCTAGAAATAAATAAAAATACAATACAATGAATATCAGTATTTATGTAGCCTAAGTAATGAGAGTAGCTTGCTTGAAGAGGGGCTAGCTCATTATCTATTTTCACCTAAAATATAGACAATTTTAAATGGATTATAATCAACTTCAGTGTTTATAAAAAGTATTTAGGTAGCAATTAATTTTCTGACAAAAGTAGCAGGTTTGCGATCTTATTACTCTCGTGATGAGCTTTGAACTGTGAATGGCATATGTGAAGAACAATTAACATTGATTGATCTAAACTGGTTAACTATAGAGTTTGAGTGTTCTTTTGTGGATGCTCTAACTGCTATGGTTCTCAGCATCCCATTCTATATTGGGCATAAAAAGGCTTAAGTTTGCTCAGAAGCCTTATTAGGCTCGAGGTTCCTTTACCTGACATAAATCTACAGCATAGGATCACCGGCTGAAGGAAACCATGCTTAGAATAATGTAATTTCAAGTGCGTGAAGTGGTGATAGCTAACAGAACTGAAGAATATAAAGAAAAGGGAATTATATTTATCATAAATGTGTTTAATTTACAAATACTAATATGAGTGAGTTAACCTGGGCGGCCAACTGACAAACACACTAAGAAAAAATACAGTAGTTGGATAGCGTCCTGTTTTAGGATTGTCGTAAAGACACTGTCTGCTAATAAAGCTTAGAACTACATAAACATACACATACTGTTTCTTTCCTTTTTCTGTCAATCCTAAATGAGCTAATTCATGCTGGTGACCAATATGAGTCGAACAAATTTGACTTTGCATACTCCTTGTTGATCTTCAATAACCGCCATCTTTGTAGGACATACTGCACCAATTTTATTGCTCCCTTGCAGTTTTAAATGTCTTAATACCTTTGTTTTTGGAGCATGGGCGCCGGTAGACCCTCTTTCAGGGGGGGGGGGGGCGCATGTGGGAAGTTTGCAATCAAGCAATATTAATTCATCATTTTGCTGTCAAACGTTATTATTTGTTGAGGACAACTGTATTAATTTGTACCAAATAAAAATTGTTCTTTACATCAAAATTAAAATAGTCTAATAGTCAGTATTGGTTGCATATTGAGCGCATTAGCTTCCAGGGGGGAGGCCGCGGTCCCCCCTCCTCTCCCACACCCGCCCTTCGCGACGCCCATGTTTTGGAGACAAAATTCCCTAAGCGATAACACGCATAATAATGTTTTACATTTTGAGAGGCAAGTTTAGAACTACGAATTGTCACAAAGGATGACCGTGTTGCCGCCTCAGTTTCTTCCTTCCCCCTCCAAATAATGAGAATTTCAGTTCTTCCAATTTTACACGTCTATCGTGTATCACTTCCAAGTGTTCGTATAAACTAGTTTCCGTTGCTCCTTCATAATTGCAAAAATTGCACTTAAATGGTTTTTGGAGAGGTGCAACGGCATTCACTTTCCGCGGGTGAGCTTTGGAAACGTGACGCCGCAAATGCTTATACCCACTCCCACACTCAGAGCACATGCACTTTTTATTTTGACTCATATTCATATCGCACACTACTTGCAAAGGATTACTCCCACGTATTTACTTTCCTTTCCCGCTCAACGTTCTAAATAGTCACGTGATGCTTGTCACGTGTCTCCCGCCATGTAGTCACGTGACTCCATTCGGCTTTCTTCGCCGCAGGGATGGGGTGTAGTCTGTAAGGTTAAGTGCATTTTGATGTGCAGACGTTTCCTTTGTGGATTTCTATTGCTTCGCGTTGTAGTCTGGTGTAACAGTGTTGTATTGAAGAAAGGACGGCCCTCTCCTTATACTGGATTATGTGCTCCCCTTCTGCGCATAAAGCATGTTGTGCAGTCGCAGACCTTTTTGGCTGTCCCAGACCATGGGCGTCGCGAAGGGGGGGGGGGAGGCAAGGGGGGCCGCGGCCCCCCTCCTGGAAGTTGGTGAACTTAATGTGCAATGAATTACTGATTTTTAAACTACTATTTTAATTTTAACGTAAAGATCAGTTTTTATTTAGCACAAATTAATATGGTTATATGCAACAAATATTATAAATTTTGACAGTAAAATAATGAATTAATATTATCTGATTGCAAATTTCAAACATATGCCCCCCCCCCCTGGAAAAACGTCTGCCGACGCTCATGTCCCAGTCGACAGCATCTCTTGTGTTCTGTCAGTCGCGTGTTCACGCTCCGTTGGTTGGTGCCTATATATGCCCAAACACAAACACCCGGAGAACTTCGACAGAAAAGAAGCCGTCAAAACTGAACAAAACTTGTTTTCCAATAGTTGAACACACTAAACACCTATTTGCACACAAAACGCACGCCAGTCAATCAACGACCATGAGCGTCGGCAGACTTTTTTCCAAGGGGGGGCCGCATGTCGGAAGTTTGCAATCAGATAATATTAATTCATTATTTTATTGTCAAAATTTATAATATTTGTTGCAGATAACCGTATTAATTTGTGCCAAATAAAAATTGTTCTTTGCATCAAAATTAAAATAATAGTTTAATAGTCAGCAATTGATTGCACATCAAGTTCACCAACTTCCAAGGGGGGGCTGCGGCCCCCCTTGCCCCCCCCCCTTCGCGACGCCCATGTCAACGACTAGCAAAATTGGAGAGGCCAAGCCCCTCCCACCACATTTACCTTTAAATATACTTCGTTCAGAGTATTTTGAGACAGTGGAAGGGGGAGATAAGGACATCGCGTCGCCGGCGCGTGTATAGGAAGCAAAACAACCCAGGTAGAGTTGCAAGCTTTATGCAGTCATTGCGACTTGAGTAGTGGCGCACAACAGAGATAGCATAAAACCCTTAAGCATGTATAACTATGGCGGCCGTGGGAAACAGTTAATGTACCTGCTACTTATAAAGCAAATTCCTCGCCTATAGGACGTGGAAAAACTAGTACAAAAGCAGACGGCACACATTATTCAAAATGTGTACAACTACTGTAAAGGAAGAAATTGCAAGTGAGACTCGCCGATTTCACATACTGTGGCTGCAACTGGCGTTTTCATATGTACAGTAATAAGAACCATTAAATTAGATATTTAGAACGATAAACTCCAACAAAGGCGAAATGCGATGAAAACAAACCCATTCGTGAATTTTATAAGATTTATGGTTTCTTCGTCGTCTTCGGGGGATGAGGAAGAAGAAGAAACAGAAAGACTGAGACTGAGTAAATGCCAATGTGCATATCTATGTCAATGCAAATCATGTTTCGTGGTTCTGTTTGTATTTCCTTCTTTCGTTCTTTTTGTGGGGGTCGTATGCAGTACCAGTACCAACCCCCCCCCCACACACACACACACACACACGCACGCACGCACGCACGCACGCACACACACACACACACACACACACTAATTATGAGAAAGGAATAAAAGCAATGTAGTCCAAGTAAATAAGATCATGTACTCTAGTTTCTTATATTAAATGTATTTATCGTCCTAGCGTGAGAAAAGCTGTTAAAGCAATCACAATTAAGCACAATAAATAAATGAATAAATGAATAAATAAATAAATAAATAAATGATGAACATGTAAACAATACAACAGAAGTACGAAAGGGACACAAATGTTGCAACAGTGCATTTTGCTATCGTAGTGTGCCAGCACGCGTAAGTGGCCTGCAGGACGAGCAACTGCTGCCTACCTGCCCCTCGCACTGTCTTAAAAGACTCTGAACGCGTTTCCAGCGGTCACGGCCAACGAGTCAGTTGTGACTAAACCTTCTCCTAGAAGTTTGAGATTACGCCACTGACGATGTTAACTGCAGATGTAGACGAAACGTCCGGACATTAAAATGCCAGCAGACCACGGCTTATCAGCCCAGATGAATCCATTATTCATTGTTTATTCTTTGTGTGTGTGTGTGTGTGTGTGTGTGTGTGTGTGTGAGCAAATGCGAGTGCAAGCTACCTGTGTTTTCTTACTTTGATTTGTATCTGATTTCAGAAAATGAAGGGGCTGATAAGAAAGCGCTCAGGAACAGCTGCCCGCCTGCAAAGAGCATTGTCAGCCAAAGCACTCCGCTCAGGTTCTGCGGATACCGAAATCAACAGGGAGCAAAGTTTACCTCGTTCTGGGCAAGAAAAGAGGCGATTCCTAATGGAAGTGCCTGTTCAGTTCACTACGGTTAGTATTTATTTACTAGTAGTATTACATTTTCTAACCCTTGCAACCACAGTGACTGCTTACAAGTCTGTTAGTGACAACAAATGATTGTTCTACGGTCCAAAACGTATAAACTACATCGTTTGTTGGATTTATTTTGCTCTTTCCCATGCACTATCTAATGAGAGAAAAAATTTAGATAACGACCCTTCAATGGTAATTTGTATTCTGCGATATAAATTATAGATATATGTTTGTTCAATTTTGGCACAAAAGATGCAGCAAGACACCCTTATATCAAAATGTGACCGAAGTGTCCTGCAGGAAAAGTAATGGTTCGCTTCTTAATGGACATAAGCCACAACTTAGTTTTCGCTATTTCAGGTCACAGCTTATTGATCACGTTAGTTTGTTCTGCAGGGTGGGAAGCCGGTTGTAAAACTATTTCAAGTATTTTCAAATTCTTTTGCAACTTATTCCCTGTGACACGCTTAATGTGATTCCGGATTTGGCGTACAATCTCCCATAAAAGAAACTGGGGTCACGTACTGATCGGTTGTTCGTCCCTAGCCAGTGGAGGGAGTAAGGGTTGTGCGAGGTCAAGGGTGTTATCTACCAAAGTAGCAGGCGAGCGGCCGGATTTGATTCTATGTACTACATTGCTATTTTAACACCATTATTTCGTAGGACAGCAGTCCGCATGATTAGAAACTTAATTTAAGAAACGAGGTTTTACTATAAATACTTGTGTATTATCATTTCAAGGAGTATCAAGGAAGAAAGAACTGTGTACCTTTGATACAGGGCACATATGGGATTGAAATATGGCAGAAAACACGTTTTGCAATTTAATTAAGAATAACTTCTGCTAGAATGTTTTTCCTAGCAATTAGTGCGCATAAATTGTGATTAAATAGCTATAGAATTAAATTACGTAATGGTCATATTGGCTTTATGCTCTTGACAAACAAATATTACGAACAAACCTTGTCCTGATGGCAGTAGTAATGGAAGTAGTTTATGATCACACTACTCTAGCGTTAAACAGCACGCTTACAGGTTAATAGCAACTGTTCTTACTTTCTAAGCTTGCATTGGTGAAAATAATATGAAGCATAGGACACACGTGAAGACAATGTTTTGCTTACATTTCGTTGTAATCAGCTATTCAATATTCAATGCAAATGAATATTAATTGATTTATACTTCTAAAATGAAAGAGCTTCGCTTAACTAAACAATTCTGTCGTATACTGTTCGAAAGTTATAAAAACTGAAGATCTTAAAAGCAAACTTTTTAGTTTTAGATGGAATCCGGAAGGAAGGAGAGAGAGAGAGAGAGAGGGGGAGGGGAGGGGAGGGGGGAAGCAGACAGGCAGACAAACGTCCGTCAGAATCTGAACCTCCGTACTTTAGTTTTAGAAGCCAGCACTCTACCAAAGAGCTACTGTGGTGTAGAGCTCTGGTTTTTCACATTACATACGCTCGGGAGGCCTACTTTTTGGTTATCTCGGGTGTTCGAAATTCACACATCCGAGCGTCTCCTTTGCAGAACTAAATCCATATACTAGAAGCGCCGGGTAACCTTGAATGGAATATTTTTCAATCAGTGATTTCCCCCTGCTTTATTTCTTGTACAGTAGGCGAGGAGGTTAGAAGCAACATAATCAAATTACACTCTACGGTGCTTGTTCACAGTCAAATTAAGGGAACAACATGCTTTACTCTTTTGTTCAAACACAAGCTATTTATGCTTACCGTTAATTCATCCTTTCTCTTCGGAGAAAAGAATATGAAACAAACATAATTAAAGGTTATACAGATTTCCCCATCCAAGGACTGTACCCAGAACCCTAATTTCGAAAGCTAACACTAACCCTTACTCCAAAGAAGTAACCACGTTAACTTTGATAAATCTCTAATGAACTGGTGGGGTGAAATCGGAGATCCTTGATAGCATGTGTCATTTGTCATTGATTTGTGTTGCCCTACGGACTAGCAATCACTCGTCTCTGTAAGGTAGCATAGTTAAAACGAACGTTAAACGTTCAAAATAAATAGAAAGTGTTTAAGTTTTAATTAACAATGATGATAACAATAATACTAATAATAACAATAATGACGATGATCTATTTTTAATTAACGTCCTCCAACGTGTTGTCATATTCGACAGTGAATGAATGAAATGGGTGAAATGATGCTCAAATGAGCCCGACGTCCATGGAGCTTTAAGTTACCCGACATTCGTCTCCTCAGGATAAGGGAAAACCTCAGAAAAAATCCTTATCCGGATAACTTACCCTAACCGAGATTCGAACTCGCGACCTCTTGAACGTGAGGCAGACACGCTAACCATGATGATGATGACGACGACGACGACGATGACGACGAGGATGATAATCTATATATTAATTATAGTAGTGATGTTTGTATTTATTTTACTTCGATTTTTACTGCTATTATTTAGTTTTAATTTTGTTAATTTAACCTTACCATTTTGTCACAACTGACTATTCCATTCATTCCAGATTATCACCTCTCAGTCGTAGTATTATCGCTTTGGTTACATCATCTATTCTATTTCTCATGTTTCTGAACATCTCAAGTATCCATGTGCAGTAAAAATAATTAACGGGCCAAAAAAGAATGACAAAAGTTTTGACGAATATCCTAGTGAGGATATTGATATTTTAATTGAAGAGGCAAAATCAAACAACTTTAATTTTAAATATAGCAGACCTACCTTTTAAAGAATAGCGGACTAACCTAAATTCGTTCATTTATATTCGTCATATGTCTAATTCCTCATCTCCCTGGATTAAACCTAAAATTAATGTTATTCTCACAGCCTACTGGATTAGTTGTAGCGCCATTTTGAAAATTAATCTTAAAATGCACGAACGTTATTGTAAGTTGTTTGTTTTTAAATCATTATTAATATTAAATATTATAACTTTATTAATTTCTCAGCTATTTATTACGCTTATTTTTACATTCTGCGGAGGCCTCGCACAACTCAAATTAACACATGAACACTTTAACTTTCCATCAATTTTCAGTATTAACCTTCCTCAACCTAGTCTGTTGCTTTTCGAGTATCCATGGCAACGTCACCTCATGCCAAGCAGCATTCAATTATGGATGCTTCCCAAAGAACTCTGAAGCAATGTCACTCTGCCCCCCCCCCCTCCCCTCCGTTCAGCGCTGCATGCCCCGAGCAGCACCACCGATGTCTTTTTTCGGGGCAGCCCCTGGATGCGGTAGACTGCATCCCCGATCCTTTCACCTTCCGAGTGCGGGCCTTCCTCCGCCTACGGGTTTCCACGACCGCTGACCTCTCCTTGTGCGCCTCCGCGAACACCTTGGTCCTGGTGGGCCCTAAAGTAAGGTTACCCTGCAGACCTCTACAGTTTCAGTGGGCTTCGAAGCGTTACCTTGTCCTGCCCGACTCGCAGCATCCTCCTGCAGGCGTCGATCTCCACCTCGTGACTCTAAGGGCGTCCATACCCAGGACCACCTCCTCAGTCATCCATCGCGACGTACACCCACAGACTTGTAACGCTCTGCCCCAAGGCAACTCCACCAAGGCCCCCTCCTCCACAGGTAAGGTGTTGCCGAATGCCAGCACTCTTGTAGAGCCTACCTGGTTTCCTCGATGTTAAGCCCGCCACCACGTCGGGTCACACCACGGTCACGGCTGCACCCGTGTCCACCAATATCTGGTAAAGCCTTCCGCGTACCCATCCGTTCGCGATGATGTTGTCCACTATGCTACATAAGGCGTACTGTTTCACTTTAGATATCGGGCTCCGACGTGCCCCTTGTCACACCGATACTTATTCGTTTACAGTAAGTTTGTCGGCCAGGTGTAAACAGCCCATCGCCGGATGTCCTGGCAACCACACTCCCAACACAAACCTCTGGAAGATCATTGATGTCCTGGGGCTGTTCCCCCGTCCCACACAGACCGGATACTCCAGATCTTCCACACGAGGACAGTTATTCATCTTGACCTTGGTCAACACGATCGTCTACGTGGTCGTCAGTGCGGTCTTCAGCGCATCGTGTATAGTATGATATTCGCAGAGTATTAGGCGCTGATGAATCTCGGCGTCGCGCTCCCCATCTTTGGAGTAGATAACTTTCTGATACATGTATGTGGCTGAGAGGTTCACCGAATTTTTATTCACTAGTTCTTCATTAACACGGGCGAACTCCTGCAACATCTCCCTTTATTGTTGAACCCTTGACTTGAGCTGGTTGTGGTGGACTGCAGCCATACTGTGCTTTCCAAACTGAGTTTTAAGAGCCTCCCATATGTTTCGGGACGCTGCTGACATCGGAATCACGTTCAGTATTTCTGTTGCCCGTCCATGGAGGCTAGCTGTCAGCTGCTCAGCTTCCTCTTCCATGGACCATCGGTTGCGGGCGGCGACGGTGGCGAATTGTCGGCGAAGGTATTCTAAGTTCGACGTGCCGTCGTACCTGGGTGGCTTGCCGCGTGCGGATGTTGTGCTGCATCCTGGTGTCTCGACCTCCAAGTGCTTAGTTTTGCCTAGAATTTGTTCCATCCTAGCGATCGGTTGCATGGTGTTGCCACCGACACTATCTTCCGGGGCGCTAAGATGTTCCACAGCGTCCTTCGGAGTGTTATCGTGTTGGCCGAAATCTTTCTCGCCTTCCTTCACGCCAATTATTTGCCTGTCGACTATTGCCGATAGCTCTAACTTCGTACTGCACATTTCTATTATCTGCTGCATTCCGATTTTCAATTCTGTCTTTATTTCCACCATCCGGCCAGTAGCTCTTCCATCAATTCTTCCATTTCGCTTTCGTGGCTTTCGTTTGACTATTGACACCAGTGTTACTTTATTAATTTCTCAATTATTTATTATCCTTATTTTTACATTCAGTGATGGCCGCGCACAACCCAAATTAACACATGAACACTTTAACTTCCATCAATTTTCAATATTAATCTTCCTCAACCTAGTCTGTTACTTTTCGCATATCCTTGGCAACGTCACCTCATTCCAAGGAGCATTCAACTATGGATGCTTCCCAAAGAAGTCTGAAGCAATATTGCACTATTGTTAGTTGTGGTTTAATAGCTTGATACAGCAATCTGATTAACCGTCATGTAACTTCAGTCCTCCCTCACTGTACAATCACATATTGACTTTTCATTGCATTTTTGAAACGATCTAACAGTCTTGCTTACTTTATTTTATAAACGGACAGTCCAAATAAATCAGCAGCTAATCTCTACTTTCTTCTCGTACTTATGGCCTACAGATCGTACCGACAGGCTGGCAGACGAAGCACCCTGCCACCCATACCCTTTCGCAACATAGAAGAAACAGGTAATCTGAGTTCGTACCCTGCGCCACAATGCAGTAAGTAGCCAGGGCTATGCAGTTGAGGTGGTTAATAGAAGCATTATGTCCTTTAGCATACTTGGAAGCTTTTGGAAAGTTTGCTGCTAAAATTGGTAGCCGCTATTCTCTTTTCGGCCCCCTTATACTACACTAAGAGGCCAATTGTCATGCGAAAGCACTACATATATGTGATGTTAATAAAGAATTGTTCTTCGCAAGCCCCCAAAACAGCACGACTACGTCGAAGCATCGCCTCTACAAGCTGTTGGAATCGTGCTGGAGGGTTTATGGATCCACGCATCCTGCAGTGCTACCCAGAGTTTTTCCTGTGTAGTTGGTGCTGTGTTTGTGGAGCTTACACCAGCATGTACATCATCCCATAAACGCAAGATTGGATTCACATGGGGTGATTTGAAGGGTCAAATCATGGTCGCAAATTCACTGGAGTGCCTATTAAACCAAAAGCGTGACACCAAAGAGCGGTGACATGTCACATTGTCCTGTTGAAACTCCACAGAAAGTGCACCTGTCATTGATTCCTGCAGTGGGGCCTAATTGCGACCGTGAGAACGCAGCCCAGACCATAAATGAGCATGAGCCACCTCCTGTCTGGACACTACCTTGTTGACACGCAGGATCCATAGATTCATGGAGTGTACGCCACACTCACGCGCCCACCAGCTCGATGCAACTGGGATCATCGGACCATACTACACACCACCACTTTTCCATGGTCCATTGCCGATGTTCGCGGGTCCATACACGTCGTTGAGCTTTGTATCAAGGTGTCAGCAATGGGACATGAGTCCTGGTGGAAATGGGTTCCTGACTGCCAACTTCAACTGGGCGGTGATCTGACTCGCAGTAGCCCTTCGAGGCCCCGTATGGTGCTGCTGAGGCGACGTGAAGTCCGTTCGTTAATCACCTGTGCTCTTCCCGTCTTCCCGTACGGCGGTTTACGTCTGTGGAAACATTCTTCAATGAAGGTCCACCCCAGACTCTGTTTGCTATATTCACTACACACGTGTCTTTAACAGACAGCTCAGATATTGTGTCTACACTTGCACCATACGAAAACCCTATCTGGCCTCAACACTCAGGAGTCATACACGGCTCGTTTTCTAAGGGACAACCTTACTGTGACTTTTGGCCACTCATTGTATTGCTACTGTCACAAGAATTTCAGCCAGTTTCAGCAAGGGATGCCCAATAACGCCCTTGTAAAAGCAGAGTAAATACATAATGAGCAAGAATTTTTTCACTAACTTCAGTAGATCCGGGAAAACGTTAAACACAGCAAGCATTAACCTTGATCTGATGTCACCACAGTTAATAGCAACAATGGAAAGAAGGGGCAGTTATTACTGATTAAATGCATAGGAAGGTTACGTGGATATTCTTCTATGACAATAAGTTTAGAACACTCGGTTGTTTCTTAAACCCAAATACATTCAGATTCTAAAGACATTTCTTAAATTGTGCCAGTATTGGATGCTCAGTTATTTTTGTTGTCTTTGAATGCTACATTCTGCTCACCATATTCTTCATGTACTCCATATCACCATAATTTCCTTCGATTAACGTAACAGATCTAAACGGTTACTAAATAAATGTATTATGAAGCTTACTTGGTAGGTGCCCTGCCCCCCCCCCCCCCTTTATTAGGAATCTTTCATGGGGCATGATTAATCTTCTCGTCTATCTGTTTGCCTGTCCCTCCCCCTTCCATTAGTAGAGCACTTAGCTCCACCACGAGACTAAAATCTGGCTAGTGAAACGAGAGTTGTTTTTGTATGCCTCAACTAAATAAATGATAGCAATTTTTTTAGACTATGTCCTCCCCTCCCGTTTTCTCCTCCTTTCTTAGCTTCTGGTTGTAAAAGTAATAATATACACATATTGATTTCTTACCCTAGGCCATAGAAAATCAAGCACCTTGAAATTTCAGGAATGAGCATGCATTGGGGCTGGATATTCCGAAATAAAGGGAAATCACTTGCCTCATGTTTGGCATCATAAAATTGTATGCATTTCTGATTTGAGACATTTTATGGTGTGAATACCATTGTAATAATTCATACTCTTTTAAGTATGTGATTTTCGTACTACCATTTGGCTCATAAGAAACGTACGATTTCAAATTTGACCATTCGAGAAATGATATTTACTTTCACACAGGTGCACTTTTTCGGAATTTATTTGAACCAGAGTTGAAAAATGTTGTGGATTTTATAGCACAAACACTCGAATGTTTATAGCACGGTTTGAATCATGTTGAAGTTGGAGGTCTGCAAAGAGTTAGAAAGCTTACATTTTGAATGCAGCTAATGTTAGTTTCTAATCTAAGTGCTTCTTTCGGGAAATAACTGACTGGCTGTTGTTAATGAATGTGATAGATGTTTGTGTCTTTCGGATTGCAGGGCGTTCAGAGTCAGGATCGCCACCTATTCCTCTTCAGTGACTTATTGCTGGTTGCCAAATTGCGCTCAGGAGGAAACTTCAAGCTGAAAGAGAAGATCCGGGTTTCCGAATTATGGCTCACTCATTCAGCCATTCAAGATGTGATAGAAGTCAATAAGTCTCCAGAGACTTCATTTGTGATAGGTTGGCCTACAACGAACGTAGTGGCAACATTCAGGTGAGTCGAAGACATTCTCTGTCATTATGATTATTGCGTTTAAAGTCCAACAGGGAGAAACTAATTTTGTTAATAACCGTTAAGCAGAGACTTTAAATGGTTTGCTCCTGTTTTTATCGCTGCTATTTAATTAACCGTAAATGGAGAAATTTCTAACGTCAGCCTCAACAAAGCTGAAGAATTATGACATCCTTGAATTCTTTGATCTACCGTGGCATGCTGCAGATTGAGATACCTCTACTTACCACCGCCGCCATCGCCACCATTGCCCCCGCCACCCGCCACCCGCCACCCACACCGCTACCCACACCGCTACCCGCCACCGCCACCGCCTCCGCTTCCGCCTCCTCGAATTTGTGAAGGAAAAGTAATTGGTAGCTGATCGGAAAGAAGAAAAGCAGTTTATCTGGCAGTGAATTAGAAAATGCTACTTTGTAAGATATATGGTTCAAATGCAGTGACAGAAAATCGGAACTGCTGAAAATGGAAGGGGTTGGGGTTTTATCAAGAACCTCACTTCAACAGAAAATTGATTTAATTGAACACTTTAATAAACTATCAAGAAATTTCTATATGACAAAACGTTCAGAGATTACCTCGGTAAGCTGAAAGGACTTTTGTTATCATGTTCAACAAAAACAAATTTCCTGTTACTTAATGCTGCCAAGAAAATTCGTATGTCACATCGTAGAATCATTCTGTAAAACACGTTTAGCGTAATTAAATGTTAGTCATCAAGGAGAAAGGTGATTTAAAATCAATTAAACAGAAAGATAAACGCTCAACTTTTTAAAACAAAACAAAGTGTTAAAATGATAGTGAAGACCTTATTCGATCTATGCTATGCTTACTAGTTTACATATATTTTTCTTAGTGACTGTTACAATAATATGGATTACATTTGACACGCTTAAGGAACTACTGCTTTGCATTCCTGGCACTTTGTATTGATTGAATCACAACCTTGAGAATTTTGTAATTTTCAGTTTTGGTCAAGTGTTAAACTCTGCGTTCACTGACATTTTAACCTCATGTTTCATTACACATTTTACTATATTATGCCGCATATTTAGGTATATATTTTTCAGTTTTACATCAGATAAAGTTCCGAACCTTACTGATGAGGCTGCTGGGTGTTGATTGATGCTGGCTCTCTAGCTCTTAGATAGACAGCCAGTGTTGTGTCTGCTGCCTTCTTGATCTGACCAGGTTGAAGAGACCGAGCATGGCTTTCTGAATGTGATGGGCTGCCTTCCATGTGGAGCTTTTCGAGTGCCACGCGACGTAGCCGCCCCTACTGTTGGCATTCTGTTCCGTGCGCCGTTTCTTGGCAGGACACATTATACCATAGCTTTAAATCTCTTGTTTTATTAGGAAAACCCCTTAAAATTAAAGTCAACCGCAGTAACAAAACTTCGCCGTGCCGTCGCTGGTGTACCTATACTAGAGCTACGAATTCTACTTAGCGCCACCACGTAGCACAGTTGTGATTGCCCAGAACTTCACCACCGACTGCAGAGTACAAGACCTGAGTCAATGCCACCTCCACTGTGATATTTGCTATGGCCAGTGATATTTTACGGGCCAGATGTTGTTTCCACTTAATCCTACGTCTAGGTAACCTCAACAGAACAACGCAGTGCAACACCAATAATCTATGCCTTCTAGAGCACACTCGCCAGTGCCATCTCTTCCTACTCCTCTCTCTCTCTCTCTCTCTCTCTCTCTCTCTCTGTCTGTCTCTCTGTCTAGTTGTCTATGTGTCTATCTGTCTGTCTATCTATCCTATCTATCTATCTATCTATCTATCTATCTATCTATCTATCTATCTATCTATCTATCTATCTATCTATCTATCTATCTATCTATCTATCTATCTATCTGTCTGTCTGTCTGTCTGTCTGTCTGTCTGTCTATCTGTCTGTCTGTCTGTCTGTCTGTCTGTCTGCCTTCCTGCCTAGCTATCCGGAGAATATTTCTACCACAGACTTCAGAGATTCGAGGTATTCAGTGTAAGAGTTCACGGTTCTATCCAGTTAATAATAGCATTTCTAAGGAGACAGAGAGAGAGCGAGAGGGAGGTAGCATAGAAAGAAAAATTCACGTAACCCCCGGGACCTACTTCGGTAGCTACGGGTTTGGCGCAACCGGGGATCCGAGGCGCTCACTGCCATTATCATCCCTTCATATCCATCGGTTTCAGCCATTTTCCTAGTCTTACTGTCTACTTCTTCTAGTTTTATTGTTTTACTTAGGTTAAGTATTACATTTATGAACCCCTGTCTAACCAACAGGGATCTATTCTATCTCCGTGGTTTCTGTCCCACGGTTTCGGCGCAGCTTCCAACTTGTGTGCTCTTTGTAGGCTCAGGCGTGAAGGTTGGGTGGACCCTCCTCACTACCCCTTTTGTGCGACACTAGGTGCTGAGACGTTCCATTGTCATGTACACCCCGCAGCTTCTTAGGAACCGGGTCCCCATGGGTATCTCGGCGGCCGTGCGTCGCTGGGGTGTACAGGGAAATCCGACGGGTTACCGCTGTATGGGGCCCGATGTAATTATGCACAAGTCCTCTGAATCCATACTGACTCCGTTGAGGCAGCGTAGCCTCAAATGGGGAGCCACCGGCGGTTATACCGGTGGGGGGGGGGGCATAAAGTCGGGCCTGCCTTTGGTGAACATGTCGCATACTGGACCGTAGTGACAGGCGGAGGGTAACTTTTTCTGAAGTACTCCTTGAGATTGCGTCTGAAGTGGGTGCTTCGGGCCAGCACAGACCAGCAGATATAAGTGTCGTTTTCTTTTATCCCCCGAATGGCAAGCTGACGCCAACAGTTCTGGAGACGGGATCTTATAATCATGTCTCCCCTGCGCTCAATCCCTTCAATGCCCGGATTTAAGTGAGGAGACCCTAGCCAGTTTAAGCTCCTTTTATATTAAAAAAAGAGTTTGTGGTCCAGTGAAAAATGCCACGTGATGTAGGGACGGCAGTTTGCTAATAGAGGTCACCCAAGACACCCAGACTGCTAAACTCCTTAAAGCCACCCTTCTGGGTTCATACCTGTAAAATTAGAAAAACATAAAACCCTAAATGCTGTTCGTAGCGTAGTTTCCACCTCAAGTTTGGACGGCCTCTCTAACAAGGGCATAGTTAACTGCCTGTCGTATCAAGACGTTATTGCTGCGCACCGTTTAATCGGGAAGAGGGACAACCAACCGTTCCTGTTACGTACGGTTTTCCTTACATTTGAATGTACGACTCAGCAGCAATACATCTTCTGCGGGTACGAACGTGCAACCGTACGCCCGATGCGCTGTTTTCGCTGCCAGAAGTTCAGACATACATAGCAGCGCTGTACCGATGCGCCAGTTTGTCTTCCCTGTGGTCGAGATGCTCACGACGACACCATTTGCGACCAGGACTCCACATAGACGTGCCCACGTTCGGCCTCGAGGGTTTCCGGTCAAAAGGGTCCAAACTGATACACCTGACCAGCATGTTTCTACCCAACTACAGTTCGACCACAGATTACCTCTTCTGCCGTCCAGACACCAGCTCCGCAGCAGTCCATTAGCTCTAGGACATCTTCATTGCCTTTTGAAGGCCCTCGCTCTATAGGAGTTTTCACGTTATGAAGGCACAATGGTTCTTATGGAGAATCAGCGCGGCGTTGCCACGAATGTTGCGCCAATGTGATTACCGCGTTTGCTCACAACCAGGTTTATTAGTTATTAGTTATTATCATCATCATTATCGTTATCGTTATCATTGTTATCGTTATCGTTATTATTGTTATTATTATTATTATTATTATTATTATTATTATTATTATTATTATTATTATTATTATTATTATTATTATTATTATTATTATTATTGTTATTGTTATTGTTATTGTTATTGTTATTGTTATTGTTATTGTTATTGTTATTGTTATTGTTATTGTTATTGTTATTGTTATTGTTATTATTAGTATTATTATTATTATTATTATTATTACTATTTCTATTATTATTGTTGTTGTTATTATTATTACTATTTCTATTATTATTGTTATTATTATTATTATTATTATTATTATTATTATTATTATTATTATTATTATTATTATTATTATTATTATTATTATTATTATTATTATTATTATTATTATTATTATTATTATTATTATTATTATTATTATTATTATTATTATTATTATTATTATTATTATTATAATATTAATAATACCTTATAATAAACCCTTACACTTTTTACATTCTTTTCTGAATATAAAAAATGTAGGCCTACTTACACCAGTCGCCTTATGAAGTTCACCAACAATAAACGAGTCACTCTGTCCGGAGTTCTTTTTCTTTAAATAATCATACACCCTAAGAATTGTTTTTCGCTCGCTACTTCTAATAATTCCGCCTTTTCTTTTGCGATCCATTGTGCACTGATCACTTAACTGCAATGCACACGATTACCAGAGAACTTGTAAAACTCGCTCACACCTCAAATTTCCGAAACCTATTGAAAACCTCCACTGAAGTACAATGCCTTATCGGCCCTTCAACTGCCACACATCTGGTTTCCATCATGTGCATGACAGGAGAACCGGGTGTTGTTGGCCGTGTGCTTGGCGCGCTAAAAACATTTGCCTTTAAATGGTGATTTATGGATGGCTTGTTACTAGAGATGTTCTATATTTATATAAAAAATAATTTCGGTATTTCCTTGACAACTTTGTCACTGGAAGTTTTTACGTGGACTTACAGAACGAGAATTAGCCAGCGACGACATTTTCCACTGTATAAACAAAGAATCTTAACACTTTGTTTTAAACTTAATTTTGTTTAAAAAAATATGTTTAGACATATTGATATAATCTAAATGCTAACGTGGCCTATAAAAGCAAGCGAATAATCCAGATTTTTTTCATTGCAATTATTTCGGTTTAAAGGCATGTTTAAACGTGCGGAGCAAGAAAGATGTTAAAAATCTGCTTTCAACAAAAATTTACATTTTATTCTTTTAAAAATTGTACAGTTGCATAAAAGGTTTATCGTGCATACCGTAGTATTCATCGACACATTTTACACTGAAATGCATGTTCATACTTTACCTTAGTCACATTTGAAAACATGCAAATTTGGCAACGGCGCATCTGATTCTTCCATAAGAATAACATGGTCCATAAGAGCCCGTTGTGCCTTCATGACGTGAAAATAGCTATAGGCATAAACCTCCTCTGTGAAGTACTGCTCCCGCTCTGCGAGCCACAGGAGTTCTTCGGATTCCCGCACGTCGTCAGAGGAAGGGGAACGTCCCGTTGTTGGTCCAAAGTGTGCAAAGGTGAAAAAGAAAATTAATACGAACGAATAATTCCTTTTTAGTGTGGAAATAATCCAGTGGAATATTAATGTTTTCCGGGCCATGGCTACGGACATACAGCACTTAGTTTTTCAGTGATCGCCTTCTATCGTCATTCTACAATAAATCCATTTGCAACCTAATCACGGTTTACATTTACGCGATTTTTCGGGGTTTAGCATAACTCTGCAGCTGATAGACGAACAGGCGGTGGTGTTGCTACAGTGGTGGCACATAATACCTATGGCGCCAAAATACCGCATAACACGCCGTTGCAAGCCGTAGTGGTTCGTGTACAACTGCAGGACCTATTCTTCTCTATTTGCAATGTCTATCTGCCACCGATAATTGTCGTACAAGAACACGATGTTCGGGCTCTTTTGGTACAGATTCCGCTACCGCTCCTC
Source organism: Tenodera sinensis (assembly GCA_030765045.1). Lineage (NCBI taxonomy): Eukaryota > Metazoa > Arthropoda > Insecta > Mantodea > Mantidae > Tenodera > Tenodera sinensis. Next base: position 136,837,451 of record CM060964.1, on the reverse strand, counting down.
TTTCTAGCTGATCTGAATGCCAAAAGTACCCTTTGGGGCTCAGACACTGGCGATGCTCGTGGGTGCCTTATAGCTGACGTTTGTTTGGCTTGCTTTTATTAAACACTGGATTATTTCCAAGACTGATTAGGGGAAATTTCGCTCCCACATTCATCTCACCGACGATGTCTTCACCACCATTGACGAAGCGGTGGAATAGTTTACATGTTCTGTCTTGCTGCGGTGGATTCCAGCAGTCGTCGAAGTACATCTACACCACGACACGTTCGTATGCCGTGGTGGTCCGAGCAATGCCGTTTGGCTATCATAGCGCGCAAGCGTGCTATGCGTCATTTTAATTTACATCCTACAGAGGAGAATTTATAGCTTTTAAACGTTCTCGTGCTAGAGCGTCGCGTCGCAGTGCAAAACGCACCTCCTGGGAATCTGACGTCTCTTTCCTTTCCCGGCACAAGGGGGCGTGGACTGCTGTTAGGCTATGTGCGGCAAGTGTCGCCGGAAGATCATTCCCGGTCTTGCTGTACAGGGCTCCACTTATACCTCTGAGCAGGATATTGCCGACGCCCTTGCCGACTCTGCTGATAGCCAAACCTAAAGTTACAATATCGCCTTTCCACCCATAAAGGGATCTGCGGTGCGGATAGTCCTCGATTTTAACAGTGACTGTAGTAAACTGTACAACGCCCCTTTTACCGAAGCGGAGCTGATGCATTCTTTGTCTCCTCCTTTAGTCCTGATGATACCACCGACAAATGCTGCTTCATCTTCCACCTGCGGCTTTGTCCTTCCTGTTGGGCATGTATAACCGTCATCAGGTTTTTATATCTTTCTGGCGCGAGCGGACCCTTCCCTCTAGCTACCACCCTATTTGCGTAATGAGTGTCGTTTTTAAGACCTTTAAACGAATGATTAACACTCGCTTAGTGTAGTTGCTAGAGACAGATAACCTGCTGGGCAATGTTCAGTGCGGTTTTCGTCGCCATCGTTCCAGTGTCGACAACCTGGCGCGCATGGAAGCTTATATACAAGATGCCTTTCTCCTGAAGCGGCGGGTCATGAGCGCCTTCTTCGGCCTGCAGAAGACCTACGACACCATCTGGCGCTATAGTATCCTACGTACTCTGCACAGCTACGGTTTATGCAGTCATTTAGCGATCTTTCTTTTACATTTTTTTACAACTTCGCCGATTTTGTGTCCGCATTGGAAACACGCTCTCACAAGAGAGGATGCAGGAGAATGTTGTATCTCAGGGGTCGATTTTCAGTATAACGGTCTTCGCTGTTGCCATTAACGGCATCGCTAGTATTGCTCGTAGCGGAATACCGATGTCACTGTATGTTGACGACTTTGCCATATACTACCGTTCGTATAATCTTGAGCATGTCGAGCGTCAACTGCAACTGATCATAACATCCATCGCACTGGCTTTCGGTTCTCCCCATACGAAAACACAGTGTATCCACTTTCATCGAATTCGTGGCGTGCACCCTCATTTACGTGACACTCGGCTACCATTTGTTCCGCACCTTAAGGATACCCATCTGTGAAATTTTGAAAATCTACAGTTTTCATTGGATTGATTTGAAATTTTAACACAACAATCACTGTATAGTGAGAAGTAACTGTGCTAAATTTCATACATTTAGTAAGATTAGTTGCTAACATATTAATATTTTATTATATTTTTTTAAATATTTGTATAAATGGTTCCCCATGATGCAATTTTGATTTGAAAAACTTAATACTTTTCATGTCCTGTAATAGAATATTAGCAAATTGATGAGATAATTTTTTAATCTTGTTATTAGTTTGGATAAAAATAAATTTTAAAGTATAAATTCATAATTTTTAAATTTCGAAATGTAAACCTTAATATTTAATTACTCAGCAGTTATTCACGTTATGAAAAAAATTATCTCATCATTTCTTTTTAATGTTATTTCTAAGCAGATACACCAAATTTCATGCATAAGTACTAAAAATTGCATCGTGTGGAGCATTTTAAAGAGCAAATAGTGTTAAAAATAAAAACATGGAAAAACTAAGTTTGAAGTCATAGCAAGGATAATGGAACTGTATGGATTTAAATGGACATGACCACTTACAAGCAATCATTTAGGCGGCCACGTGGCATAGTTAAAAAGGCAGTAAGGCTATAAAAAGCATATCAAAATAAAGCAGAAGATTTAAACTATTTGATAAAACAAAAATCCATTTTTGACAATTTTTGAAATTTTGAGCCTTTTTACACAGATGGGTATCCTTAAGTTCCTGGGCCTTCGTCTCGATAGAAATCTCACATGTGATCACCATATTCGTCATCTTCGTGCTTCCTGCGATCGTTTGTTTCAGGTACCCCGGACTTTATCTGGGGCATCTTGGGGTGGCAATCGCACCGTAATGTTGAGGTTGTATTGTTCATTGGTCGGCTCCAAACTATATTACGGTTTTTTATCTATGGTGTGGCGTCCGCCTCCAAATTTCGTCTTTTAAACACGATTCATGATTTTGGTATCCGTCTTGCTACTGGAACTTTCCGCACTAGTCGAGTCGAGTGTCTGTATACCGATTCTGGCGAACCTCCACTGTCTGTCCGACGCTCGTTATTGCTTTGTTCATGTGTGGCACTTTTGGCAGCTCACCTAGGTCGTCCGTCATTTCAGTCTGTATTGTGTCCAGGTCTCGCCCACCGTTATATGCAACATAGTTCCATATCCTGACCAAGCGGTATTTGGTTTCGCGATCTGCTCGCCGCACATTCTCTCCGAATGCCTACTGTAGAACGGTATTGCCTTGGCCGCTTCTCTCCTTGGCAACTCCAGCATGCCCAATTCGACCTGGAACTTTCAGGCCATGCTAAGATGGCTACCCCCCATTCGGTGTGTCGTCAACTCTTCATCGAGGACCTGGGACGTTACCGGAATTGCACTCCGGTATTTACCCATGGTTCTCAGGTGGGTGGTGCCCTGGGGTGTAGTTTTGTGTGTAATGGTGACGCTCACAACTAGCGCCTTCCGGACGCCTATTCTGTTTTTACTGCCGAGCTGTTCGCTATATTTTATTTCTTACTTTTTATCTACAGCTCTGGTCCTGGAAATTTTATCATTTGCTCCGACTACCTGAGCGCTCTTCAGGCCCTGAACGGTATTTCGGTACTTCAGCATTCATAGTCAAAATACAGACACTCATCTCACAGTTACTGTCTTACGGATACCACTTTGTTTTTACATGGACCCCAGGTCGTGTGGGTATTCCCGGCAACAAGGATGCAGATGCAGATGCAGCTGCTAAGTCTGCATAAGGTCTGCCGAGGCTATCCACCAGGCTTCTGCCTTATATGGACGTACAGCGGTACTTTCTTCGCCATGTACTTGCCGTTTGGCAGCAGTCATGGGAAGCACTAGCTGGTACTTAACTGCGGACAATTAAGGCCAACGTACAACCCTGGAAGACGCCCTGCAAGGATTCCAGGCAGGCAGAAGTTATTCTAGCCCGCTTGAGGATAGGTCACACTCGTGCCAAACACGGATATCTTTTCGTGGTGAGCCGGCGTCTCTCTGTACGACGTGCGGCAAACAACTCTCCGTGACGCACGTCCTTCTAAATTGTCCACGCTACGCGTGTGAGCGCCAGTCACTTGGCCTGGGCAGTACATTGCGCTCAGTTCTCGGCGATGACCCCTTACCTATAGATAAGGTGCTGCGGTTTGTCTCCGAAATTGGGTTTGCGAAGCAAATTTAATTTATATTTTATTTAGGGCTTTTAGTTTGACTGTTTTAGGCAATGATTACTCGCCCTATTGGTTTTTGCCATTTGTTTTTAGCGTTGTAACGTTTTACTGTTCTAACATTCTGTTTTCACGTTTTAACCCTTTTACCATTCGCGTTTTCTAAAGTTTTGGCGTTTTACCTTTTCCATTTTGTATTTTGGCTTTAGCCTTAATTTTGTGAGTGTTTCACACTTCAAGATTTGACTTGGGGCCCAAATGACCTAGTTGTCGACGGGCCCTTTAGCCCTATTCACTCACTCACATTCGCGTGACTCTACCCATTCAACAAACTAGTCTTAAAATGTTTATTTTTCTATGTAGGTAATTCACATTATTCTAAATAAACACATATAGAAATATTTTTATTATCTATTTCCTCGCAGATAAAATTGGAATATGGAAATACGGTGGACTTAAGCGATAGTGGAATTTTAAAGACCTGATCGATATCTGATGGCTTTGAAATTGCGAACTCTTTCCATGACCAAGAGAAAAAACGAAAAACTGGTTCCCATGTGAAAGAGTACAAGTATTTGGAAATTCAAACCAATACAAGGAATGTCTCTGAAGTTGTTAACTCCACAAAAAATTATATAAATTGTGTGCTTTCCCGAGATCTACATTCTCTCTCTCTCTCTCTATCTCTCTCTCTCTCTCTCTCTCTCTCTCTCTCTCTCTCTCTCTCTCTCTCTCTCTTACGGCTTACAGTATGCAGCAGTTATTCAGAAAGAAGGGGATTTTATAGATCGTTCCCAGAAAACTCGGGATATACTGGCTCATCAGATGAAGCGGCCACGCTCTTAGCGGCACCCACCACGCGCCTGCTAAGATTCCAGTTCACGCTATTGCGTCACACATGACGTGATCTTCCGACTCACGTGGCATATGACATACGAAGGCAGTAGTTAAGTTTCTTTGATGGTTTTCAGTCGTGTGTTAGTCCAGTCATCCAATATACTATAGAAAGAAGATTATTTGTTGCAAGTTTAGAAAGCAGGTATCCCTCTGTCAGTGTCGTAGAGAGTTTCGGAAACAATTTCCTGATTTTGACTCGCCTAACTTAATGCAGTTCATAAAATACTCAAGAAACTCTAATGTAGGAGATCAGTGTTAGACTGGGATAAAAGTCGAAAACTTCCCGTTTTAATAATCGACGAGATTAGGAATATCGATGTACGGTTAGAACAGGGACCGCCAACTGACATGCACGGTGTGCCTATACAGTTCGCACGGTGCCGGCGTACCTGGTCACTGCTGGCGAGTGCCAGGGAGATATGCCAATCACTACCTCGCGCAGTGGCGTCCGTAATCTGCACTTGCGTTACCATTAAATAATTAAGGACGGGGTAGTAATGAAGGAACAATTCAGAGACTGTATAATACGTGGCTTAATATCTCTCTGGTACTTATTAAATTATAGATAAAACAACCCAACACCAGTAAGATTATTATAGCCTTTAGTCCTATACAACCAAATGATGGCATATAAAAGCAATATTTTTAACTATAAGAACGAAACAATACTTTGTGGAAATTAGCACAATTTTGATCCTGAAACAATTGAAAAATATAAAATAACAAAACAACATTTACTGTGCAGTGCTAATACTACACAGAATACTTCATATTAAACGAATATATACGTTTCAATTAAGAATTTTATAGATTCAGTTTCCGGTAGACACTCTTGCCTTCTGACATCTTTTGGTTTTCACAATATTCGCCACATTTGGACACAGTGAAACACAACTCTGGACCCTTAATGCACACTTCAAATTATGATCACTGATGTTGGCTCTCTGAGGGTTTTTATTGCGTTTCATAGCTGAAAATAAGGATTCACATACATAGGTCGAACCAAACATTGCAATCATAGATGCCGCATGTCTGTGTAATCGAGGGAATCTTGATTTAGGAAATCTCCTGTAGAAATCTAGCAAACTTCCTCTGTTTCTGTAACTGTCAGCTAACTCAATGTCACATTTCAAGGTGACAAACTCCAGTTGAACATCTTTGGGAGTATCACCAACATTCATGCTAAATGGTGTAGCGAATAAATCAAAATCCATTTTTAAGCCCATGAGATCGTGAAATCTTTCATCAAACGCATGGGAAAGCATGTGCAGATTTTCAACACAACATCCCATTTCTAGGGAATCATAATCACGGATCACACTTTCCAACCTGGGAAGATGACAAGGATCACCATTTGACAGTTGACGTTCCCATAATGAGAGCATATTTTTAAAAGCTTCAATGCTACAGAACATATCTGTGATGAATTTGTTTTTCCCTTGAAGTGAAACATTCAAAGTATTCAAATGTTCACTTATATCGGCCATAAATTCTAGATCACATTTCCACTTAACATTCGTGAGCTCTTTAATAGGTTCTTCGCACATTTTCATGAGCAAACGTATCTCATCCAATAATTCAAAGAATCTGCTTAAAACCTTGCGTCGACTGAGCCACCTAACTGCTATATATCACCATACTCATGCTCCAAATCATCCAAGAAGCTTTTAAATTGTCTGTGTTTTAGACCGTGGGACCTCAGTTTCTTTACAATCTTCGCAACCAGAATCATTACATTGTTTAGATTCAGTGTTTTGGCACATAAGTTTTCCGGATGAACTGTGCAATGAACTGCTGTTATTTCTTTTGCTAGTTTATTTTTCAGGAGGGTCACAAATCCGTTGTGCGAACCAACCATAGCTGGGGCACCGTCGGTGGCTACCGATATGAGTGTATCCCATGGAATCCCTGCATTCTCCACAACTTCTAATACACAGTTCAGAATGTCTGATGCTGTTGTTGTGCCTTTTATTGACACCAGATCTAGCATTTCTTCCACAACTTCCAAATCTTCATTTACTTCACGAATAAAAGTACATACTTGAGCCATATCTACTTGATAAGTCACTGCTCTCATCAATGGCAATAGAGAATGCAACAAATTCTCTTGCTCTTTCAATAAGTTGTGTGTAAATGTTGTCCGCTAGATCTTGAATTCTGCGTGAAATAGTATGAGGTGACAGACTGACACTCTCGAACTGGTGAACTCTGACAGGGGTGAATTTATTTGCAGCTTTAAGCATACATCATTTAATAAGTGGACCATCAGAAAAACTACTAGAAGATCTGGCAATTTCTAGTGCTATTTCGTAACTCACATAAACTGAGGTTTCTACCATTCCGCCATCCCCTTCTTCCTGTTCCTCTTCCTGCGATGTGATCTTTTCTCTGAGCTTTTGTATCTCTGCAGCGAGTTGTTTTTTAGGGCCGAATAATCATTAGCATGCAATGTATTAAAATGTCGCTGAAGATTAAATTGTTTCAGCACTTGCAATTTTTTCTGGCAAATTAAACAAATAGCACCACGGCTACATACCATGAAGAAGTACTCAGCTTCCCATTTGGGATTGAAATAATGTGTTGGCGTGGGTGCCCTTCGCTTTAATGAGTGCCCTTCCATATCAAACTGACACTGAAGTACGGACCGCCACTGCTAAGGAAGACAAACCGATCGCTACCAATGCGAAGCTCGAACCGAGGCAACACGGTGCTTGTAGCTCAGCACATGCACCGCGGTAAGCGAGTTCACTGTGGGGGTTAGAGCGTTCACTACTGAAGTCTTTCTCGAAGACTGCGCAGTGAGCAGGAGCCAGCTATAGGTTGAGCACGAAAAGCGACAAAACTACTCAAATTATGGCGCATTCCAACAAGACGGACCTACAGCCCATATAACTCATACTTCTGTAGATGCAATTGCTGAAGTCTTTGATGACAAAGTGATCAGTGTTGGGATTTGGTCCGCTCGATCCTCAGACCTCACATCTTGCGATTTTTATTCGAGGGGCAATTTGAAAAACAAAGTCTATAAATCTGATCCCCAAACTACAAAATAATATACGGGAAGGAATAATCGACATATCCCAGGAATGATTGCAACAACTTTGTGACCATCTGTTAACAGGTGCAATGACGGTCTTCGAGCACAAGGAGGACATTTCCAACATCATTTTGAAAAGGTAAGAAATGTCAGGAACAGTCGGTACCTATTGTAATTTGTGAAATAATAATGGTTCTACCTGACCTTGTGCTTTCATCCTATTTGTTTCGATGCATACGAGATAAGATGGTCCCCTCAGGAACACGTGTCGGGAGGGAGCGGCGCGCGACCGCGACCTAGGTGCCGTTAAAAGCGTGGCCCCATAATCTGATGACAGATAACCTACATTTAGTTCATCATGAAAATATTTTTAGCATATGGTATTTTAACGCTAATTGTAGAGCCATTTTTGAGAAAATAAAACTATAAGGTAAATTCTCCATGTAAATGGTAGTCTGGGATGGAATATTTTCGTGGAAAGTTTCGTGTCGCATGTTAGCAAGGCGTTGAACTCAAATACCAAATTTTGGTATGTGATCGACTACACACGCGCGCGCGGACATCTACGCATTTTATTTTTATTTAAGCAGTTTCAAAACGTATATCACTGATGAAATCTCGATATCCATTTTTTGGGGTGGAATGCAATACCTTCTTTGCGTACTACGTGGTAGAGAAAATAAACAAATATAGTAAGTAATTAACGAAAGATACACGGATTTTTTTTTTCTGTTTTACATAAGATTGTACAAAATATGTAATATACACTGAAATATGTAAAATATGCAAGCTGAAACTTGAATAAAGCAATGTCCAGGTTTCAATTCGTCGACATTTTATGTTGTGTGTCCACATATTCAGTAATAAAAATAATAATAGCCCCTGGCCGGGCAGCCCTTCGCGGGACAAGGCTTACCGCCCGGCCGCTGCGTCCCCCACCCCTGCACACTACAGGGTTCATGAGTGGGCTGCTGAACTGGAGGGTGGGACGTGGTCAGCTCCCCGAGCCCTCCCGGCCGCTTATGCGGTCTTCGCGACCTAGAGTAGCTACTTCTTTAAGAAGTAGCTCCTCAGTTGGGCCCTCAGGGACCTAACAAGGCTGAGTGCACCCGGTGTCAGACCTCCCAGTGGAGGTCATTCTGTGAGTTACCCAGGCGTGGTCTAAGGTGATTTATTTTGAAGTACTACCTGTGACACCGAGCTTGATGGCTCAGGCGGTAACGCCTGTGGCCCGCATTCCGGAGGTTACGAGTTCGATGCCCGTAATCGCGCACTCTGACTTGGGGTTTTCCATGGTTTCCCCATCTCACTTCGGCGAATGCTGGGGTGCATGAATCTCTTCTCCAGGGCTTCCTTTCGCTTCATTTCTCATTTCCCTTCGTTGTCATCTTTCAGGTTGGTTATAAGCGTGATTCGCTCCTGCGATTGCGGACAGATGGCGTAATTGCTTGCCCTCTGAAACGCTTCCCTGGCCCTCCCTGGAAGTTGCTGCCCGGTTCGCAAGGGTCGCCTCGTCGTCCTCTCACTGGGTGGAGGACACACTTGGATTGCCTGCCAGGTGTCAATATCTGGCACTGTTAGGGACTTGTATGCGTCTCTGGGCTTCATTGGTTCCGCTCTCTGACAAGTCTTCAGTCTCACTTCGCCTCATCCCTTTCCCCTGGGGGAATGGTAGCCCGCCATAGATCCATATCAAGGTCACAGTGAGTCGAGGTGTCCCCCTCCGTTACACTCGGTCTGTCTGTCTGTCTGTCTCTCTCTACCTGTCATTGACAGGCAGTTAGTAAATGAATACTCTCAAAAGTAACAGCTTCGATAGGTGCTATGACTGCAGCTTGAGGAGTAGAGGGCGAAAATATGATTTGCAATAGGTGTATTTATCCATGCTCTCTTTGCTGCCATGAACCTGAGTTGATTTCTCGACATCTTTTAGGAATTACTTACTGATGTGGGGGACATTCCATTGTTGTTTGCTGCAGTGTGGTCCATTGCTGATGAGGAAATAACATTGGTGTGGTTTAGAGCAGGCACGCTCTTGCAGTATTTGACAAGCCGCTCTCTGAAACTGTGAACGGTTTTGTAACTTTGGTCCATGGTCTATAGCTTAATACAGATAGTTCTATCTGGCATGAGACCTAATAAGTTCCACTTTTGCATTTGGGGAGCTGTACAAATGGCTTGCAATTGATAGATTGCACAGTTTATTTTCCTGCAGGCTGCTTTTGGAGAGGGTACTTCTGAGTGAAAGCCCTGGACTAACTGCCTTAGTGTCACGACGCTTACATTGGCAGGTGATGAGCTGTTGCTGGTAATGGCTTAAGCAGGCTGTTATGTCTAACTGCATAGTAGATCTGCTCGTCAGGTCAAGTGGGCACTGGACAGGTACCTTATAGTGTATAGTACAACTGTTAGTGGAGCAAAAACATTGGTGTCGAAGATCATACCCATGATAGTTGCATCTCGGTACTGTGGAACAGTGTCAGTGCTGTGTACAAAAGCAGATTAATGGGGGCATGGCCCTGACCAGTTGTGATTGCTGGCTTCAATGCATAAGTGCTTTCTAATAGGGGCGGGCTCAACATCCATCAAATCAGCGCAGCATCGAAGTCCATACAGTTGGCGAACTCCCAATAGACAAGTGGTGTGGGCCCCCAGGCTGAAGGGATGCAGTAGTCTTCATCGCTAACTGCCACTGTTGCTGCACTGCAGCCCGTGCAAGTCCAAGTCCCTAGATTACCACTATATGCCACTTGTTATGGATGAGGTGCTTCAGTGATGGCAGCTGAGTGACAGATTGTGCTTGGCCCACCTCCAGCAGGGAAGCAGAGCCAGCTACTTGATGAGGAGTTTTGCCTGATCACTGCTGTGGTAGTCCTAGTTGTACAAGACAGCTAGATCTTGTTAAGAAGATACTACCGCAGTGTTTTTCTTGTGGCACCCCATGTCACTGTGCAGCTCATAAAGGCTGTGATATAAAATAGGACAGATCTAATAGAAAACAAGGAGAGTGGAGACAACAGTGAAGAGTATAATTGGCAGTCCTAAAAAAATATAATAATAATAATAATAATAATAATAATAATAATAATAATAATAATAATAATAATAATAATAATAATAATAATAATAATAATAATAATAATAATAATAATAATAATAATAATAATAATAATAATAATAATAATAATAATAGTAATAGTAATAATGATAATAGTAATAATGATAATAATAATAATAATAATAATAATAATAATAATAATAATAATAATAATAATAATAATAATAATAATAATAATAATAATAATAATAATAATAATAATAATAATAATAATAATAATAATAATAATAATAATAATAATAATAATAATAATAGTAATACTGATGATGATGATAATAACAACAACACTAACACTAACAAGAAGAAGAAGAACAAGTAGAAGAAGCACAAGAAGAAGAACAACAAGAAGAAAAACAAGAACAAGAAGAAGAATGTTGTTGTTGTGGTGTTTAACGCCCGCTTTTACTACTACGGCACCGCAGGCGGTGACACTGATGATACATGGAATGAAGATGGAGCACCGGTGGAATGAGATGGCGGGGGAAACCGGAGCACCCGGAGAAAACCCGCCCTGACGCCGCTTCGTCCACCACGAATACCACATGTGGGTCCCTGGGAACGAACCCGGGCCGCCTAGGTGGTAGGCGATCGCGCTAACCGCTCGGCCACGGCGCCGCCAAGAAGAAGAAGAACAAGAAGAACAAGAACAAGAAGAAGAATAAGAAGAAGAACAAGAACAAGAAGAACAAGAACAAGAACAAGAACAAGAACAACAAGAACAACAAGAACAACAACAAGAACAAGAACAACAAGAACAACAAGAACAAGAACAAGAACAAGAACAACAAGAACAACAACAAGAACAAGAACAACAAGAAGAACAAGAACAACAAGAACAAGAACAACAAGAACAAGAACAACAACAACAACAAGAACAAGAACAAGGACAACAAGAACAAGAACAACAAGAACAACAACAACAACAAGATCAACAAGAAGAACAACAAGAACAACAACAAGAACAACAAGAACAAGAACAACAAGAACTAGAACAACAAGAACAACATCAAGAACAAAAAGAACAACAACAAGAACAAGAACAACAACAAGAACAACAAGAACAACAAGAACAAGAACAACAACAACAACAAAAACAACAAGAAGAACAAGAACAACAACAACAACAAGAACAACAACAAGAAGAACAAGAACAACAACAAGAAGAACAACAAGAACAACAAGAACAAGAACAGCAAGAACAAGAACAACAAGAACAACAACAAGAACAACAAGAAGAACAACAACAACAAGAACAACAAGAAGAACAACAAGAACAAGAACAAGAACAAGAACAACAACAAGAACAACAAGAACAACAACAACAACAAGAACAATAATAACAATAATAATGATGATGATGAGAATGATGATGAGAATGATGAGTGATGATAATGAGAATGATGAGTGATGATAATGAGAATGATGATAATGATAATGAGAATGACGATAATGAGAATGAGAATGATGATAATGATAATGAGAATGATAATAATGATGATAATAAGAGAGATCTAGCCACTATACCTATTTAAACCACAACTGCTTTCCATGATACCCATGGAGTTCATAATGACTGAAAGCTTGAGTTTTATCTCAGTACTGAGGCTCATATGCTGAGAAGTTTTAATTCGTAATATTTGTCATAAAAGTTTTAAATTTTCAGTAATCCACAGAGCCTTTAGGAACTTGAAACTCAAAGTTTTGAGACAATATGCATTACATATGCCAATGTTTGAGAGAGTGAAACATAACAGTCCAGAGATGCAAACAATGACATCGAGTAGGCAAGTTATTCTCTTTCAGGACAACCATTCTTAATGGAGCAAAGATTTAATCTCAGGAACTATAATGATTAAATATAAACCACTTCTACCTTTACTAATTTTTTGCATCAATTAGTGAAATTAGAAAGCTTTCTTATTCATCCATTATGAACTAACCTCCCACCAATTATTTATAAACCTGTGAACAAAAATGATAGGTTCTATGAATAGTATCTCACAGACTTTTTCATCATCGAATAGCTTGCAGATAGCAGCATTCTGATCCTGCTCTGATTTACGAGAGTAGCACACAAAAGTTCACAATCGTAAAATAAAAGTGCTTCATGTGTGTGCAGTACAGTTTCATAGGACAGTAGTTCAAAGTTGAAACTTTCTCTCTATTTAAAACTAAGTGATGAATCAGAGGTAAAATCGGAAGGAACTGAAAACTTCAATGTCACAGCCAGGATTTGAATCGCAGACCTGCTTGCTGTGCAGTTGCTCTAACCATTAAGCTACTGTGACAACTTGCCAGTATGACATTGAATTCTCCAATGGCTTGTGTGTTTAAAAACACAAGCAGTAAGTTTGTTGGTAGTTACTAACTGATGAACTTTATTATTCAGTTGCCACAATGGGAATCTTTACAAAGTAATAAAAAGAACAAACACTGACTTTACATGGCTTTATTTTCAACTTCTCCATATAATTAGTACTTGATCATGTTTCCCTTAACCTGTATCACTTTTATGAGTCTCCTGGGCATTGAATCTGCTAGATTTTCAAAATAGTTCTTGTCCTTTTCCACCCACATCATCTTCAACACCTCCTGCAACTCCTTAATAGTTGATGGTTGCAGCTATTCTATTTTATCTTTTATTTGATCCAAAGCATTTTCTGTTGGATTTTAGTCAGAGAGATTAGGTAGTGAGAATTTGAAGGAGGGATACTTCCTAAAAGCTCTTTAATACAATCCCACACTTGAGGGTCTATTTTGTGGGGCCTATTGGCATATTTTCCTCTCTTGTCTCAAAGAATTATTTTCTTTTGAACTATTTTTAAACGTTTTTTCTGTGATGTGCAAGACAGTGAGGAAGAAATGCCTGGAAATTTGCATTTTAGTTTCATCACAAGGAAGTGAATATATCCAAACATTTTCTCTGTTCTTAGTTTTAGGCTTTCTTGCTTCCTCTTGAACTTCTCTTCTTTCACAACATTCTGATATAAGTGTATCTTGTGTTTTATCACCCTGGTCATAGAAAAATGTAAATGTTTTTTGAATATCAACAGTAACTGATGTAACACATTCTTTAGGACAGCACACAATTACTGGATGAAAAGATTTTGCTGGTATTGTAATAAATTTCCTTGCTGTCTTCTGTATTCCTTACCACTATTTCTTCTCCTCATCCTCTTCTGTCTTTCATCTATTGACTCTGCACTAGGTACTTAATTCACTCATATTTTAATATTTAAGAAAGCACATGGTTTCACGTCTAGTTTGGAGGGAAACAAATTGTATCAAGAAACTTACTGCTGAATGAAAACAAGGATGTTTTTAGTGAACTGTGTTTTGGCAGCTCTCACACCTGACTCAAACAGGTACCCTGACCTCTGCACTAATGATATAGAGCTGAAACTTTCACAGAGGGAAATTCAAATATCGGAGAAGTGCTGTTTGAGTCAATTAGTAGACATCAATCTTTTCTTGTTCCACAACAATATGCTAGTTTGCCTTCCTTTGCAGAATATTCTTGTACTCTTCTTCTCGTTATCTGTACCAGTAGAAAGACATTCCAGGTCTTAGAAGATTGTTTTTTTTCAGCCTTGAGCCTAAAGTTCACCTTTTTTTTGGTAAGATCCACTTCAAATACCAGATCATTTAATTTTGATTGACTAAAGGATTTGGATTGTTACAGTGGTGGCTGGCAATGGAGGACTCTAGGACAGTGCCCTCCCAATAAATAAAAATAAGAAAGAAAAGGTAGCATTACATCAAAAGCATTACTTCAAACATCCTTGACATCAGACGTCATGCCAAAACACATTCGTAAACTTCCTGTTTCTATTTACCCATTTTGATTTGTGGAAAATGTTTTTACACCGCTAATACGTGGAAGAGCGCCAATGTTTTCATTACGGATACAGTTTTGGACTGTAGGTCATCCCTCCGGGAATGTTCGCATCTTGTAGGTACTGCCAGCGGTGAGGGGAGATGCGGAGATGGCTTGACTATAGGCGGAGGGGTGTGGAGAGAAATGACAATCCAGGCGGCACCCAAGTGGAAGGGGAAAGAACCTGCGATAATTTTCCTCAGAACTGTCTGACTGCTAACAGTGCTGCCATTCATATACATACATGCTCCTTCCTCTTAAATTGAATTTTGTAATTTAAATTGATTGTAAATGAAATTTAGTTCTGAATTAAATTAGCTCTATCTGTACCATTTAAGGTACAGTGTTGCACATTTGCAATAAAATCATATCAAAAAAGCATATTAATACTACATTCTTGTTGGTAATTTTGCTAACATGATGCATTGAATATGTATTATGTCATAATATAATTAGCTCTGAAAGCAACGGTGCCAACCTCTGAAGCTCAAAAGTCCCAAACGACTACTCAGAACATCCCTCTTCTGTATTAAGTATCCCACGTTAAGAAAAACATGTGATTGATAGCTTAAAAAAGAAGAGAAACCCCCCCACATGCAGGGCGATAAATTAGTAGTGGAGTTTAAGGTGTACTCGTACAATTACAATATTTACTACTGCCCGTGCTATATTAGATTAGGTACAAATAATGTAAAATCAGGACTCACGTTAATTGAAGTGCTTGCTCCTCCTATCAGTAGATACAGCTTTCCTTTTATGGAAACATTACTCCCCAAACACATACTCGAATCTCACCTATAGGTAATAGTGCATGGCTATTACTGTTGTGTAAACAAACCTACTGTGTCCTCAGTGAGAGTGCTGACTGCTGGTTGCAGAAATGATAGTTTGCGTGTGTTGTGTATTTAGCTTCCATGAAGTGTTTATCTTTGCTGTTGGGTGTACCATAACCATTAGTACACTATGTTATAGGCAGCAATTATTAAATGTCCCATATTTATCTCAGTTTTTTCAGAAAAGTCCCTTTGTCCCTTCCGGAAAAAATATTTGTCAAATGTCCCACAATATGGAACAAAACCCACAGGTTGGCAACACTGTCTGAAAGTAGTTGTAACGGTTAAACAAACCCAGTTTTAGCAGTGCTTTTAAGTGGTGTCATGATGTGAATCTTCACGGGGACTATGAAGTAAATTAGTGAACCATCAACAGTATACCTAGCGTACTTAGTGCTTGGTGTAACAAGTTTTGCGTCTCGATTGGAACTTAGAAAGCTTGGGCTGCTAAGACCAATGCTGAATGTTGAACAAATTCAAAATCTGTTTGATGATCAGATGAGGTCATGCAGAGCAATTTTTCGATTTATATGATTCATTTTCTTTTCACATATCTTCAGGTGAAATTCAGAATTAACTGTCAGGACCATGTGCTAGTTTTGAAAATATCATATTATGCCACCCTCCCAAATTTACAAACCACGAACCGCCACTGGATTGTTGTGTTCTAAATGGTGGCATATTTGAATCGCCCTCTATACTCAAAGTATCAGTACTGCTCTCTGGTAATACTCTATGTAATAATAGAACAGGAACATCAAATCCATGACACATAGGCCTAATTGCTGATGGCAGGCTGGGATATATAATGCCTGCCTTGCCTTTTTTTATTGAATCTGGATATATTACATAGACAAAAATAAGTCATTGAAATGATTTTGTTGTTCACATGATACCATAGGAACACCAAAAGGGATAGATGAATGATCTCTGCAACTTTTACACACAATGTGAGGACCAAAATTCTTGCCTTGATCTCCTAGTTTAATTTTAAAATAAGCCATAAAAAAGCTCCTTAAATGTGGTAATGTTTCTTTTCTGCTGCTTTATCATGTAATATGCACAGACATATCAGAAATTGTTTGTACTGTTCACACAGTCCCTATACCAATCGAGCTTGCAATTTTTTCCAAAAATAAAATCACTACAGAATATGGTGTCAAAAGAGATCCACTGACAAGAAGTTTAAAATTGTACTGAGGATTCTAAGATTGGTTGCTATTGTTATACTAAGCAATAAATGTTTGAGATAGGTTCAACATCACCTGTACACAAAGATAGACAGTCCTACAACATAACGTTATATGATGTAGCCTATTTACATATTTTAATCAAGCATCCTGTAACTTTTGTGTTGAAACAGAAGTGTTAAAAACTTGTACATGATATGCAAAAACTTATTATTTTCCAAATCAGAGCACCCAATTTAACCATTATAGTGTAAAATATTTTGTGCAAAATCTTTGCAGGCCTGTGTAATAGTTCTGCATTGAACAGTCTTAAAAATGAATCCAATGCTGTCAGATACACTCCAGTACTGTGTGCAACTAACACTGAATATAAAATATAAACATCTGGCTATTACAATTTATGCAAGGAAAATAGTATGTAAGTACAGTAAATAAACTCCTGTGAGCTTGCCTCACATTGTTCACCATTTTCATGACCTTTGTTCAGAATCTGTAGATTCAATATACTTAAAATATGAGCAGTTAAAAAAAGTATCCTAAGTTTATTTCTGCGTTACAAGATAGTTTATATTTTTTCAGCACACAAGTGGTACGGGACAACTGGTGGACTAAGTTAAATGAAGTTGTTGAAACTGAACGTGAAAAAGAGCCCAAATACACCAACATCCAAGTTCTGTACCATGACTATGCAACGGAAATTGAATATGTGAGTAAACTTCTGTTATTTGTTTGCTTCCTATGTGTGAAAAAGGTGCATTTTCATAAACCTGCTCTTCATCCATGTGTGCTATATGAGAAAAACCTCATCAGTAAATAGTTGCTAAGATTGTTTCAGATAATATAATGCTCTGGTTTGAAGCACGCTATAATGGGTACCTGAAATATTGTGATCTTCCACACCATATGTGCAACAGAAACTAAAATACTTCCATTATTATTTGAATGAGTGATAAGTGACATTTGATTTTAAAAAAATGGCAAATGAATTTCATAAGTTAATACAGAATCGCATCCACAAATACACAGAAGACGCTTATCCCGTAACTTCTGATTGGATATCCTCAAGGTTCAGTTTCTACTCTGTTCTGATTGATGAGCTTACTATTCCGTGCTTACTTCATGGTACATTTATGCCTAATAATCTGGAAGCTTCTAGTTTGAGTTTAATTTGGTAGTTGCATGGGTAATTATTTCCTCAAATTTCTGTTATTCTGTAAATTGGGTACTGCTGTGCTCACATGAGCCTTGGATTACTGAACACGAAGGCTGAGATGGTAGCATTTGAGGCTCGCATTCCAAGGTTCTGGGTTCAATTTCTTGTGGACCACCTACCATATGCTAAGTTCTTTTTGTATTTTTGTGGTTGGTGGACAAATGGTGGGGTGGATTATACTTTAATTTGTTACCTCATTTCATTATCTTCTAAACTTCAGAGTTGAAGGGCTTTACATGGTGGCTGGAGGTTTCTGGTGCATGTAGTGGGCATGTTTTAAGGAGAGGATTGTTTCTTCTGCCTGGAGCATCAAGGGGGCAACCAGGTATGCTCAACCTGGAAGCCTTAGGGGCCCTCATTGCATTGTGCTTGCCATTAGTTCTAGCCACTCCTCTTTCATGTCTGTTCCTCCCAGAAATTTAATAGGTAAAATAGGCCTAGGCTGGCTGCAGTACTTAAATTATCCTCCACTTCTAAAATCCAAGCCCATTCCTAGAAACCTGGGCACATTGAGCATGCCTTAATCATCAACATTTCATTCATTGTTGGTGTAGGCTTGAGATGTTTTAAGGGATTTAAACTGTTTAAAGTAGAAATAAATAAGAAAGGAAATGGGCTGGAGTTTCTGTCTTATAAACCTACCAAGAAGTTATAAAAAAGCTAAAGATAGTGTTAACCTACTACTTAGGCGTAAGTGTGAATGAAAATTTTGGCTCAATGGTAGTATAGTCTAATTTACAGCTAACTTGTGCATCTTTCTTTCTATATAATGTACTACCTCAGTCCCCAGTTACTAAGTTTTCATAATACTATAGAATGGATTAATCAGAAACATTAGCTTTTGTTAACATTCCAAATTGTAACATCTTCATTTTAAAGTCTTCTGAAATACCTCTGAAAAAAGTGAATACTCATAGAATGGAATATTAAGTATCAAGATGCCAATAAGAGCAATATGTTAGACATGTTATGAAGAAGTATTTGCAGCCTTTTAATATTTAAGGATTATAACATACCAATCTAAACTCTTCTACTTTCTCTGTTACCCTATGCTGCTTACACCCCCCCCCCCCCAAGTAGTTACAAGAACGCCTGGGGTCAGATGCCTCTCAAGGAGCAGACAAACTCTGGGTCAGAGAGAGAATCTAGAATGGGTGATCAACCCAAAGCCTGGTATAAGTGAGGATGGAGATTATATGAAATGATGGTGAAATGCATGAAAGGAAAGGTGATGATGGAGCAGTTGAGAGAATGAATGGTGGGGAAAACCAGAAAACCCAGAGAAAACCCACGCAGATACTACTTTGTTCACACATATCCTGTATACGGTCCCCTGGGATTGAGGATCTGCCTTGGTGAGACTTGGCCACAGTGCTGTCATCCAAATTAAACAAAATTACACATTATAAAATTAAACTAAGCATTAAAAGTAAAAGTATCTTGAATGGTCCATACTTACACACTAATGGTATGCAAAGAAAGTGTCCTCTTTGCCCGCCTCGGTAGCGTGATGGTTAGCGTGTCTGCCTCACCTTCAAGAGGTCGCGAGCTCGAATCTCGCTTAGGGTAAGTTATCCGGGTAAGGTTTTTTTCCGAGGTTTTCCCTACCCTGAGAAGACGAATGTCGGATAACTTAAAGCTCCATGGACCTCGGTCTCATTTGAGCATCATTTCACCCATTTCATTTCATTTCATTCATTCGTCCGATATGACACAATGTTGGAGGACGTTAAGTGTCCTCTTCATTTAAAGTTTCACAGTTAAAAGCGTCTAGGATTAAGTTTGTATACGTCAACTCACTTCCAATGGATACATTTAAACCTTTTTTAAATAAATGGTAAAAATACAAGTCTCTGTATTCAACTGAAGAGTACTTTGAAATAATCTGTAAAAATATCAATCAGTCAGTTATGCTAGTAATTACAAAATAAAAAATAATTTACATTTGTATTATGCTGTATCATTGATTTATTCTAATGGTCAGTAATTTCGTCTTCTTTGTGTTTTGCTATATAATGTTTACATTATCAACTGGCTGTAAAATGGCTTGAAGATGAATGAAGAACTTATCAATGAAAAGAAAAATGTTTTGATATTATATTTTATAGGTGAAATTTCCCTACCATTATTCTTTTTCTGCTCGTTTCAACTTGCACTTGAACTTAGTGTTTTGCATAAATAATCAAGTTTTCTTACCACTACTACTTCTCTTCCATTCATCTGCATTTTTCATCCTATCACAGTTGGTATTCTCTTTTGAATACCATGATCTTTGATTTCTTTTCATTAATTTCAATACCCAATTTCAATACTGTCTTAAACGTCCTTCTCAGACCTCCAGAGGATATAATCAAGTTACTGAATCACCTACACAAAATGGCTGTAGTATTTTATAGTTATTAATTAATAGCAAATGCAGTTTTTCTTCTTGGATATCCTCCAGAATGTCTTCAATAAAGAGATTGAATAATGCTAGGCATAATTTACAGGCTTAGTTCCATTATACATATATTCAGTTACTCTGTCACAATATAGGCTTTTTTTTGTAGGTCATTTGTTGCAATTCTATAAATGCATTACTTATTTACTTTCTAGTTTCATCCACAATAGTTCACTATTTATAGAGCCAAACACCTTTTCAAAGTTAATGAGTCCCATGTACACCATTCCCTTTTTGTTGCTCAGATATTTCTTCACAATTATGTTTAGTATAAAGATCTTGTCTGAAGTTCTTCTCCCTGTTCCACGTCCTCTTTGGAACTCTGATATTTTCTTCTCCTTCTTTATTCATTTCTAGTGTGTTGGCTGGAATTCTAGTGATGACCTTTCCTAAAATGAAAGACTTATACCACTGTAACTAATTGCATTATTTAAATCACTCTTGTCCTTATATACTAGTGCTATTATAGTTACTCTCCACATCTTAGGTAGCTTCCTATTTCCAATATATTGTTAAATAATTTATTCATTAATTTTCTCTGGAGCATTCAACAAGTTCAAAACCATTTTCAAAGAACATAACATCACCTGACACTAAATAATAACCATTCCATAAGAAATTCAATAAACTCAGAGCTAAAAGATAAAGTTGTGTCATTTATAGGATCAGGCATATACCATATTGAATGCAAGGACTGTAACAGGATATATTTTATATAGGAAAGGCAGAATTAAACCTACAAACGAGAAGAAAGGAATATTTCAGGAAGATAAATCTGTAATACCTTGGTATTTTTGGTCAGAACACATAACATTCAAGAAAATCTGAAACCAGTAAAACATACAACTGTTTCAATATAACTAGTAACTTGAAAAAATATGCACATCTGGATAGATACAGGCAGAATCATGAAATTTGAAATCCTGCCTAGTGACATCCTGCTAAGGAGTTTTGTCCATTCACCACCAAGGAGAATGACAACCACTTTGAGCAATACTGGCCATTTACGAAAAGCTGATGATGAAAATGAGGGCTTTTGAGACATTTTCTGATTAAAGGTTACATAAATGATATAGGTAAGTGTTACAAATAATCTTGAATGTTAATTCATGTCTTAGTGACATCACTGTAACCAAGTCCTCTCCACAACTTAATTTGAAATATAAGACCCTATTCTCAAATCCTGATAGCCTCTACAAGAATCATTACTCAAATCTCAGGTATATAGGAACTCTGGTCCCCTGTTGTTACTGATGTTTTCTAGTTTCCACACCAAGATCTAAAACTCTCAGGAAGCTAAGTCTTTTTCAATTTTGAAATGAAAAGACCTGCTGCATAGTATTTCCTTTCTTATAATGTATTATCTATTATTTAGTATTCTAAAGTAAAAAATAAATATCAGGTACTTAATCAGAATTTTCTGAGGGAGTTTCAAACTCCCTGGGAGTAAGGCTCAACCTGGCTAGTCTCTAAGAGAAACACTACTCATTTCTTCATGCAGCTGTTGGTCTGTGTGTACAAGAGGTGCAATTGGTGATAGTTTTTGCTAGAATTATATGTTATATAATACATAAAATCCTTTATATATAGTGCATATAAAAATTGTTTTGTTTATGTCTTATAGTGTAAAACATTCAGCATTGGTCCAGAGGAAACAGCTCAGTCGTGTATAAGACTTGCTTTGGAACATTTGGAAATGCGAGGCCTAGATCCAGATAACTTTCAGCTGTGGGCAAAAATGGCAAGAGATGAATCTCCGTATCCTCTTATTGGGCATGAACGACCATTTGCAATCAAGCTGAGTTCTCTGCGCGAGAGTTTAAGCACAGAGGAAGGGTTTGATTTGGACCATTGCAATAATGTTTATGGCCCTGATCCTCTTGCAAAATGCCAGTTTATTTTAAGGTTAGTAAAATCTGTTTCCTCTTTAAGGAACTTCTGCATAGTCTTGCATAATGAAGAGGGATTAACACTAGAACCCCGGTAGCGGTCATTTTGACCATTCTTGATGTTTAAATAAGTATAGTTCTGCCGGTTTTTAAAAATGAAGCTTGGCCTTTCATGACTTTTCCTGATATAACCTCTAGTTTTATATAGCATAATAATTTTCAGCATGTCATTATTTACGTGGACGTTTTTTCATGTTTGACCATGAACCCCGGACACGGTCATTTTTGACCGTTACAATTTTGTTAGGCTTTCGCTCGCACTGTCATTGGATTTCTCATTCTCACTAATCTGCTTTGTCCGTCTTCATGCCAACTGTTCATTATAGTAATGTACGTTGTGAATCTATGCGTGCAAGATCTCTCGTGGTTTGAAACCAGATGAAATCCTAGCTATATTTCATTATATATGAGACGATGTATCAGAAGGTGATCTTTTTGAAGAACATGGTAGTGGTGAAGATGATTATGAACTTCCAGCTGATTCAGAACAATTGGAAGATGAATCATTCAGTGAAGATGATTTGAATGGTAAGTTTTAGATATTGCATAACATGAAACTGCATTCCTAATAGGTGCCTTTATGTAGTTATTCATTTCCTTGTTAGTACACAATATACATATATATTTTCTTTGCTTATTTATTTTCAGAAAATCAAATTCAGGATAACATTTCCTGTAATTCTCGTGCTGCGAGGGAGGTAAGAAGGTATGGGCAGCACTATGTGACTCCATCCAATTTGAGTGTGTCACAAGCGGCAAGTGAAAATAGAATGCCTACTAGTAGTACTACAGCTTCAGGTAACGCAACCACTTCAACACAACCAGTAATAAAAAGAGCCAGAAAAAGGCAACATAAAGAGGAAAAACTTCCTGCACTTAGTAGAGATAAGGGTACTGAATGGCAGATCATCAATCCAGGTCACAATCCTGGTAGAACAGAGCAACATAATGTTGCGAAAGAAAAAGGAGGCCCTACTGCTAATACTAAGAGACAGCAGCCATGGATCTGCTTGGAAGTTGTTCATTGATGAGTCAATTCTTCGACATATTAAAAAAATGTACAGAGATTGAATCATTCGTGGAACTGATGAGATTTTTACGATTTGATGTCAGGTCATCCTGTTCTGAAAGGCTAAAGACGGATGGGTTTGCGCTGGTTTCAACTATTTGGAACAAATTTATTGAAAACTGTAAGGCTTGCTACATACCAAATGCATTCCTTACAGTAGATGAACTTTCTCCTACACAATGTTGCTGTCCATTTATTCAATACATGGCCAATAAGCCTGATAAATTTGGTATAAAATACTGGATGCTTGAAGATGTGAACTCAACGTATCTCTGCAGCGCTATCCCATACCTGGGGAAGGAGAATCAGCGACCTCAGAACGAATCTGCTCCAGAACATGTGATGTCTCTAACAAATCCTTTTCTAAAAAAGGGATGAAACGTCGACACCAAAAACTACTTTACTTCACTATCACTAGCTAAAAGACTAAAGTAATCGGGCACTAGTATCGTAGGAACTGTGAATAGATCGAGACGAGAAGTTCCTGATCACCTTAGAAATTCCAGAGCTCCTCTTTATGATACCATTCTCAGGAAAACAAATGATGATATTTTGCTAACCAGCTACTAAGGAAAGCCATAGAGGAATGTAATTATGAGTACACTTCACAACTCATGTGCAATATCTGCAGCTCCCAAGAAACTTCCTGAAACAGTTGAGTTTTACAAGACTAAATATGGAGTGGATGTGACTGATTAGATGACACGATTGTATTCCGTTTGTGCTTCAGATGGCCAATGCATGTTCTTACAACGCTTGGATAGTGTTTGGAGAAATAACTGGCAAGGAACTTTCACGCCGCAGATTCATCCTTCAACTCCCTGATGAACTAAGAGAAGCCAACTTGGGAACCAGACAACGTTGTATATAGATTAATTAAACCGAAGAACATCCAATCCCTGATCACCGGCGACAGTGTCAAGTAGGTCATAACTGCAGACAGAACAAAGCAAGCAATTCCTGTCATATTTGCAAGAAACCAGTATGTGGAAAATGCACAGCAGAAGTCAGAAAAGTTCTTACGTGTGTAAAATGCAACGCATAAGTTAATGTTCATAACAAGGAAATTAACTTTCTGTGTAATTACTAACATAGCTGTCACACTGTAATAAGTTTACTAATATAAAGATGTGTGTTGGAAAATTACTTGTTCTATTATACATAGAGTTCTCATGTTCATAATCCCAAATATCCTTAGTTGTACTATTACACTATATTACGCCTTTCTGAGAATCTGAGCTATTTTTTATTTGAAGAAACATACTGTTTAAAAATAGAGATAAATAAAGGATATATCTTCATCGTACGGGCTTTTTTTATAGACTACTAAATTAAATATTTTTTCTCCTAACTCTCCATTACCACAAGATTATCAGAGAAAACATTTAGCATAGAAAATTCGAATGTACGCCCTAGAATGGCAATTTTCCAATAATTTATACATACACAGTGATAATATATTGGGCCTAGTTACCTACTAATAACAATATCAAATTGGTAATTTGATTTAGTTTAAGGGCGCTCAACTTCTAGGTCATCAGCGATCAAATTGGTAAGAAATAACTTGTAAAATGCGCACGGAAAAGGCAAAGAAAAAGTGAACGGTCAAAAATGACCGCTACCGTAGTTAATGGTAGCTAGCGAGCGCCGGGGTTCTAGTGTTAAAACTTGTAATCTTTTAAATATGCATTATACGTTTTGTCTGAGTAAAATAATGAACAAAAAGTGACCTGAGTGCCCATTTAAGAGTTGTTATTGAACTGTATGGTACTATTATGAATCACAAAACAGTGGCAGTCTGTGCAAAAATATACCAATGTGCTACAGTATTTATTTTTCCAACTTAACTTCACAAGTTTACAACATAGAATCCAGCAGCTTATTTTGGATGGATTTTGAAATCCCCTTAAAAATTTGATTGCCTGCTACAAGTCCTTTCACTGTGCTTTCCATATCAGATGTTAAATATATCAACAAAAAAAAAAGACACCTGAACTTTCACTGTTTCTTTCTTGTCATGGCCTCTAAAAGTCACCACAAAATTTGATACAATCAATAATTCCGAGACTAATTTTTTTTCCCTTATAAGCTGATTGTTTCTCACAATTTTGCCATGATAGGCACAACTTAATATTTTTGTGATATTACCATTACCTAAGATTAAGATCAAGTGGGCTGTTTATGTGCTTATCATTTACCTACACTTCCTTTATGAATGTATTAATGTGCCTGAGATCTGTCACTACTTCTCTACCCCACATGTCATTGATTCCAAATATGTAACTAACATGGAAGAAAAGTCTGATGTGATACACTCACATAACTTTCTCTACTCTTGTACTAACTATGCCTATAAAGACTTATTCCTGTAACTTCATGTCAGTTGAGATAAACATTTGCCAAAATTATTGCTAGTATTCTTGTAGGTGCAAGGGGAATATGAGAGAAAATCCAGTACTTGGATAGCTGACCTATTTTAGGGTTGTCATAAAGACATGCCTGCTAATAGATCTGTAGAAAAAGACAACTTTAAATAGGAATGATAAAGGATAAATTATCATATAATGTAAAAATATTTTATAGATAAAGTGTAATAATGCGGGAAATTATTATAAAATTTGGAAATCGGACAGCTAACCATTTTAGAATTATTTATTTATTAGTTTAGTGTAGTATACAGGTGATTGTGTAAAATGTACAAAGAATCATGGATAATTTGTAAACCAATATCTTCTAAAACACTTAACTGCAATTCAAAATGTTGGAACAAATTAACAGTAAATTTAGTAATCACTCCATAAGTAGACCAATCACTTTCCAATTTAAAATTTTGTATTTGTCTCTTAAATAAGGAATGGAAGGCTCAAAATGTAGATTTTTTCCCCTAATCAGTCCCCTTAATTTGGTCTAGATTTTTTTTTCAAATCGGATTGTAGGGTCAAGAATTAGCCCCCTATTTTGTTGCCTGTCAATGACAATTATGTCTGTTCTTTCATAAAAATAAGGTTAGAAAATGTGTTGTCAACGTAAATATCGCCATTTCAGAACCATTGCAATGTATGTGTTTGAATAAATCATAATTAATTATTCCCAGAGATAAACATCTTCTTACTAATATTTCCACTAACTAGTATGTGTCTTCTAAACTTAAGTGACAAGAAATATGTATATACGAGTAGTCACCAAGTAATATGTAATTACTAACACACAACATCTAATTAGAATTCCTTACAGCAGTAACGGGAAAACCAAATGCCTTGTCATGGCCTACATTAGGCTTTGAGGATAGTGAAATCTTTTAAAGGTGGTCGCTATATGAAGGCTTTGAAATTCTGTTCTCTTTGCACAGCTAAGATATAACACACAAATGACAAGGAATATCTCTGAAATGGTTCACTCCATAAAAAAAATTCATCTGGACATAAACTGTGTATTTTAACCCTTTCATGCCTGGTGTCTTATAAGATACATAGGCTTTTTTTCCTATTTGTACTAGTTTTAACTTTTTTTTTCTGCTATATTCTTGTTATACTGTCTGTCACCAATTAAAAATACATATTTGAGACGGTTTGAATTGTAAAAAATTATTTTTTTTACAATTTATGTTGTTTTTTTTAAAGAAAAGAAGCAAAATCCATGCAACCACAGTCAAATGATACCCCGTCATCATCCACGCGTGCCAGCACACCGATTATTTACGTGGGCCCTCCCCGTCCTTTACCACAGGCACATTTGACTGCAGTTGCTGAGACTCGAACTCACGACCTCAGGCTTTGAGTGCATGGCCAGTGCACTACGTGTTGCCTTAACGATCATGGCTATCCAAGCCAGCAGGCTGAAGGTCTCCCAGACCGCCTAATCTAAACTGGTTTTGAATTAGAGGAAGAACGGCATATGTAGCAAATTAATTCAGGCATGAATTAGATCTACATTTTTTGTATAGTAACATTTGGTCTATCTCTTATGGTTTACGAGTTATTCAAAAGTTATCAAGAGTAAACAGGACTACATAGGCTGTAGCCACAAAATTCAAACTATACATTTCATTTGTCATTAAAATATCTTAAACATATGGCACTTTAATCAAAATTGTTAGAGGTATTTTCGAGAAAATAAAAATTTTCAAAAAATTTTCCATGTAGTAGAGAAAGTAAAAAAGAGCATTCCTGACCTCACACCCACAAATCCATCTGTTTTCATATGCTTTTGTACTAAAATTCCTTGTATAATCATATTTTTACTTCTGTCTATACTTTTTGGAATATTAAATTTAGAGTATGACCACCTAGCTCTTTTAATTCCCACTTTCTCCTCCATTTCATTTTGTTTGCATAATGGATTATGCTCTGAGAGAATAGCTGTAAATTTGGTGCAATTTTTACATTGTGTTGTAACACATTAGCATATGACCATCAGCCACCTCTGCCATTGAGGATGATGAAGTTTATTCACATTTTCCTACAAGTCCATCTGAATAAAAATGTAATTTGTCACATTCGGTGGGCCTGGTTCAGTGATTGCAATGAACAAATTTGCCCTCCCAAACCAAAAGGGCATACATATTTCGACATTTCATTGTTGTTTAGTATTGAAGTTTTGGTAAAGTATTAAAGTGGAGAGAAGAATTACTTCAGTTATGTTTTTTGCTTGATCAGTTTTATATGATGTCGAGCTTTTACTATGTGATGTTACTTAAACATAGAAATATTATTTCAAGGGATAGCATGAGATATATCTACTTTGCCAAATAACCTATTAAGCAAAACTAAAGATATACCCTGTTTAATAAGCCTCTCAAAACCAAACCATTAAAATGTAACTAGAGTGTAAATTTTATTTGTATAGTTGTCATTATATTGTCATTCTTATTGTTGTATTGTTGTCATTACTGTGTTGTAATTTGGAACTCACACATAAGAAAATTATGTTCATGCTAGAAAGCTTGGCAAACAAATGCTAAACAAAATCTTATTGTACAAATAACTTTCAAATGAATATAAATCATATTAGCTTTTTCTTTCTTTTTTTCAAATAATGGAACCACTGTTATTTTATCTTTATAAAAGAACTAAGAAAAATAGTCCCATTAATAAGCTTCCAAGTAAGACAGTTCATGTACTAATGATATACCTATATTTTTTATCATAGGTACTAGTGTGTTAGTCACTAGGCAACACTAACTACATAATGTATCTTTTTATGTTAGTCTGAATAACTAATAAATTGTACCCTTGAAAAGAAGTCACAGTAAGAGCATATTTTAGTAAGAAACTTCCAAAAATGTACATAAAACCCAATTCACAGTTTACTTTTGTTTGTTCACTGGTTGACTCTCTGAAAATCTGGTTGACTTCAAAGTATAGTTTCCTATTTCTCAATAGCAATTCAAAAACTTGTCCGTGCTTGTCATGTAGTAAATTCTTGTTTTCCATTATTTTGCAGTTAAGAGTCTGATGTTGAATGGTTCACCATGGAAGTTAGTTCTTTACTTCATATTATAAGTTCCTCTGTGAAATAGCATGTGTGCATGTGACTGTTTTATATCAAATTAATACATTGAAAAATGATTTATAGTTCCTCTACATTGTACAAACATCTATTGATAAGGCACATTTTTAGATTTGTATTAAACTTGGATCCTGTTAGTTGTTTGATGACATTTGGGAATTTATTGTACAAAATTAAGCCTTGAATAATTACATTTTTGTCTGATGTTTTCTTACTAAAACCTCTTCTAAACTAATCAGTATTATGTCTAGTATAATGATGGTGGGTATCATTGTTCTTTTCCACTTCCATTTTCTATTGTGAGTATATTTTCTTTATACACATACAGTGAATATGGTGTCAATAGGTTGTTATCGATGAGTGCATGTTTACATATATCAGTGGGTTTTAAGTTGTACATTATCCTTACTCATTTCATTGATACATGTGTATCAGTCAAAGCTCCTACAAGAAAGAACGAAGTTCTGGAGAAAATTTTGCACCATAACTGCTGGATCCAATCCATGGAACATAGCCTACAAAATTCTAACTGGTAAAATCAGAAACAACACTTCTTGTGCACACTTCAGATGCCAGAAGGACCACATACCAAGGATATGGAACATATGGTGAATCATATTAATTATTTTGTACCTAAGGACAATGAGGAAAGTGATAATGAATACTACTCAGAAATTAGAAATCTAGTAGTGGATCCACCCAAGGAAGTGGATGATAGGGAATTCACAAAGGAAGAAATTCTAGCCATACTCAAGAAACTTGATCATAAAAATCACCTGGGGAAGATGGGATAACAAACGACTTTCTCCTGCAGGTATTCAAACTTCTTCCTAATTTAATAATTTAATCACAGGACTACATAATACATGCTTGGAATAAGGTTCCTTCCCAAAACTTTGAAAAAAATCAATAATGGTTGCTATCATTAAACCAGGCAAGAAGCACACTAAAGACGTGTCTAAATAGGAATATACTTCAATTGAAATTACATTTTGATAAACAATATCAATAAACAAGTATATGAACCTTGTGAATATGTTTAGAACAGCAGCAAGATGGCAGTGGGGACTACGTCATACAGCATTAAAAACTATATATAATAGAGCAATCTTGCCTGTGTCAACTTGCAGAGCCCCAATCTGGGAGGAGGCACTAAGAAAACAGAAAAACAAATAAACTAAAGAGAGTACAAAGGATTATAAATGTCACAATAGCAAGAAGCTATAAAACACTGCCATACAAAGGATCTTGTGTCATGACTGATGTCAAACCAATAGCTATAAGTAGGCTTCGGTGCAAGTTGCATGTTGTCGGCATTTAAGTTATGTTTGCCCCTACCTACATTGGGTATGTTGGGTAGGGGGCACTACAGTTGCATTGCTTTACAAACAGGTTACTCTAGTGGTGTGTCACCCTACGCTTCCCTACCACCTCTACTGTCAACAAACCTGAAGTAGAAATGGTTACAGTAAAGTGGCGGCGCCGTGGCCGAGCGGTTAGCGCGCTCGCCTACCACCTAGGCGGCCCGGGTTCGATCCCAGGGACCCGCATGTGGTATTCGTGGTGGACGAAGCGGCGTCAGGGCGGGTTTTCTCCGGGTACTCTGGTTTCCCCCGCCATCTCATTCCACCGGTGCTCCATCTTCATGTATCATCAGTGTCACCGCCTGCGGTGCCGTAGTAGTAAAAGCGGGCATTAAACACTACAACAACAACTTACAGTAAAGTAGCTCTCAACCTAACGTGATTTGCAGTCGTAATTGAAGCCTAGCTATAAGTATCTAGGAAACAGTACAGATATACAGGATAACCCACAATCTTGCTGACTGCACGGATATTGATGCACCACTGAATAAGGAGAAATGGCTACATCCTGCAGAAAGAATCGCAGTGTACAAGGTTGAAGCATCAAAGAACTAAAAGATAGAAATATTAAAAGATGGCAGTAAACTCGAGGGTAGGGTAGGGGCTGCTGCAGTCATCTTAAAGTACAGACAAATACTGCACACATTGGAAGCCAAACTGTCCAACCACTGTTCAAACAAGCAAGCTGAACAGATCAGAATACCTTAAAAGCTATCAGCCCTGAAGAAAGACTAGTTGCAGTATGCACCAACAGTCAAGTTACTCTCAACCTACATAAAAGCAACTTTAAGCAGGGACATATAATATGAGAAATAAGACACAAAATAGGAAAACTCTGAGAGCAAAACTGGATAGTACACTTTGGCTACACATTTCCAATTGGAAATTATGGCAATGAAATGGCAGATAAATTGGCAAAGGAAGCTGCAACAGGAAACAGAGGAACCATCGAATATACAAAAATACCAAAATCTTCAGGTATAACCCTGATAAAAGAAGAAGGAACTACTAAATGGCAAAATGAGTGGAACAACACAGCTAAGGGAGCCACCTGCAAGAAGTTCTTCCTGTAAGTTAGAGAAAGCTCTAAACTTAAATTTAACATAACATCAGTCTTCTGCAATAGTAATGGGACATGGCAAAAACAAATCACATCTCCATAGAATAGGAATCATAAAATAAACTCAATGTGCCCATGCCAGAAAGCAATACAGACTGTGAACCATCTTAATTATGACCGTGAAATGCAGCAACAAGCAAGAAACCTCCATGATGGAAGAAATTCACAAAAATGGAGAAGCATGGCCAGTGACAGAGAAAGACTTGCTACCAAAGTATTTAAGACATTAAAAAAAAAGTAAAAACAATAGTATACAACAGAGGTCGCAAAACATCACAAATGCATGATGCATTACAGATACTACCCACAATGCACAAAGTGAAGATGGTGTGGCTGTAGCAAGCGAGGCGGCAGAGGTGGCTTGTGATTGACACTGTCATAATACATACTGCTTAACAGTATTCATAGCAAATACATAACAGAGAAGGAAGGGATTCAAACCTTTTTAGAATATTACTAATACATTTTATGTGTATGTTTTTAGTTTATTCCATTTTCTTTCAGTATGGCGTAGTGAGCACTCTAAATTTGTTGTTGCTGCATAGGTAGGTAGTGTTAATTGTGCATGAAGGCTGATACCAGTTAAGCACTTTCTTCTTCTCAGTTTTAATGTGTTCAATTTATAATAAAAATTGTTTAGAGGTGCATGTAACTTTTTGGTCATGTCAGGGATTTTCACTTGAGGAACAACTGATGACATTATTCCTCACTGAATTGTCAAATTTCATTTTTACATTAAACACACTCACATTCGCTCCCACATTCATACATCCAGACTCTGCAGGATAGGGAATAATTGTGGTTAAAGAGAAAATTCCCAACCCCAGCAGGGAATCAAACCCAAAACCTCTGGGTTGAAGGAACTGATTTTGTTAATAGTCTTGCCAACAATATCTATTAGGACTTATTTCTCATTCACAATCTCTCCACACAGTACCTCCTGATGGATAATATAATGGAAAAAGTGTATGTTTTCAGCCATTTGTAACATTTTAAATAAGTGTGTTCATCTCCCTACCAGGCCCTTCTATTTTCCAATCACTGTTGGAGCAGCATCTATTACTTCTGATATCAGTCTTTTGCAGTCTTGATTTTTATTTACTGTATCTTCCAATGCTCAGAACAATTCTTCTCCTGTTGTTTGCTCATTTATATCTGTTGTTTCATTCAGTGCTAGAGAATAGTTTACAAACTCAAGTTCATGTTGAATATTGTATTAAATAACTTCTGCAGTCTTTAGCACTCTAGTCTGGACAATGTTAGGAGATAGACATATATTTTAAGAACTTGAATCTGCTTGTTGGGGAAATATTATATTAGTGACATCACATAGAATTTTATAAACTATGCATCTTTAAAAGATTTCATTGCCTTTCCAATTTTCCAAAATATATGATAGCACATCTTACATTCTGATGTTTACTACACCAAATATATTTCTCGTCTCATTGAGCCCTAACTGGAGTTTTCCTGAACTCTCAGTAGAATGCGCAGAACTGAAAAAGCAGACTGAGCCAATGATGATAATGCTGCCTAAACTAGGGGAGGGGGTTCAGTGAGAAGAGAGATGTTGTGTTGTGGAAGTTGTGTCACAGTTCAGGCGCTGTCTCAGGAGACCAAAATTTGTGATGCCTGGCATAGAAGATGGTTTAAGAACGAGAAAAACAATGTACTGTGCAAAATTAGGTATCATGCATAAATTTATGTAATATTGTGTATAGAAATTGTTATTAAGTTATATTATGCATGTAATATTACCAACATAATGGAGCATGCTGACATTATTCAGTCCATACATGAAATAGTTGAGAATCTAGAAAATAATGAGAAGGTCAGTACATTATTTTTTGATTTATCTAAGGCCTTTGATTCCGTCAACCATAATATTTTAATTACTAAATTGGAAAACTTTGGCATAAGAGGATTACCCTTGGATTTAATTTGTAGTTATCTGATTGGAAGAAAACAGTTTACCGAAATATCGTACAAAAAAGGGAGATGCATACAAAAAGTAAAATCAGATTCGAAAACTGTGAAGTATGGTGTACCTCAAGGGACAGTGTTGGGGCCTTTACTGTTGATTATTTATATTAATGATATTAAAAATCCCCCGAATGCTTCAGTGGTAACTTACGCAGATGATACCACAGCTATATGTTGGAATAAAACGGTAGAAGGATTAAATACTCATACTACATTAAATAATACCACTTCCTGGTTGTTAAATTACTTTAAATCAATAAATCTACACTGCAACATGTAAAAAACTAAAATGATGCAATTCAATAAAAATGGTAGTAATATGACACTAAAAGTAGATAGTAACAGTATCCTTGAAACAAAAACACACACATTTTTAGGTCTTATTGTTGATAATAGGCTAACATGGGCTGAACATATTGAACATATATGTGGGAAAATTAGTAAAACAGTATATCTACTTAGATACTTCAGCAATTACAGTGACAGTAATATATTGAAACTAATATACTATGGATGTTTCTATCCACACATACTTTATGGGATTGAAATCTGGGGTGCTGCTGCAAAAATGCATATGGACAAATTGCTTATATATCAAAAGAAATGTATCAGAATCATGTTTAACCTAAAAGCAAGGGAATCATGTAAGGAAACCTTTATCAATAATAAACTACTTACCATCTACTTTCTCTATGCATTCAGAGCAATAATGTATGTAATTGATAAGTTTAAACCAATCAAAAACAACCAAATTCATGAACACTATACAAGAGGAAACATGGACTATTTTAGGCATCGTGTGAATAAAGTGTATCTTAAAAGATATATATGTTTCTGGAATCACACTTTACAACAAACTACCACAAGACATTAAATCTGTAGCTGAAGTTTCTAAACAGCAATGTGAAAGGAAGTTGAGGATGTATCTGATTAATAAATGTTTATACGACTTGAAGGAAATCTGAGAAACCAGTTTGTAAATATGTAATTGTATTTCTGACATGTCCAAAATCATATGTATGATAAACTGGATGAAATCAATATTATTATTATTATTATTATTATTATTATTATTATTATTATTATTATTATTATTATTATTATTATTATTATTATTATTATTATTATTATTATTATTATTATTATTATTATTGTTATTGTTATTGTTATTGTTACTGTTACTGTTACTGTTACTGTTACTGTTACTGTTACTGTTACTGTTACTGTTACTGTTACTGTTACTGTTACTGTTACTGTTACTGTTACTGTTACTGTTACTGTTACTGTTACTGTTACTGTTACTGTTACTGTTACTGTTACTGTTACTGTTACTGTTACTGTTACTGTTACTGTTACTGTTACTGTTACTGTTACTGTTACTGTTACTGTTACTGTTACTGTTACTGTTACTGTTACTGTTACTGTTACTGTTACTGTTACTGTTACTGTTACTGTTACTGTTACTGTTGTTATGAAAAGAAAAAAATGAACGATCTGTGTGAAAAGTTATTTCAGCTATTTCATATGCATAACACTTTGGTTAAATCTGGTTTCATTTGTATTGTGAGGAATAATCAGGCCAAATGAAAAAAGTGCTGAAACTCCATAGCTAGGACTTCCATTTGAGGAGCTTCTGCCTTTACAACATCTACAAAATCTGCAAAGTCATATGGTTTGTTTCCGTGCCTTTTCATTGACATTGTGGTGAAATCAGTCAGCAGCCACAAGGGTGTGTCCAAGTTTTAAGCATCTTGTTAAAATTTTATTAGCACTAATTTCTTTTGAATTTACCATAGAAATCAGAAATGAGAAACACTCCATTTTTTATTTTTGGCTGTGCACTTGTGTATTCAGAGAGTAATGTTGAGCAATCTCTCTTGCTGTTCAGATGGTGCTAGAAAGTACTTATTGAACTTTTTTTAATTCTTTGAAAAAGAGCTTCTTGCCAAAGGTGTTAGTGCGCATAGGTGAAATTTCTAAATTCTACAATAATTATTAGCGGATTTTGTGCAAACTCATGTCAGACATAATAGGTACATATAAGGAATAATGTACATTCGAATTTTCATTGTAATCTTCAACACCTTTAAATTTATTGTCTTTCCTAGCTGTTGTTTTGACACTGTATCTAAAATCTCCACACAATGAAGATTTCAAAATTTTCATAATTTTAAATATTATTCTGTTATATAGAACTACTCTAAAAAGAGTGTTAGGAGCAAATATTTTTCTAATGCTTTGGTTTATTTAATGAAAATTATTACCTTTGAAAAAATAATTTTTTCACAATTTTTATAGTTTTTATAGAACTTTATAATTCATCAACTGGTAAATATTAAAGTTACAGAAGAATCACTCCCACTATTTTTTTCTGCATTCCCACTTTGTTGATTACAAACACTCAGATTCCATATTTGGAGCAGTAGGTTTCTAGGAAATGCAACGTTCTCTCTATAACATGTGTTTTCCTCATAGTGAACCACACGGAAACACTTGAGCAATATGCATAGCCTGTCTTTGGTTTCCTGGCATATTTTTCTCTCACACGTTCACATTCATTACAGTTCAAAATGCTGCTTGTTGCACTCTGATATGTACAGAAGAAGTTAAAAACGTGTAATTGACCTTCACTACCAAACAGTAAAAAACTTAGCTTAGGCGGCAGATGTGGCTGCAAAATCTGCTTGTCACCTTCCGGAATATTCCACCTGTACGCTCCCATACATGGATGTGCAGAAGTACTTTCGTTGCCATCTATTTACTCACTGGCAGCAATCTTGGGAAGCGTTAACTGGCAGTCAGTTACAGACAATAAAGGACACTGTACAACCCTAGCAGACCAGCTACAGGGATTCCAGGCGAGAAGAAGTGGTGTTAACATGCCTGAGGATAGGCCACACTCGAACCACGCATGGACAATTTTTGCGTGGTGATCCAGAGCCTGTCTGTGCGACGTGCAATGTTCCACTCTCCGTCGCACATGTCCTTCTTGATTGTCCAAAATACACTCGTGAGTGCCAGTCCGTTGGCCTGGGCCTTGCACTGTGCTCTGTTTTAGGCAACGACCCAGTAGCTGTAAATACAGTATTGCGGTTTGTTGCCAAGATTGATTTTGGCAAGCAAGTATAAGGTGTTTTTTATCTTGGCGGAATTAGGATTTTAGGGTGGTTTTAGCTTTTTAACGGTCTTACCAGGTTAAGTTTTTACCAGTTTTAACTTTTAGCCGTTTTAACTCACATTTTTATACTTTTAACTTTCCATTTTAGTTATTTTAACTTTGACGTTTTAACTTTTTTAGGGGTGAGCTTTTACTAATTTACTTGTTTTTATTTTCGGACTTTGAACCCTAATGTCCTAGTTGTCGATGGGCCCTTAAACCCAACTCACTCACTCACTCACTCACTCACACACTCACTCACTCACTCACTCACTCACTCACTCACTCACTCACTCACTCACTCACTCACTCACTCACTCACTCACTCACTCACTCACTCACTCACTCACTCACTCACTCACTCACTCACTCACTCACTCACTCACTCACTCACTCACTCACTCACTCACTCACTCACTCACTCACTCACTCACTCACTCACTCACTCACTCACTCACTCACTCACTCACTCACTCACTCACTCACTCACTCACTCACTCACTCACTCACTCACTCACTCACTCACTCACTCACTCACTCACTCACTCACTCACTCACTCACTCACTCACTCACTCACTCACTCACTCACTCACTCACTCACTCACTCACTCACTCACTCACTCACTCACTCACTCACTCACTCACTCACTCACTCACTCACTCACTCACTCACTCACTCACTCACTCACTTGGGAATTAGCTGGAAGTTCGCCACTGCAGTTCACACAACTGGGAGGCAATGAACATAGAGCGTCGTGAACAACGCCTCCACAGTTGACGCAGTTAGCTGCTCTGTTGCACAGTTTGCTTGTGTGTCCAAAGTGGTTACACTTAAAGCACCTGATCGGATGGGGATGTATGGCCTTACTTCTATTGTTTCATATCCTGCCTTAATCCTTTGAGGGAGATCTACCCGATCAAAGGTTAGGAACAGGGTATGAGTAGGCTTCAATTCACCACTTTCTTTGCGATGAACCCAATAAACACATGTAACACCTTGTTCCTGTAGGTTTTCCTTAATCTCCTCAACACTTAATTCATCTAATGCGCGGATATTAACCACACCGCGTGACGAGTTCAAAGTTTTTTGAAGGTCGACACGTACTGGATAGCTGGCTAACATGTTTGCTTTTTGTATTTTAGCTGCCTGGTCTGCTGAATGGGCTTCAACCAGGAGTGTGCCATTATGAGATCTAGTTCATGACTTCACTGGACCAGCTATCTTATCCAGGCTCTTCTGGATTACAAATGGGCTCACCGATAAAAACTTTTTGCCTTCCTCAGTCCTAGAAGTAACCAAGTAGTGAGGACCACAACACTTGACTACTTCCTTTCCTCTAACTTTGCTGTTTTTGTTGTTTTGAGTTTTTGAACTCATGGTGATATCCGCCACCATTGCAAATGTCTCCGATGGCATGCTCACATCCTGGGCACCATCCCGGCTTAGGTGAGAGTCCTGGCCTGGACCTTGCGCACCCTAGGGTCTCACTTCCCAATGTATAGACAGAGGGACCCTATCGCCTTCAGGAGTGCATCAGCTCATGCAATGGCTTGTTCCCAGGACTGACCTTTATTAGCGGATACAAACACAGATCCTACATGATAACCAGGGGCTGGGAATTATGTGGTTACCCAGTCACCCCTTGCGTCTCCCCGTCCACCTACAACCCGTGTGTAGGTTATTCATCAGACTGTGTACAGGGAGGTATCAGGTGGGAGATCAAACACAAAAGTGGACCAAAGTTGTTTGGGTGTTTGGCATGTGCCCTCTCACTGCTTAGAGGAATCCAATCGAGAGTATGGCTCAGGGCCCTGGGTATGCCAAACCAGTACCTACCGTGAACCAGGTAGGACCCTCTGGGGAAGTGTGATTTCGGAGTCCTCTTCTCCTAGATGAGTCGTCGTGCAAAACTATCGAGCCTCATCTACCTGTTGTGGACTGTTCTTTGCTTCCCCTCACCTCTTGCCTACCTGTAGTCAAAAATGACACACTTAGTAGACCGTCTGGATCATCGGGTACTGAGTCCCTCCGCCACGTCAAGGCGACATTCCTTTGGAGGGGGCAGTCAGGTTAGTCACTTGTAAGGTAAAGGCGATTAGATACATGTTTCCTGCAGTAACGTAATATGGTTGGGTTAAAAATGTTTATGTATTGACATATACTAAAAATAAAATTAAACCCTGATGCAACAGCCCTAACGAGGTCAAGAGCTACTCCCCAGCCACTGCATCCCCCACCTCTGCCCACTACAGGTGTCATGCGTGGGATGCATTACTGGAGAATAGAACATCAGTGCCCCGGGCCCTTCTGGCCAGTTATGCAGTCTTCGTGTCTAGGGACCACTAATTCTAAAGTAGCTCCTCAATTGGCTCCTCAGGAACCTAACGAGGCTGAGTGTACCCCAGACCAGGTCTCCCAGCAGAAGAAAATCCCCATACCGGTACCAGGAATCGAACCTGGGTCTCCCACTTGGTAAGCAGAAGTGCTACCACAGCACTAAGGACACGACTGTATTGACATATAACTTCTCATTAATTTTGTTATGCAGCACATCTTTTGTCTTCTAGGGGAGTAACAGAATTTGTCTTGTTCCTTAGTGCATCACAAACTATTTTATCATTATTATTCTCGAAAACATGAATTGTCAGAAAGAATGTTTTACATATCATATATGAAGTCCCATTATCACTTTTAAGTGAGTATGTAGGAGACTTGCTTTTTCTGAAACCTTCATTTTTCACAAAATTAACAGTCCTTTGCTTTGGGGGAATGGATGAGATGTGATGAAGAATGAAAGAACTTCTTTTCTTTCTGCCTTTCAGCTCCAATTTTTCAGAATTTAGCAATTTACTCCTTTCTTTTGATATGCTTTTGGAGCATTTTCACATACATACTTCTCTCTCAAAGGCCGATTTTAGGTCATGATTACTGACATAGGATCATATTTTGACCTTTTCCTTTCACTGACTGATATTGCATACTTTATTCTTGTACTGATCATGCACTGAGATTCAGAAGGGGCTCTTTCTTCATTTGTCAATTGCATTATGTCAGTTTGTTAGCATAGGGCTGAATGACTCATTAGACACTGGTCTACTGATCCCAAGGTCACAGGTTCAAACCTGGCCCAGACTGATGGTTTTTACGTGTGCTTGAAAGTGTCAGCCCCAAGATAATGTCATCCTCTGAAGGAGGAGCATTATATTCTGGAAGAGCACTGTCATCTGAATTTGTAGCTTATCTTGTAGGTTATGTTTTTCTTTACAAAATCATTATCTCAGCTGTTCATTTAAGGTCATCACCACCATTTTTCCAGCTTGAGAATTCTCCATCTTGAAATCTATGCTGTAAAAATATCTAAATAGCATAAATAAGATCTTCTGGATAATATTGGTATTGCAAACTAAACATAAGAGTAACAGTAATAAAATTAAAATTTATAAACTTATGTTTCTAGACTTTTAAGGAACACTTAACGCCACTTACTTTAAAAATGCTTCAGAACTAGTTTTGGAGAGGATCCTCTCCATCGTCAACCGGCAGCCAACTGATTTCCTTGTCAAGTCACTGTCTTCCCTTTCCCTTTTTGAGTGGTCTACTCCAAGGCCATCTCTAAGTAAAAGGCCTGGATATGCGATTCGTGACATCACAACGCGAGGCTGACGTTCCAAGCAATTTATACGGAATAAACACATGTTTTACAGGATTTCTGCACTGGAGAAAGCGTACATTTATTTATATTTTCACATATCGTATTAAAAGTTAATGTGTGTTACTATGTTAGTGGAAAACATGCTTTGCATAGTTGTTAATGGCAGAGCATGCTTCTTACCTTCTCAATGCAAATATTTCTCCAGTTTCTTTCTTTCTTTCTTTCTTTTTTCTTTTTTTTTTTTTTTTTTCCTGTAGATAATACCAAACTGTCTTGTTTAATAATGCAGTAGTTTTTCAAGAGGATGTTGGTTGTTACTTTTATTACTTTCCTCGTCAAAATACCACCCGGTAACTCGCAATCACTAGCATTACAGTCAGCACTGATATTATTAATGTCACATGTCTCAGCACCTAAATGAAGAATTAAATTTCTCTGCTTTTCTACATTAAGAAATTCTTGTTCATATGTCTCAACAAATTTACTACTTTTTCGTCATCACCAAGCATTTTCACCTTCTCTGATAAATATTTTAAATGCAAGAGTTTCTATCAGGACTGAAGGGTTGAGAAAGTTGTCTGAGGTAATCAGGATGGGGTAAAGAAAGAACATCGGAATCACATAACTGTCTGTAAGCTGCTGGGTGAGAAAAATAAATTGAGCACGCCCATAACAGGGTATCGGGCGTATATTTAATTTACTTTTGACTGACTAGTTTTACCTGCTCTTCTAGGAAATTAGGTTTTAGATATTCTGTGGAATCTTCATTCATGTCCTCCCAACATTCCTTTAAAATGTTGGTGGCCTGAAGTAGTTTATGCTCTGTTTGTTCACTTGCTGTTGTGAACCAAAAGAGCATCAAATTTAGACCATTTATCCAATATCATTTGTTTACCAAGAAGCCATTTAAACTTACTATTGAGTATTACAATTTTACCCTATAGAACCTAAATAATAAAATTGGAATTAACTTTTAATGCTGCTACAATTTTAGGAATTTCTTCAGTATCAATTTTCACAAAAATTACATCGTTTTCTTTTATGATGACAGTGAATCCCTCTAATTTCATGTCACTAAATTCTATTTTTAAAGCTCTGAAAATCAACAATTTTGTCATCTTCGAGTCATTTATGAAATGCTATGGATTTTCAGTAAGTTTAGGACTTGTTCTAGGTACTACAAAATGCTTCCATCATTTTGCGTAGCAGTAAATTCCTTCACTATGAGCTGTTCAGAAAAATGTTTAATACATACCACACCTGGTTCATAAATATCCCTGTGAATAGCATGTGCCCACTGATCCCTCCTGTGTGGATCCTTTGGAAACGAATTTTTTTTTTTTTTTTAAATTAATGTCCTCCAACATTGTGTCATATCGGACGAAGTTTTATAGTTTGAGGTATAACCCGGCACAACGCTTCCTAGGCATTTTGTATTGAAAACTACACCACTTTGTAATTTAATTTTTCGCTCACTTAATTGTTTACTGACACGTTGTAAGGCACAAGCAACTTCTTAGCGTTCCAACCACGTACTGATGTGTTGCATTCCCGTAATAAACAAATAGGTGATAGACATAAGCCTCCCGTGATGACGTCGATAACGTAATCTTTTTCCGTATTCAAGTCTGTTAGATAAAGATGGCCTTGTCTACTCCCTTCCTGTCATCTATTGCCAATACTTCAGAATTCATTATTTGATACTTATTCTTGATGATATGAATATTCTCCCACACTGTTAATTCCCAATGAAGCTTTGCCGGTTTTAAAAGTTAAATTTTTTGGCTAATACTATGATTGCATAACCAAAAATGATGAGCTATTGCTGATTTTTCTGTCTGTTTGTATTTTATATTTCTGAAGTGTTCCTTCAATCTAATTTGTAAATTCCTCTTGCTTTGCCAATATACATAGATTTTATCACAATCTTCACAAGTAATGCAGTAAATTCCCGATAATTTATTACTTGTAGTAGTATTTTTTAAAGGTTGGTTGAGCAAATTTTTTACACTGTTTGTTTTGAGGAGCCACTTTTATATTTTAATCTCTAAAAATCTTGTTGAGTTTATTGAACCCTTTTGAATGATACGTGAATTTGCATTATCTTTCTTGTTTATTTCCTGTTTTTAATTTACTGAGGTCTTTGATAGCTTTCCATCTTTTATGTTTATTAATCAATTTGGTTGTAAGACTGGATTTGAAACCATTCAAATCTGCAGTATATTTAATGTGCTCCAATTCTTTCTTATATTCTTCTATAGTTGTTAATGGGATATTAATCAGTATGTAAATAACTATGACAAGATAGCATGCCGACGAGCCTTTGGATTGAAACTATTGTTTTGGGTATAATTGTCTATGTGTGTTGATTTTCTGTATTTGCCATATTTTAATTTGCCCATATTTCTCATTATTTTAAAATCCAGAAAATGTAGCCATCTATGATGATCTGTTTCAGTAGTGAATTTGATAGAAATGTCCCGCAAGTTCAATGGTTTTATTGTGCCCTGAGTCTTTTTTGTTTCTCTCTATGATAGCAAAGATGTCATCTACATACCTGAATCAAATTTAGAATATGTGTGGAAATGCTCTTGTGACATGAACCTCTAATTTGCTCATATATGAATCTGCAACTCAGCTACCACCATCACCAGCACTTTCACCTGCTTTATCAAATTTTGGAAAAGAGAATAAACGATACACAAAGTAAAGATATAAAGAAAGATGGAAAATGACTTGGATAATAATATAGAAATATTTGCAAACCTATGTGTTTGCAAGAAAATACAATTTTACTTGATTATTTATTAATTTCTGCACTATTTTCCTAACAAATGGTGAGAAAATTTGTTTTATCTCTAAGTGAGAGAAAATTACTTTGGTTTGATTATTTCTAAATTAGGACTAGTAAACAAAGAAATACCAGTATAATAATAGAATTATGCATCAACTTCTTTTACATAGCAAGTCTAACATTTTTGTATGTATTAATACTTCTTTCTCAGGAGTAAACAGAAAAGCAATCCATGTGTCAACATAAATATGGACCTGAAGAAACCTGCAGGTGCAACTATTAGTGCAAAGAAAACCCGCAAATCACCAATGAGAATAACCCATGTGTTCAAACGCAGTATGAGCAAGGGTGAAGAATGTACAGATTATCCAATCATTTCACCAGTGTCCAATGTATCACGTACACTTCCTGGGGTTTTGTTCGGCATTCCTCTTGACAAGATTGCTGGTCCTGACACTGTCCCTGGACCTGTACTGGTAAGACATACATTTATGAATATGCAGTAGTTTGAGGCATTAAAATGCTCACCTTTAGTAATACGAGGAAATGGTTCTTATGAAAGTACTTATGTAGAAGGGAAATGCAGTGTGATATTGAAAGATATAGGGTCCATATATTATATGGTAACCCGTGTGCAGGCTCTTTCCATTGCACAAGAGAAGCGAGTCACTGGGGAATTGGTACTGGCAGAGGTGCATCAAAAGCCTTCCCTTATAGAAGATGCTGCTTCTGCTCTCAAACAGGCAGCACATCTCATAACAATGTTATCACTCACTTGCCAAGAACCCCATTAATAAAAATTGTGTTAGTTCGAAGGCACAAGGGGGCCACAAAACCGCACTTCTAATTTTGTCTTTAAACATCTCTTTTATTTCATTTAATGATTCAGTGGCTGTATGTGCTGCTGCAGAATATTGTTGGAACCAACCATATGATTTTTCTTCTGCCAAGTGATAAAAAAATGGCATTAGAGTTACTCTCTGATATCATTCTTCATTGTTTCATTATATAAAATGGGCCCTATTTCATTTGCTGCACCACACTCCAGCTTTCAGGTTTCATGCAATAGCACA